>JALAZF010000135.1:0-600000 GCA_022829125.1 Lathyrus tuberosus | reverse complement strand
TATCTTGGCTTTTCTTCTCGTTATTCTTGTAGCCCAATAATTGCTTGTTTTCTCTGGCTGTGATGTATTATCTATGTTCTAATCCGCTACAGGCACAATGGTGCTGCTAATATTCTCTTAATTTTTATTTGTATAGAATAATTAACTATTCATGTCAAAGAGCAATTCTATCATTGCAATTTGTATTTATAGTGGTGTTGATAACACCTGCAACTTTTTCCAATCATATCAAACTTTAATGCCCCCATCAAAGTTAGCTATTCTCACATTAACCAATATTTCCATCATTTTTTGTTTGTATGGAACAATTAACTGTTCATGTTAAATTTAACTGTGTATCACAAAACTAGCCAATCTATTATATCACTTAACCTCTTAATAATTCAATATCTCAATTAAATACTATATCGTTGTTTTGACTATCCACAAACATAAAATATATAATATAATGACATAAGTGTTGTTTTTTGCTTGTAGGTTGTACGATATAATTACAGTGCAGAGGAAAGGAAAGCACTGGTCGAACTTCTGAGCTACATAAAGAGTGTCGGTTCTATGATGCAGCGGTGTGATACACTGGTTGCCGATGCTTTATGGGAAACAATACATGCTGAGGTCCAAGATTTTGTTCAAAACACATTAGCTTCTATGTTGCGGACAACCTTCAGAAAGAAGAAGGATCTCTCTAGGTAGGATTCTAATTTCAGTTGTGCTGGAAATTAAATTTATTTAATTCTTCATTTTCCAAGTAGCTAAGATTCATTTCACATTAAGTTCTATGTATCTTGGGAAATTGTGTTAGCCTAATTACTTTCTTGCAAATTGTACATGATCATTTATTACCTTTTTAACTAGTTTATAAATTAAGCCTTTTTAACTTGATATGTTCCTTGGACAAATACAACTCTTAATTGATGGAAGTTCCGAAGCTGTGCTCTTAGACTGTGTCATGAGACATACTTCATCTCAATCAGAATCAAATGTAGAATGTTTTCATAAATTAATGATAGTTGGCTAAACGGGATGTAGAATTAAACAGGATTAAAAGAGGAAACCCTTTCTGTTGAAAGTGCACAAGTGATTAACTCCTTATGTTTGTCTTATTTATACTATAAGTGAACGTTACAAACTTCCCTACCTTGACAGTTATAAGCCTTTCTACTTTACTTCCTTCCCTTGTTAGGCTTCCTCCTCAAAAATACTTGATTGGTAGGAGCTCTCTGAGATCTGTCTGCTTTCATTCAATATTTTTAGATTGCACATATCAATTATTCAAATATGGATTTTCAGGATTCTTTCTGATATGAGGACCCTTTCAGCTGATTGGATGGCTAATACAAACAAGTCAGAATCTGAGCTACAGTCCTCACAGCATGGAGGTGAAGAAAGCAAAGCAAACATATTTTATCCAAGGGCAGTTGCCCCAACTACTGCTCAGGTCTGCCATATTTTCCGTACTCTTTACGACATGACATGACATGTGTTGTGTAACTTGTTACTATTGGTATGTGTACAAGTGAATTTATAAGAGCTCAAAGTGTTAAAGCTTTTTATCGAACTGTGTCATTTGCACAGATGTTCTGTTGAACTTGCATATGGACTTGCTATGCTTTGATAAAAAATAAATATGCATAAAGAGGTTGACTCATGCTTTTATTCTAAAATATTGAACCAAAATTCTTTATTATGGGCATGCATGTTGATAGACATGTACATATGATTATGAAAAAAACATTTTCTTTTGTTTTTCACTTTTTTCAAACTTAGGTCTTTTCAGCCAATTTTCTTGTTGTTCTTGTGTATTGACGTACATTATAGCCAATTTATTATAACTATAGAGCTTTCACTGATAATTTTTTATGGAGAAACTTATCAAAAGTTGGTGGCAAATATTCTATATTTCCAGTCTTGAGTTGCTTTATGAATTCTCTCTGTTGTTATGTATAGATTTATAGTCTGATCTTACCACATTATAATTGCTTAACTAACCCCTTCAATACAGGTGCACTGTTTGCAGTTCTTAATATATGAGGTGGTTTCTGGTGGTAACCTTAGGAGACCCGGTGGACTTTTTGGCAATAGTGGCTCAGAAATCCCAGTTAATGATTTAAAGCAGCTGGAGACGTTTTTTTACAAGCTTGATTTTTTCCTTCATATTTTAGACTACTCAGGTAAAGATGTCTTAGATTGACCACAGCATCAATTTTACTCCAAAGTTTGTCCTTTGGGAACAGTCTCCATTGATAGATTAAATTTCTTCACTGACAGCTTATTCCTCTCTGTTGCTACCCACTGTCAGTAGTTCCTTTCCTACATTAGTGAGCTAGTTTGGAAGCATTACATTGTGTGATATCTCTATTAATGAATAATATTTGGTTTCACAAATATACATGGCCTCACAGTAGCTCTTCCGGCAGGGCCTTTCTAACCCTCTTATTTTTTATTTATTTTTTTATTTTTTAAATTTATTTATTTATATTTTTATCTGCCTTAATAAAAGGGTTGCTGGTCGAACACCCTGAAATTGAAATTGAACATACATGCAGTGGGGCTGACAGATGCCTGGTTATTAATAATATCATTTGTGTGTTCATGAAATCCTTGGACTTTTACCAATGCTAAAACATCCAATACAAAACTATAAAGCATTGGATTTAGAGGGCAGATGGATGTTTAAAGGGTAGCGGATTGCAACATTAAGCTGACATCTCACTTTCTTAATTAGGAAAATGAATGAATAAATTTCTGCTTTTTGGGTGCATTCTAATAACTTATTATGATTGTGACAAATTATAGGCCTCCCTCAATTTTTTTTGCCCCTGCCATGGGTACTTGAAAATGGAGATCGGTCCTTTTAAAGCATCCATGCTCATTTACTGCTTGTGATTTTGCAGTTACAATATGTTATTTATCCTCTGATTATTATTCCATAAGTCTACCAAATGGGATGCCATTATACCACCAATTCTTTTAGAAAGTATCCTAGAAGATTTTATTTTCTCTGACTGGAGAAGAAATGTATTAGAATGAAATAAAAATCCTGAAAGATTTCTACTCTCTACCATTTGAAACAATTAAATAGTATATAATGCTCTGTACCATTGCCTTGTTGCATCCTTCAATGTTATTGACTCGGGTGGTGATGCTTGCAGTGACTGTTGCTACATTGACAGATCTTGGTTTCTTATGGTTTAGAGAATTTTATTTAGAGTCTTCACGAGTCATTCAGGTAATACTTATTACTTATACCACACTATTATTTGAATTTCAAAGTCTATATTGTGACCAAAAACTCTTCTAAATAGAAGCAGTTACAAATTTCCTAGCTACTTGCAATATATGGCATTGCAGTCCAACCTTTCCCTTTTAATTGCAATTGACTCAAACCATCAAATGATGATTGTCTAAAATTAGTTAATTTGTTCCCTGTAGTTTCCAATCGAATGCTCTCTTCCCTGGATGTTGGTGGATTGTGTACTTGAGTCGCCAAACTCTGGTCTTCTTGAGAGTGTTTTGATACCATTTGACATCTATAATGATTCAGCTCAGCAAGCCTTAGTGTTGCTGAAACAACGGTTTTTGTACGATGAAATTGAAGCTGAGGTATTACACGCTCTAAACTATGTGGTGAATTTCATGAAGCGGTACAATGTCTGATATGGAAGGAAGCAAGGCCCTTCAAGAGGATATTTTTATGTATCTGCTTTCATTTACTCCCTCCTCTGTCCCTACCTTTAGGGTACATTTGGGAGTTGGTTTTTGGAGGGTGTTGGAGGGGAAGACTTTGGAAGGCTGCGTCTTGAAATATGTTTGATAGTTTTAAAAAGTTTAAAAAATAATTTACTACATTAGCATATAAAATCATATTGTTTTTCAAACTTTTTAAAAACATCAAACTCATTTCAAGATATAGGCGCAACCCTCCAAAACCTTTCAAAACCAACTCTCAAACAGATCCTTAAGGTTTGAAGCACACATATTAAGAAAAATTCATTTAGTGCATGGTTTTGGTTTTTTTATGGGTACAAAAGTAAAAACATCATAAATTGTTTCTTGATCTCCTAAAGAACCAAAGTTTTGGGACAAAAGTAAAATGTTAAAGGACCAAAGATTAGGAAGGGAGAGAGAAGTTTTCTAATTAATAGTTACTTATAAATCCTACCTTCTCTTTTTGATATCAGTTTATATGAGCGGCAAAGTGAATTTTGTCGCTGATATAATTTCAGCTCTGATTACTTGTTTCATATCATGTGCTTTTTCTATTGATCAAGTGTTCTGTTTATCTTCTTTTTTACAGGTGGATCATTGTTTTGACATATTTGTTTCCAGATTGTGTGAAGTCATATTCACGTATTACAAAAGTTGGGCAGCAAGGTCTGTCATTTTTCTGTCTTATCCAGCTTTTCTTTTGATAACTCCTCCGACTAACCTTTTCTATCGATGGGCGCCAAAATCATGCAGTGAACTGCTTGATCCTACTTTTATCTTTGCCTCAGACAATGCAGAAAAGTATGCTGTGCAGCCTATGAGGCTCAATATGTTGCTAAAAATGACTAGAGTGAAGGTTAGTGGACTGCACTTTCATAGCGTTTCTCTTCCACAATTTGATTTGGTGTTTTGAAGTATAAGCTGGACATCTCTAACCTACTCAACTACTTTTGGTTAAGTCAACTTTCATTCAAAGTGCCCTGGGTGGGGAAAAATGGGGAGTTTGAAAAGCATAATTACACAAGTATTATGCTGTTATGTACATATTTTGCTCGTCCTTTTAGAATATAAAAAACTTGACCAATGACCTGCTTAAAGTGAAGAAGCTTAATTGTTTTATTATTTTAGCAAAAATGTAAAATTATAGTTGTTGAATAATGAGAGAACAAGAGGAAAGTTGGATTGAATCCGTGTGTTTGAATTACACAGCGGAGCTCATTATATATAATAGGAGGAATAAATGTCATAGTAATTAACATAATATTCTATTTCCTATTTACACTATATCCTAATTACTTACATAATATTCTATTTACATAATACGGAATATTCCGATATCTAACACTCCCCCTCAAGCTGGAGCATATATGTCATAGGCACCAAGCTTGTTACAAATATAATTAATTCGAGGACCTCTCAAAGATTTAGTGAAAACATCAGCTAACTGATCATTTGAATTGACAAAATTAGTGCTGACATCTCTAGATAAAATCTTCTCTCGGATGAAATGACAATCAATTTCAATGTGTTTGGTTCTCATGGAATATTGGATTTGATGCAATATGCAGAGCTGCCTGATTGTCACAAATAAGTGTCATCTGTGAAACATCCCCGAGTCTCGGGTCGTGAAGCAACTGTTTGAGCCATATAAGCTCACAGGTTGTTTGTTGCCATGGCTCAATATTCTCGATATTCTGCTTCCGTACTTGACCTTGCCACTACACTTTGTTTCTTACTCTTCCAGGAAATTAAGTTACCACCCAAGAAAACACAATAACCTGAGGTGGATCTCCTATCAAAAAGAGAACCAGCCCAATCTGCATCTGAGTATCCTACAACTCGAGTGTGTCCCTTGTCTTCATAAAATAAGCCTTTTCCAGGAGCTCCTTTAATATATGCGAATCACAACTTCCCAATGCCCTTCACAAGGAGAGTTAAGAAATTGACTTACTACACCAACAGGAAATGAAATATCTGGGCGAGTAACTGTGAGGTAATTCAGTTTTCCAACTAATCTTCTATATTTTTTCAGGATCGGAGAGTGGCTCCCCCTGAGCTGGCATAAGTTTAGCATTGGGATCCATCGGAGTGTCAACTGACTTGGCATTTAACAGTCCTGTCTCCTCCAAAATATCCATAGCATACTTCCTTTGTGAAATTACAATCCCCTGTTTGGATTGGGCAATCTCTATGCCCAAGAAATAACGAAGTCTGCCGAGGTCTTTTGTCTGGAAATGGTGACAAAGGTGTTGTTTTACCTGTGTGATTTCATGATGATCATTACCTGTAATGACAATGTCGTCCACATACACAATTAAGTAAATACACCCAACAATTGAGTGACGATAAAACACTGAGTGATCAGCTTCACATCGCGTCATACCAAACTGTTGAATAACAGTGCTAAATCTCTCAAATCAAGCCCTAGGAGATTGCTTAAGATCATACAAAGACTTCCGAAGACGACAAACTAGTCCAGAAGACTCCCCCTGAGCAACAAACCCAAGAGGTTGCTCCATATAAACTTCCTCACACACATCACCATGGAGGAATGCATTCTTGATGTCAAGCTGGTAAAGGGGCCAGTGGCGAATAGCTGCCATAGAGAGAAATAATCGAACCGAGGCCATTTTAGTCACGGGAGAGAAGGTGTCACCATAATCTAGGCCAAACACCTGTGTATAACCTTTGGCCACTAAACGTGCCTTGAGATGATCAACTTGTCCATCAGGTCCAACTTTGACTGTGAAAACCCACCTGCAACCTACAACAAATTTCCCAAGAGGAAAAGGAACAAGGTCCCACGTGCCACTGTTCTGAAGAGCACACAACTCATCAAGCATAGCTTGTTTTCAGTCAGGGTGAGATAAAGCATCACCTACAGTCTTAGGAATAGACACAGAAGACAAAGAGGAAATACAAGCATAATGCAAAGAAGACAAGCGATGATAAGACAAATTAACATAATGAGGAGATGGTTTACGAGTGGAACGTATACTTTTGCGAAGTGCAATTGATAGATCAGTCTCAGGGGGCAGGGCCGGAGGGGACGAAGGAGTTGGATCCGAGGGGAGTCTATGGTGATTTCTGCATTAGCTGATGGTAGTGGTGGTGGCCGTGGTCGACGCTGATAAACCTGCAAAGGAGCTGAAGGGGGTGGATTGGGTGGCAAAGGAGATAGAACTACGTTTGGTGGGGTAGTAGTGGGAGATGAAGAAAACATGGGTGATGGGGACTCGGACCTTGTAGACGTCCCAAAGTAAGGGACTGACTCAAAGAATGTGACATCAACAGAGACGAAATATCGACGAAGAGACGAGGAGTAACATTTATATCCCTTTTGGGATCTTGTGTAGCTTAAGAACACACACTTATGAGAACGAGCTGAGAGTTTGTCTAGCCCAGGACTAACATGGACAAAACATGTAGAACCAAAGACTCTAGGTTGTAAGGAGTGAAGAGACTGGTGAGGAAATAGAATAGAGTGAGGGATCTGATTGTTGAGGATAGAGGATGGCATCCTATTTATGAGATAACAAGCCGTAAGGACAGCATCACTCCAAAAATGTTGAGGAACATTATTGTGAAGTAAGAGTGTCCTAGTGGTTTCAACTAAGTGTCTATTTTTACGTTCAGCGGCCCCGTTTTTTTGTGGTGTGTCAGCACAAGACGTTTGATGAAGCATACCGTTAGAAGCCATGAAAGTTTGAAATTGAGTAGATAAATATTCTCGAGCATTGTCACTGTGCAAAGTACTAATGGAAATACCAAACTGATTTTTGATTTCATTATAAAATGTTTGAAAAATAGCAAATAACTCAGATCGATTTTCCATTAAATATAACCAAGTACATCGAGAATTATCATCGATGAAAGTAATAAAATACTTAGCCCCTAAAGTGGAAACAATGTGACTAGGGCCCCAAACATCCGAATGAACTAGAGCAAACAGAGACTTAGACCGATGATCGACACGACTCGGAAAAGAACTACGAACATGTTTTCCTAACTGACAAGACTCACAAGACAACGTAGATAACTTGGAAAGGTTTGACACCAACTTTTGTAACTTTGCAAGACTTGGATGTCCTAATTGAGCATGAACCATGAGAGGAAAATCTACCACGAAACCAGCCTGTGCAGATGGTTGAAGAAGATAAAGACCATTAGCCTCACATCCGGTGCCAATCATCCGTCTCGAACTCCGGTCCTGCAAGAAAAAAGAATCTTTGATGAATGAGATAGTACAATCAAGAGATCGAGTCAAACAACTTAGAGACAATAAGTTAAACGGAGATTCAGGTACATAAAGAACATTAGTAGTGGAAAGCGAGGGTAAAAGGTGGATAGTACCAGTACCCTGAGATTGAGTTTGGGAGCCATTTGCTAATGTGACAAAGGGTAATAAACCGGAAGTAGAGAATGAAGAAAAAAGGGATTTATTACCTGTAATGTGATCAGTGGTGCCTGAATCAAGGATCCATGGGCCAATAGATGTGGAGTGAGAAAGACCAGCAAAAGAATTACCCATGTGCGCAACAGAGGCAGTGAAACTAGCGGCCTGACGCTCCTCATACCACTTGATAAAGTCGTTGAAGATAGCACGTGAGGTGACAGAATCGGTCGGAGTAGCTGCCTGTGGAGGTGGAGCATTCTGGGCAATGTGGGCAGTCCGAGGAGAGGGACGTCCATGTAAAGCATAACACCGATCAATAGTGTGGCCAAGCTTATGACAATGATCACACTTAGGACGAGGCTTTCCTGTCTTCTGAAAGTGGCCACGATCACTACCCGGAGCACGATTACCTCCCTGAGAAACCAAAGCAGATGAATCAACTGGTGTGGGTGCCACTCCGCCGCCAGATGATGATTTTGTTGGGACACGTAGCAAGGTAGACCATGCAGTATCCAGAGTGGGGATTGTAGGAGATCTCAATATCTGATCACGAACAGACGAATACTCTGGAGGTAAGCCATACAAAGTTAGAAGCATGAAGAAGGATCGGCGTTGCTCAAGTTCCTTAACAGTGGTGGCAGCTGGGGGCAACAATTCATTGAAATCATGAATGAGGCCTTGAACACGACCCAAGTATTCAGCCATAGAACCATCCAGGCGACGAGGGGAAATAATATTCTGCAAATTTTGACATACTCCATATAAGTGTTGTGTATCATTGGGTTAAAGGATCTTAGCCTGTGCCCAAACAGACTCGCAAGTCTCATGAGAGCGAAAGATCTGTTTCAAGGATGGACTAATGGTCGACTTAATGAAACTGCAGAGTTGGGCATCAATTTTCTTCCAACGAGCACTATCAGTGGCAGCCACCGAGTCAGCCTTCGTAGTGAGGTGATTTTCATAGGCTTGTCCCCGGAGCCATAACTTGACGTCGGAAGCCCAAGAATCATAGTTAGTACCGTCCAATTTGTCAACGGCAAGAGGAATAGTGATGTAACTTGTGAAAATAAGGGCCTGAGCCCTTGGAGGGGGATTGGCAGCCATGGGTTCCAAAGACGGTAAGAGAAGTGACAAAAAAAAAACCGTAGATCCGAGAGGGAATATGGAGATCTAGAACACGTCGAAGCCTAAAGGTACGAAACGAGTGTAGATCCGAGGAGACGAGAGGCGGCCGCGGGAGAAGCCGGAAACCGGAGATGAAGCACGGTTACCGGAAAAAATATTTGGCGCCGATAGACAGTGGGTCTACCGGGAAAGCACGGATTTAGGTTGCCTCTTGTTAGGCTCTAGATACCATGTTGAATAATGAGAGAACAAGAGGAAAGTTGGATTGAATCCGTGTGTTTGAATTACACAGCGGAGCTCATTATATATAATAGGAGGAATAAATGTCATAGTAATTACATAATATTCTATTTCCTATTTACACGATATCCTAATTACTTACATAATATTCTACTATTTATATAATACGGAATATTCCGATATTTAACAATAGTGATGATTATGTTCGAAACTGGTACCAAAATTTAGCCCCAAAAGAATTCGAGAGCTCGGTCTCTCAATCAATATCTAGTCCCAAAAGAAAATTCCTAATGACTTTTCCTTCAGTTTCCCTATTTATTCAATAACTATCTAATAGCATAACTGCTGCCTAAAACATAACTGCTGCTTAATGATATAATAACTACCACTTGATATCATAATAGCTGCCTAATAATAGTTACTAATAAGTGGTTTAATAATACTCTCTCCCATAAGAATCACCTTGTGCAGACACAAAGACCAGACATAACCTGAGTTGATTGAGTAGATAAATTTCTGGTGTTAGAAGCATGATAAGCAGGTTATGTCATCACAAAGACCAGACACACAAATGAAGATTGTTTAAGAAAATGCTTATGAATAATATGATTAGGATGGATACTAAACATGATTTATGAACTAATAGTTTCAGTGTGTTCTCCTTTCATGTATAAGATCTCTCAGTGTCTCTTTATTTTTCTTTTACAGAAGTTCCGCTGCATAACATTATTAGAATTTAAGCGAGTCACAACTACTCTCTTATATGATACTTTTATGTGCAGCTACTTGGAAGGATGATTAACTTGCGAAGTTTGATATCTGAACGGATAAATAAAATTTTCCGTGAAAATATTGAGTTTCTGTTTGATCGTTTTGAGTGTCAAGATCTGTGTGCCATAGTGGTTAGTGACTTTACCTTGCTACCTCCTTTTGCAAATAATTATTAATTTTATTTTATTTTATCAGTATTTATCAAACTAAAATAAAACTATGACTATTTGTGTCAGGAGTTAGAGAAGTTATTGGATGTCTTAAAACATTCCCATGAACTACTGTCAAGAGATCTTTCTGTTGACTCTTTTAATCTTATGTTGAATGAGATGCAAGAGAACATCTCCCTTGTATCATTTTCTAGTCGACTGGCCTCACAGGTTTTTCCTTTTGAACTCTGAACATGTACTACAATTTGATGTCTCTCCTTGTTCTCTGATCATTAACATCACACAACATCTTGTATTGATAATTAGATTTATGTTATTCTTTATTACGTGCTCGTATTTGTAGAAATATATTTTATATTTCTTTTTGTATGTAATGAGAATTACAGATGCTGTATTTATAGAATACAGCAGGCAGAATTTGAAAGAGAGATCTGCCCTAAGAATCAGGGGAATTAATTTCCCATAACTGCTAATTCTAATTACAGAAAAAACAGGAAATAATAGCTAATTAATTACATTAATCCTAATCCTAATGGACTGTACAAACAGAAACAGAATCATTTGATTATGAATTGATTGTTCCACACTCCCCCTCAATCTGGGTGGTAGATGTCTATCATACCCAGATTGGATCTGATATTCTCGTATATGTTCCTTGGAAGGGCTTTTGTTAGAATGTCTGCAGTTTGCTGGCATGATGGAATATGGTTAACACTTATAATTTCATGATCAATTTTCTCTTTGATGAAGTGTCGGTCTATCTCTACATGCTTTGTTCTATCATGCTGTACCGGGTTCTTCGCAATGCTAATAGCAGCCTTGTTATCACATAATATCTTCATGGGGTGATTGGTAGGAATTTTGATCTCATCTAGCATTCTCTTGAGCCAAATTCCTTCACAAATACCTTGTGACATAGCTCTGAATTCCGCTTCTGCGCTACTTCTAGCCACAACAGATTGTTTCTTGCTTCTCCAAGTTACCATATTACCCCATACAAATGTGCAATAGCCTGTAGTCGATTTTCTGTCAGATAAACATCCTGCCCAATCAGAATCAGTGTAGACTTCAATACCTTTGTTTGAGTTCTTTTGAAAATAAAGTCCTCGGCCCGGCGTACCTTTCAGGTACTGGAGAATTCTGTTCACATTTCTCATGTCAGTTTCAGTTGGATTTGACATATAACGACTAGCCATGCTTACAGCAAAAACAATGTCTGGTCTGGTGTGAGTTAGATAGATTAATTTTCCGACTAGACTTTGATATCTATCTTTATTAGCTAGTACATTTTCATCTTCACTCCTTTTTACTTGTTCCATGGGAGTATTGGCAGCTTTGCATCCAAGCATACCTGTTTCTTGAAGTAAATCCAGCGTGTACTTCCTTTGTGAAACTGAAATACCATTCTTTGTTCGTGCAATTTCCATCCCTAGAAAATACTTGAGTTGTCCTAAGTCTTTGACTTCAAATTCTTTTGCTAGAAGTTTCTTTAACTGGTTGACTTGTTCATCATCATCTCCCGTAATTACGATATCATCAACATAGACAATAAACAAAGCTATCTTCCCATCCAAAGAGTGCTTGACAAACATAGTATGATCTGTTTGACATTGAACAAAACCATCTTGCTTGACAACTTTTGTTAGTCTGTCAAACCATGCCCTTGGTGATTGTTTGAGGCCATATAGAGATTTTCGAAGTCGACACACCATGTTGGAGGTTCCAGGTGATTCAAGTCCCGGAGGAATTTGCATATATACCTGTTGGAATTATTGGAATTATTTCAATTATTGGAACTACAAATTATTGGAATTATAATTTTGTATTTAGGAGTCTGTCCATGTATCTAGGAGTTAAAGAGTCTATGCCTTGTAAAACACATATATGTACCTAGGAAATAGTTTCCTGTAATAACTCTCATGTGTATATATATTCAGATCTCTTGAGTGCTTTTTCACTCAAGCATTTCCCTAATATTCAGTTCTTTTGACATGGTATCAAGAGCAGGTTAACTGCTGCCTCCATTGCAGCACTACCATATTCAGTTTTTTTTTCTTGCTGCCTTCATTGCAGAATCTTTTTTTCTCCTTTCCAGAAATTACCCATCACACCGCTCCACACTGCTCATCCCACCTCATCAGTTTTTTTTTACTCTCAGTTATCTGACTTATTGAGATGGAAGGGGAGAATGATAATGGTGGTGTCCAGAATCCTCCGCCACCTCCACCACCTCTTGTTGAAACTTCAAACCTAATGAATGCTAACTCGCTACCAACACTGCATCAAAGTCATCGCCTCAATGGGAGGAACTATTTCAGTTGGGCCCAGTTCATGCGTGCAAATTTGAAAGGTCGTGGAAAATTGAACCACATTGAAGGTGACCCTCTTCCTGCCACTGATCCCGGCTTCACTCTTTGGGACAATGAAGACTCACTCATCATGTCATGGATGTGGAATAGTATGATTCCAGAAATTAGTAGTCAGTATATGTTTCTTCCTACTGCACGAGATATTTGGGAGAATCTGATGCAAACATACTCTAAGAAACAGGATCTCTCTGCCCGCTTTGATCTGAAGAACAAGATCTTCAATACTAAACAAGGAACCATGTCTGTCTCTGAGTATTTTGCCACTATGAAAGGTTATTGGATTGAGTTGGATCAATACCAAACTCTCAAGATGGAAACCGCCAATGACACGGTCGCTTTGAATACTTGTATTGAAACCGATCGGATCTTTGAGTTCTTGGCTGGATTGACCTCTGATTATGACCCTATTCGAGTGCAAATTTTAGGCAAGGACCGCCTTCCTCCACTTGCTGAAGTTTTCTCCATAGTGCGGGGAGAAGAAAGTCGTCGTGACGTCATGCTCGGTAACAAGCCTTCTGAAGGTACTGCCCTTGTTGCCAACACAGCAGGAAAGCAACCATTCAGTAAATCAGGTAGAGATGATCGTTATTGTGACCATTGCAAAAGGACAGGTCATACAAAGGACCGGTGCTTCAAATTACATGGGAAAAATCAAGTTCTCAATCGCTCTGGAGGTTTCAAAGGTATACATCAGAGCCAAGCCCATGCTACCACTATGTCTCCAGCCACAGGAAACTCCAAAACAGTAGAAACTGACTCTCTTCTCAGTACGGATGATTTGAATCGGTTGAAGTCCCTACTTGACTCTCTCAGTAAGCCCTCTGGATCTTGTTCTCTAGTTATGACAGGTAAGGGTTTATGCTCTCGCTCCTTTAGTGTCTATGGTACTATTCCAAAAGATGCTTGGCTTCTTGACTCTGGTGCCACTGACCATATGACACCCGACTCCACACTATTTTCTTCTTATACTCCCTCTACAAGCAATCAATGTATTACAGTTGCTAATGGTTCATATGCCCGCATTGAGGGTTTTGGCAACGTTCAATTGCAACCATTCCTTGAATTGAAAAATGTGTTGCATGTTCCCAAACTCTCTCACAATCTTATATCTGCTCATAAACTTGCCCGTGATCATAATTGTAAAGTAACTCTTTTCTCTTCTTATGGTGTCTTTCAGGATCTTCCAACGGATCGGGTGATTGGGGCATGTAAGGAAAAGGAAGGGTTGTACTACCTCTCTGGAAAAATTGATGGTTCGAAGGTGTTGTCTTCTTGCTTCAAGTCTGAGTCTTCCCAATCTGCCGCACAAATTTGGCTTCTCCACAAACGTCTTGGACACCCCCCATTTTCCTTAATTAAGTCTATGTTTCCAACTTTATTTTTGCATCATTCAGTCGAATCATTTAATTGTGATACTTGTCAATTTGCTAAACATCATCGAGTTTCTTTTCTTCCTAGTTGTAATAAAAGTGCTGAACCTTTTGATCTTATTCATTCTGACGTTTGGGGTCCCGCACCCATTTCTAATGTTTCCGGTGCAAAATGGTTTATTACTTTTATTGATGATTGTACTAGAGTCACTTGGATTTTTTTGATGAAGGACAAATCCGAAGTCCCACAACTGTTTATTAAATTTTATCATATGGTGCACAACCAATTTGGACGAGGCATTAAGAGACTTCGCTCCGATAATGGCACAGAATATACAAATCATGTCTTGTCAAATTTTTCCAGTGAACATGGAATACTCCAAGAATTTACATGTGTCGACACGCCTCAACAAAATGGTGTCGCCGAAAGAAAAAATCGCCACTTACTTGAAGTTACTAGAGCTCTCCTCTTTCAAATGTCTGTACCCAAATCCTATTGGGGGGAAGCAGTATTGACTGCTGCCTACTTGATTAATCGCGTACCATCTCGTCTGTTAGGAAATATCAGTCCTGTTCAGTTTCTGTCTGTTCAATTTCCCTCTGTTCATATTTCAAAACTTGAGCCTCGAGTGTTTGGTTGTGTTACCTTCGTCCATATTCACAAACAGAATCGAAGTAAGTTGGACCCTCGTGCAGTCAGATGTGTCTTTGTTGGTTATGCTCCCGACAAAAGAGGATACAAATGCTACCATCCTCCTAGTCGGAGGCACTTTGTCTCCAAAGATGTCACGTTTCATGAAAATGTGTCTTACTTCACTCGTCCTCAGCTTCAGGGGGAGAATTCTAATGACTTGGAATCTGAGTCTGAGTCTGTGTTTCTAGACCTACTTGAATCTCCCACTCCAAGTCCTAATCCTATACCCACATCTGAGTCTGGTTCGGACACTTCAAGTCCCAGTCCTATACCCTCATCAGGGTCAGAGCCCTTGGCTCCTTCCTTAGAGTCATCCATTTCTGGTTCAGATCCTCCTTCATTGTCTGTCTTGCAAGAACCATCACCTTCAACTCTTCCAGAAAAAACTAAGGCTGGTGAACCAACCTTAGTGTACCAAAGGAGAAGTAAACTAGACCTACTCCAGAAACAGCCTCAATCACCTGAAACAGAGGTAAGTACTGAAATTAACCCACCTGTTACTGAGTTTAAAAGTTCTGAAAATTGTAACACTAATAAACATGAGTTGCCAATTGCTTTAAGGAAAGAGAAAAGATCTTGTGCTAAGTATCCTATTTCCCAATTTGTCTCCACAAAAAACCTTTCCTTGCAGCATCAGAGTTTTATTTCTGCAGTTGACTCTGTGGTTATCCCATCATCTGTTCAAGAGGCATTGAAAGATCAAAATTGGGTCCAAGCTATGAATGAGGAGATGAAAGCCCTTGAAAGAAATAGAACTTGGGATATCGTTGAGAGGCGGGAAGACAAGAAACCGGTTGGCTGCAAATGGATCTATACAGTTAAACACAAGTCAGACGGATCACTTGATCGATACAAAGCTAGACTAGTGGCCAAAGGATACACACAGACTTATGGCATAGATTATGAAGAAACCTTCGCTCCAGTTGCAAAAATGAACACTGTTCGGATTTTATTATCTCTTGCTGCTCACTCTGGATGGGAATTACATCAATTTGATGTCAAAAATGCATTCTTGCATGGAGACTTAGAAGAAGAAGTATACATGGAGATCCCACCTGGATTTAGCCCTACATGTGGATCCAATAAAGTGTGTCGATTAAGGAAAGCCCTATATGGACTAAAACAATCTCCTAGAGCATGGTTTGGACGATTCACAAAAGCAATGGTGTACTTAGGCTACAAGCAAAGCCAAGGAGATCACACTCTTTTTTTCAAGCACTCACAAAAGGGAAAATTAACTATCCTTCTTGTTTATGTTGATGATATTATTATTACAGGAAATGACTTGGCAGAGAGACAATTGTTAAAGGAAAAACTATCGGTAGAATTTGAAATGAAGGACCTTGGACAACTCAAATACTTCTTGGGAATTGAGGTTGCCTACTCAAATCAAGGCATTTTCATATCTCAAAGGAAGTATATACTCGATCTCTTGCAGGAAACTGGGAAATTGGGATGCAAACCTTCAAGTGTTCCTATAGAGCAAAACCACAAGTTGAGCCTTGAAGAAGAGAGTGCCAAAGTTGACAAAATCCAATATCAGAGGTTGGTGGGAAAGTTGATTTACCTGGCACACACTAGACCTGACTTGGCGTATGCTGTCAGTGTGGTGAGCCAATTTATGCATGACCCGAGGATGCGACACTTACAAGCGGTTGATCGCATTCTGCAATACCTCAAGTCTACTCCGGGAAGAGGACTATTGTTCAAAGGAGGTGGAAGCTTAACTGTAGAAGCCTACACCGATGCTGACTATGCAGGATCGATAAGTGATAGAAGATCCACTTCGGGTTTTTTCACCCTCTTGTGTGGGAACCTTGTCACATGGAGAAGTAAGAAACAAAATGTAGTGGCTCGATCAAGTGCGGAAGCAGAATTTCGAGCTTTGGCACAGGGAATCTGTGAATTACTCTGGATAAAGATCATTCTAAATGATCTGAAAATACAATGTGAAGGGCCTATGAAGTTGTTTTGTGACAACAAGTCAGCAATTAGTATTGCTCATAATCCTGTTCAGCATGACAGGACCAAACATATAGAGATTGACCGCCATTTCATCAAGGAAAAACTAGATAATGGTTTAATAACTACATCCTATATTCCTTCTGGACATCAAATAGCAGATGTGTTGACAAAGGGCTTGCCACCGGATCGTTTCCATCAATTGACTTGCAAGCTGGGAATGATTGATATCCATTCACCAGCTTGAGGGGGAGTGTTGGAATTATTGGAATTATTTCAATTATTGGAACTACAAATTATTGGAATTATAATTTTGTATTTAGGAGTCTGTCCATGTATCTAGGAGTTAAAGAGTCTATGCCTTGTAAAACACATATATGTACCTAGGAAATAGTTTCCTGTAATAACTCTCATGTGTATATATATTCAGATCTCTTGAGTGCTTTTTCACTCAAGCATTTCCCTAATATTCAGTTCTTTTGACAATACCTCTTCTTGTAACTCCCCATTTAGAAATGCATTCTTTATGTCTAGTTGGTATAGGGGCCAATCTAGATTTGCTGCTAGAGAAAGTAGAACCCGGACAGAATTGAGCTTCGCAACAGGTGCAAAAGTCTCCTCATAATCCACCCCATATGATTGTGTGAACCCCTTAGCAACCAACCGAGCTTTGTACCTGTTTATACTCCCATCAGCATTGTGCTTAATTGAAAATATCCACTTGCATCCTACTACCTTCTTCCCTTCTGGTATAGCAGTGATTTCCCATGTGCAATTTCTTACAAGTGCTTGAACTTCTTCTGTTACAGCTGCTGCCCATTCAGGTTTCTGCAATGCTTCTTGGATATTATTTGGAATTTCTATGTTGTCAACAGCTGCTACAAAAGACCTGTAACTTTGTGATAGTTTTCCATAGGAGATATATTTTTCAATAGGGTGTTTAGTGCAAGATCTAACCCCTTTTCTCACAGCAATAGGAATATCAATATCTGTTGTATTTATATCAACATGTTCAGAGTTAGGAAGAATATTACCGGCGGGAACTTCATTTTCTAGAGTCTGGTCTGACTCATGACCTTGCATCGGAGCTATACTTGACTCTACTTCCTTCCTCTTCTTTTTATAACAAAAACCCTTCCACTTGCCTGTTTTTAAATCACAATTCTGTTGAGATGTGGTTGGGACTATAATTGGTCCTGTTTCCGTCACAGCTTCTGCTGTCCTTTCACTCGGTTGAATGTTAGAGGTTTGGTTTGGTAATTTTTCAACTGATTTAGGCATAGGTTCGGCTGATTGAGTGTTACCGGTTTGGTCTGGTAAGATTTTGTCATGTTCAGTTAGTTCTGTTAGAAGTTGAGAGTTTAGGAAGAAGGAGAAGAAGCAGAAACAGAGAGAAGAGAAGAAGAGAAAGAGAGAGAGAAAACTGTTATTCCATTATTCAATAACCAAAGTTTGTTACAACTGAATGATGAGGATCTATATATAGAGTCCCTTGCATCATCATTACTCAACAGATTCTGTTACACACTTGTAACAGAATTCTAACACTCTAACCAACTTCTATTGAATTACATTAATGCCCTTACTAACTTCTATTGAATTACATTAATGCCATTACTTATATATATTCTAATATTCCCCCCTCAAACTTAGGGAGGTTGATCAAGTTTGGACTTGTCAACAACTCTAAGTTTGTCTCTAAGAAACACAAATCTGTTGGTAGATAGGGGCTTGGTCAGAACATCAGCCCATTGATCAGAGGCTGGAATGTGAGTGACAAGGAGACTTTTGTTGATAACTTTCTCCCTTACAAAGAAGATGTCCAGCTCCATGTGTTTAGTTCTGGAGTGCAGAACTGGATTGTGAGCCAAGGATACTGCACTTAGATTGTCACAAAGAACTCTTGGAGTTTGATGCTGAACTTTGAGCTCAAAGAGTAAGGATTGAAGCCATAGAATCTCAGCAGTAGCATGGGCAAGGCTCCTATATTCTGCTTCAGCACTGGACCTTGCTACAAGAGTCTGCTTCTTTGCCCACCAAGACACAAGATTAGGACCTAGAAATAGGCAGGCTCCTGAGGTGGATCTCCTATCATCAGGATCTGACGCCCAGTCAGCATCACAAAAGCCTGTAATTGTGAGAGGAGTGTTGAGGAGGAAATAAATCAGGGAAAGGAAATCTGGACTCATTAAACACTACATCCTTTGAGATATAGATTTTACCACTAGGATCCATACACTTGTAGCCTTTGTGACTGGTAGAATAGCCAAGAAACACACACTCAGTAGAGTGCATGGCAAATTTGTTAGAGTTGTAGGGCCTTAGATGAGGAAAGCAGGAACAGCCAAAAGGTTTCAGAAATTTATAATCAGGGTACTTAAAATGGATGAGAAAAAAAGGAGAGACATTTGCCAAGGTTGGTGAAGGAAGTCTATTGATGAGATAGGTGGCTGTGAGGAAAGCATGATCCCAGAAATGTAGAGGCAATTTTGCCTGAGCAAGAAGTGTCAAACCAGTCTCAACTATGTGTCTGTGCTTTCTTTCTACAGAACCATTCTGATGATGAGTGTGAGGGCAAGTAACTCTGTGAATGATGCCATGAGTGGTCAGAAAATGTGTGAGAGGCTTAAATTCACCACCTCCATCAGTTTGAACAGCTTTAATCTTCAGATTAAGTTGAAGTTCCACAAGAGCCTTGAATTGAACAAAAGTGTTAAGTGTGTGAGATTTTAATTTGAGGGGATACACCCATGTAAACCTGCTATAAGCATCCACACAAGTAAGAAAATAGGTAAACCCACAAGATGAGGTAACAGGGGAGGGTCCCCACAGATCACAGAAAATTAATTCAAGAGGTTTAGTATAAACAGCAGAAGAAGCAACAGAAGGTAACCTATGAACTTTACCCAAACAGCAAGCATTGCAAAAATCTGTAAGTGCTTTATTAGGAACATGAATATTACAAAGTTGTAATACATGCTTTAAAGTATCATGACTAGGATGCCCTAATTTTTGATGCCATATTTGATACAAACTAGAATTTGAGGCATGAACATTATTACATTGAGCAGAAAAATTAAGACTAGTCCCTAGGTGCAAAGATGAACTAGGGGAATTTGCTGGATGATGAGCAACACTAAGCACTTGTGAAGATGAAGCAGGAAGAGGACAGCTGTCAAACTTGTAAAGTCCATCACTACCAAGTGAGCCCTTTAGCAACACCTTAGAGGTAGCCTGGCATTTTACAAAACAAACATCAGCATGGAATTCAAAAAAGACATGGTTATCTTTAGCAAATTGACTCACACTAACTAAGTTCTTAGTGATAGAAGGGACTAAGAGAAGATTATTGAGTTTAAGGGACTTATTTGGACACAAATTGGAAGAAAAAGTCATAGAGCCAAGAGAGGTGATAGCCAAACCTTGCCCATTTCCTACATGAACCTGATCAGATCCAGGGAGAGAAATAGATTCTACCAGGTTGGAAGCATCAGGTGTGACATGATGAGTAGCTCCAGAGTCAGGGTACCAGTTCTGATTGTAAAAGGGAGTGTAGTCAGTGCCAGCTACAAGTGCCTGAGGCCTTGGTGCTGCAAACTGGGGCTGAGCAGAAGGATTTCCAGGTCTGGGAGCTGGATAGAACTGAGCAGTAGGTGCCCTGTAACCAGGATGAGTCCAAACATTGGACTGAGGCATGCCAAATTGTGCAGGAATAGGAGAATAACCAAAAGCATCTTGACTGTGACGAAAATAGCAGTAACTGGCATCATGTCCAATTTTATGACAAATCTGGCATTGAACCATTCCTCTGTAACCATGGCGTGCACCATTACCACGACCACGAAACCGTCCACTACGCTGACCTCTGCCACGAGATTGATTTTGTCTTCCACCAAAACCACCATTGGAAGTGTCAAACTGAGAGGGATCCATGGATTCAGCAGGAGCAGAGGGATTAGGTGGAGTGTTTCCTTGTGTAAGATTGACTGAGACAGCTTCAGTAACTTCTTTCTTTGTCTTTTCAATGCGTGATTCTTGAGCAAGAAGAAGAGATTCAAGTTCATCAAGGGACACAAATTCAGGCCTGGTGTTAACAGCAGCAACAACTGAATCAAATTCAGAGGGAAGAGCTTCTAAAATAAGCTCAACTTGATCACGATGAAGAACAGGATCACCAATTGACATCAAAGTGTCAATAATGGTGCGAACACGAGCGAGAAACTCTGAAATGGTGCGTGTACCCTTCGACAGTGATCGCAGCTCAGATCTCAACTGTCTAGAACGCGTTTTCATCTGCGTGTTGCAATAGGAGTGAACTTCTTCCCATACCTGCCATGAATGACGCAGCAACACAAAGCGTGAGAGGAGCGAATCAGAAATTGTAGAGAGAAGCCATGTGCACAGCAAAGCATCCTGTTCTTCCCAAGCGATGAAGTTAGGGTTTTCAGTTCCTGAGTCGCGATCAGCAATGGAGAGGAATCGCTCAGGAATTTGAGGTGAAACGACAAATTTCACCATCTTCGTACCACGCAAGACACCTTCCACCTGTTGACGCCATTGACGGTAGTTAGAATCATCCAATTTCACTGAGATTTTCTGCTTGAAAGTCGTTGCAGCAGCGGAATTTGATGTTGATGATTGCGAAATTGAAGGTGTGGCCATCGCGCAAAAGAAAACAGGCTCCAAAGATCAGAAGCTCTTGGATACCATGTTAGAAGTTGAGAGTTTAGGAAGAAGGAGAAGAAGCAGAAACAGAGAGAAGAGAAGAAGAGAAAGAGAGAGAGAAAACTGTTATTCCATTATTCAATAACCAAAGTTTGTTACAACTGAATGATGAGGATCTATATATAGAGTCCCTTGCATCATCATTACTCAACAGATTCTGTTACACACTTGTAACAGAATTCTAACACTCTAACCAACTTCTATTGAATTACATTAATGCCCTTACTAACTTCTATTGAATTACATTAATGCCATTACTTATATATATTCTAATAAGTTCAAGAGGCAAAAGTTGGTATTCTGAATTTTCGATGTATGATTGCTCCCCCTGAATACCAGTTTTGGTGTAATAGGGCTGATTTTCAAAAAAGGTTACATCCATAGTGTGGTAAAATTTTTTGGTATGGGGAGAGTAACACCTATATCCCTTTTGGTGAGGAGAGTAACCAAGAAAAATGCATTTGATGGATTTTGGGTCTAATTTGCTTCGGTGAGGGTTGTGGTTATGGACAAAAGTTGAGCATCCAAATATTTTTAATGGAATGGAGGAAAAGATTTTGCTGGTTGGAAATAGGTTTTGAAGTGTGGAGATTGGGGTCTTAAAGTTAAGGATACGGGAGGGCGTTCGATTTATAAGGTGAGTTGCTGAAAGGACAGCTTCTCCCCAAAAGTGTTGTGGGACATTTGTGGCCAACATAATTGATCTAGTCACTTCCAAAAGGTGTCTATTTTTCCTTTCTGCTACCCCATTTTGTTGGGGAGTGTCCACACACGAGCTTTGGTGAACAATTCCAACCTTTTGAAGATAGGAATTTAGAGCAAGGTTGTAATATTCACGACCATTGTCGGTTCTAAGTATTTGTAGAAATATATTTTATATTTCTTTTTGTATGTAATGAGAATTACAGATGCTGTATTTATAGAATACAGCAGGCAGAATTTGAAAGAGAGATCTGCCCTAAGAATCAGGGGAATTAATTTCCCATAACTGCTAATTCTAATTACAGAAAAAACAGGAAATAATAGCTAATTAATTACATTAATCCTAATCCTAATGGACTGTACAAACAGAAACAGAATCATTTGATTATGAATTGATTGTTCCACAGTATTAAAACCACTATTTGAATGGTAATCGATAATAATACGACTTGATCTGTTTCCTTCTATTTCATTGATCAATTTCTGTGTATGCTAGATTTGGTCCGAGATGCAAAGTGATTTTTTGCCAAGTTTCATCCTCTGCAATACTACTCAACGATTTATCAGATCATCGAAGACAATTCCTGTTCAAAAGCCATCCATACCCTCTGCTAAGCCTAGTTTCTATTGTGGTACTCAAGTAAGCATCCTTTTACTGTCAGTTTTCAAATTGTATAAAATGAATTGCAAATAGTGTTAATGCCTTATATAGTCATATATGTGTGGTCATAAACATATTACATAGAAATATTCCAATTTTAGACCATATGCATATGTATACTGTTTGGGCCCAGGTCAGTCTGTGAAAGGAATTGGCAAGTGTACCAAGTCATTAAGTGGTGAATAAAAGTATTGTCCTCAAAGGATTGTATTTCAATTACCAACTTACTAAGTAGTTGCTATCTGAACTGAAACTGAACTCTGATTTGGAAACTCAACTTACTAAGTAGTTACTATCTGAACTGAAGCTAAACTCGATTTGGGAACTGGAAAGAATGAGAATTAAGGACAAAAACACTAGGAATTCAAAAAATCAACATACACCGTGGTTAAGGATAGAATCCTCTCAATCTTCTTCATTTACATTTCAATTCAACTATTTAATCAAGAGAAATTCGTTAATTGAAGATCAAATTCACGAATTCAGGCTAACACCAATCCCTCAATTATTAATCTCTTTCTTTAAAATCAAGAACCCTTATTACATTTCCAACTCAAACAAGCATTAAGCTTAGGAGTTTATAAGATCGCACAATCCTATTCCTAGGATATCTCAACAATTATGGTGATTTACCTCAAGTAGCCATTTTCCAATTGGTGCAATTGGGCATAAGATCAATTCTTAGGTGGCCATGCCAACCCAAGAAGAGAATTAAGCATAAAATAGACACTCGATTTGGAAAGGTAAACTTAAATTGAGATGAAAGAACGCAAATTACGTAGAAATTGGAATGAAATTCATACTTCTCTAACTAAAGATTTAGTTACAAATGCTAAAAGAAAAGAGAATAACAACGAGAGAAGATGAGATTAGAAGGAACTCCATTAGCATCTGAGAAATCTTGTGATTTCAAGATTGAAGCTCCCAAAACTCTAGTGGTGTAGGGAAGAGATAAGATAGATTGAATCTCCATCCTAAAGTCTCATGTTTTGATTGACTGAAGCTATTTATAGTGAATCTAGCCACTGCTAGCATGGTCATGTCATGTGCTTTCTCAGGGTGGCAATGGTTGCTGTGCAGAGTTGAAGACGTTTTCAGCTTTTGCCCTATTCTTTTTAACTATACTTTGTCTTAGAATTTGGGTTGGGCCTAACTCATCCCCTCAAAACCGGTTTAAAAATCGGCTTGTAAGGTGAAGATCACCCACACTTATAAACACAACGCATGCTTTATCTCTAAGCAATGTGGGACTAAATCGATCCAAGGTGCTGGAGGCTGCAATGAAGGCAAGCCAAATGCCGCAACTAGGGGCGGACTGCAGTGAAGCCGGAAATTCCAACACACCCCCTCATGCTCGGCCCTCAATGAGGCCAAAGCGTGGACGATGCGGGAAGCCCAACAAGTGATCTAGGATGGCTCTTATGCCACCATCTTATAACTTGGGTTGAACCTAACTCATCCCTACAAAACCAACTTAAAAACTGGCTTATTACGTGTGGGTTGCCCCTACTTATAAACACAACACAGGCCATATTTCTAAGCAATGTGAGACTAAATCCACCCCTTAAAACCCATCACAATGAAGGTGTTGGAGGCTGCAATAAAGGCAAGCCAAATGCCGCAATGTAGATGACTTGGGGCGGACCACAATGAAGGTGGAATTTCCAACATTTTGTCTTTCATATATGTGGTTCTGTTTTTTTCACCTGTTGAGGATATGTGTAGTAGTGAGAGAGATTTGGAAGAGATGCATCCGACATAGTTATTGAGTATATGTTAGTTTTTTTATTTTTGTAAATACAAATTTCTCAAATCTCATTGGCTCACTATATGTAATAATAGGATTTAAATTCGGCTCATCAAAGTTTTGCGCGACTTCATAGCGGATTCTTTGGAATACCTCACATGTTCTCTATTGTTCGACTTTTGGGATCCCGATCATTACCTTGGCTTATTAGAGCCCTTCTTGACCATATATCAAACAAGGTATGTTATTGTTTATCTTAAATTGTTAATAAACTCATGACATGACATTTGCCTTGCTTTGAAAACTTCCTAAACATTATAACATGTTAAAATATGTGATAATATCTTGATTTTATTTTAGAGTAATGTAGATAATATCAATGTTGTTTTCCACATTTCTTTATATATAAGGATTTATTTCTTTATTTAAGAATTGGTATATTATCTTCTTTAGTAGCATCTAACATATCTTTTCTGTCGATATCAATATTATTTGAATTTGGGCTTAAGCCTAACTCATCCAAAATCAACTTAAAAGGCAAAAATGCACATATCTTATAAGCACTGCCTAGGTCATACCTTTCATTGATGCGGGGCTGTCAACTTTTTCCATCACAACCAGGATTGAATATCTGAAGCATGAACTAATGTAGGTGGAGTAATAAAGATCTCAACGCCCCCTCACACTTGGGACTATAAATTTAGAGCGTTAATAATTGGAAGTAGATTAACAGATATCTTAGTGCAAAGTTGTTTGAACTTAAGAAAACTTATGAATATAAACATATGAAAATAAATCAGAAGCAATAAGATTGTGGTAAGTTTTTGTTGAATAATGATAAGTGCCAAAACTTTTCAGGATATGGATGAATGTGAAAAGTTTAACCATACTGCAGAGTAATGTTGGTCAATTCACACATATGCTAAGAATATGACAAATGAGTGAGGATACACTTCACATTTTCTCTAATGTATAGATTCCACTGACGTTTGCTAAAAGTTCTGTCTTTTTTAATAATATTAGGGAACTAATTTTCCTTTAGAGAATGATAATAGCCATCCTGGACACGTATAGTTTCCGCATGTCTGTATGTATTGGTTTTATAATATAAATTTAGCCGTGCTTTCTAACAATGTAAGGCATGTTATTCCAGATTACTTTGCTTGAACCAATGATAACAGGATTACAAGAATCCATGCCAAAATCAATTGGTCTTCTTCCTTTTGATGGAGGTGTGGCAGGTATATGACGTTTTTCTTTTCACCGTTTTTAACCTTTATTCTGAAATTTACATATGTCAGAGCACTGAAACCACCTAATGGGATAAAGTCTCGTTGTTGTCGTCATCTAAGTACTGTGACATTTTACTGGAAATTTTTTAAAACGCCTATATTTCATGGTCGTTACAAATTTTGTTTTCAAAAAAGTTATAAGTACTAATGAATCAGGCACATAGATGCATGGTCAGATCCAAGAAATTAATTATTTGATTATTTCTACACAGGTTGTGTAAGACTTGTTAAAGAACATCTTAACTGGGAGGCAAAACCAGAGCTGAAAGTTGAGGTTCTTCATGGTATAAAAGAGATTGGAAGTGTATTATACTGGATGGGGCTTCTAGATATTGTGTTGGTGGGTAATCTAGTGCTTCTATCAAAATAATTTGATGTTTTTTTTTTGAAATAAACTAAGCCTAAAAAGAAATCTCACAGGTCAAAACAAACTACACGGATTTTAAACATTAAATTTAGCCACTTATAGCATATGAAGGTAAAGTGGTCTATTATTAGATATGATTTATGACAAACACTGAAGGTATTTGGTCCAAGCTGGCTCCTCCTAGTGAGAATAAAGGTTTAGTTATTTTATATAGGATATAAAGTACCAAGGAGAACCTATAATCAATAAACTTTATGATGAACATCTGACTCAAAATCACACAAGTTAAAACTTGAAACCCTAGAAAAGTTTGGTACTTAATATTATTGAAAAGGAAACCTTTATGTTTGTAGTTGAATCATCCTTATTCAAAGAAATGGTCAGTGCAAAAGTTATTTAAATAGTGCTAGAAGAATTTGTGCTTTGCAGGCAGAAATGTGAGTGAGAGGAAGTGAAGTATTTTTGGGGCTGGTTGATATGCTCTATTGCTGTCCCAATATTTTAGATTTCAATTGGGACGGTTCTATATTTACACAAAATGTACAAATACAAGCATGCATTGTAAAATTTTAGATGTAGGAAGATTTGGACCTGACAACCTTGATTGACAATCTTCTAAAGGAGATCTAATGTCAGTCAACAAATGATAACTAATTATCATCAAACTCCTAAAATGAATTTTACAAGGATATTGAATATGGTAAAACAAATTTCACACAATGGTGATTTTGTTACTTCAGAAAGGGGGAGGATAGCCTCCCTTCCCTTAACTGTAGTTTATCGACATTTTCCTGTACATTACTTTAGTTTGTGAGTAATAGTTAGCAAATGTTGTGTTCTTGACAGAGAGAAACAGATACAACAAATTTCATGCAAACTGCTCCCTGGCTGGGCTTGCTTCCGGGACCAGATGGACAAATATTACCTTCTCAAGATGGTGGGGATAGCCCTATTGTCAGTCTCTTTAAATCTACGGCTACTGCAATGGTTTCATATCCGGGTTGCCCATCTCCTAATTCTTTCCACATCATGTCAAAACAAGCAGAAGCTGCAGGTGTGATATTTCATGTGTTCTAATTTCCTTTGTTAATTTGGCCTGTTTGCTGGAAAAATAAAGGTGTAGATTTTTGATGTTAAAATATAGTTGGGAACAACCTTATATTGTAACAATATGAAATTAATGGCATTCAGGTATTTCAAAATGATAGATTCATGGAGGAATTGAAAAAAATGTAAGGAAAAAATTTACAACTGAAATTAGTAGAATATTAGCATTGTATGTTAGACATAGCTGCTTTGAAAGTGGAACCACTTTGTCAAAACGGAGCTATCAACTATATCATGAAAATGACTATATATATGTTTTAGACAAGTCCGGTTGACTTTCACATGTTTTCCAAGTCTTTGTTTCTTCTTTCCTCTCAATTTATAATTAACCTGTCAAACTTATAAAAAAAAGTTACTAACAAGAATTTTTGTCTTCTAATTTCCTGTCTAGTGACAGTGATTCAATTTGTTGTCTACATTATGACTACAGCACTACAGCTTCAATGTTCACTTTCTTTTATGTTATTTTCTCAAACGAAATAAAAAATTATTAGCCACTGAGGAAGCTGATTGATGATTCTGATGAGAAATGTTAGAATTATCATGCTAAATATACTTATTTTTTTGAAAAGTTTGTTTTCATTTTTGTTTGCATCATTCATAGTCCATCATTTTTTTTGTACTGGGTTTGTGATTTATTTAGATCTGTTCCCCCATTTTATTTGTAACTACTTCTAGAGATCTGTGTTATGTTTTTTATACATTTACTTTTATGATATTTTATAGTTTTATTGATGGTTCAGACATTGTCTCTTTCATTACAGATCTTTTATATAAAGCTAACTTGAATACTGGAAGTGTTCTGGAGTATGCGCTTGCTTTCACAAGTGCTGCATTAGATAAATATTGTAGTAAATGGAGTGCTGCGCCCAAGACAGGCTTCATTGACATTGCAATTTCAAAAGATTACTACCGAATATATAGTGGTCTTCAAATTGTAAGTAACAACCTTCATCTCTATTTGGCTTCATGTGTAAACCAAAAATTAACCTGAACCACTTTGTAAGATTTGGTCCAATTCATTAATGAATTTGCTAGTGTCCTTTTCTTTCTTTTCTTTCTTAATTTTCTTGACATGTGCTTTTGCTTGAGCTACATAGGGATATTTGGAAGAGTCTGTCCAAGTACCATCAAGTAGTCCTGAAAGGCTGGGGGATTCAGTCGCTTGGGGAGGCTGCACCATAATTTATTTGCTTGGGCAACAACTGCATTTTGAGCTCTTTGACTTCTCGTATCAGATCCTCAATATTGCAGAAGTGGAAGCTGCCTCTGTTGTGCAAACACACAAGAACTCCCACTTTGCCGTTCAGGTTTATATTGCTTCTCCAGATCAAGCCAAAGAATCTTTTTTTGCTTTACATAATCGCAATGTTGTTTATACTTTGCCAAACACGCATCATACCGATGTTTCATTTTTCCATCATCTCTAGAATTCTATGAGTAAGTATCATTTATGCTGTTGTTGATTGCATTTACTTTTCTTTTAACAGGGATGGGAAGCCATTTTAGAAGCAATGAAAAAAGCAAGACGATTAAATAACCATGTATTCTCTATGCTTAAAGCTCGATGCCCCCTTGAAGAAAAGACAGCATGTGCTATTAAGCAAAGTGGTGCTCCATTACATCGTATAAGATTTGAAAACACAGTTTCAGCGTTTGAAACTCTCCCGCAGAAAGGGGCTTAAACGAGTGCAAGTTACAGACTTCTGTTAAATTCTGTGTATATGTAACCTGTAACGTTGTGGTGGTGTATGCAATAGATAGAATATGAACAAGTATTATGTATATGTTTCATGAACAGGAATTTCTATTCAGAGAGTATAACAGTTTAGCATTTGATAATACTGCATTTACTTTTATAGAAAAAAAATCACGAGAAACATTAAAAAATAAAAATTACAATTTTGATATGTACCATATGTAATCATTAATAAGAATAAGTTCTTAAAATCCAATTTACTCCATGTTTTATTGGTGAGTTTTACGGTGGGTTTGGGTTGGTTCATCATGCAACCTTTTTTCTATTGCATTTAAGTTCTTCCGCCTGGTTGGAAATATGGTAGACAACCTGAAAAACGAGAGTAGCAAAGTCATTGAGTTGAAAAATATAGAAGGTAAATTCGGACCCTAAGGCTAATGGTGAGATAAAAGAAGTGAGGGTGAGAAAAATATTGAAGAAAAGGCCGAAGTTGAAAAAATGGTTGAAAAAAATAAACAGAGGGAGAAAGTGAGAAAACGAGCTAATATTTAACAGCTATGTTATTTATACACCACCACTTACACCTACATCGTATGAACTGTTCACAAATATTGTGAACAGTGCGTGAACAGTAAATTTGTATGTGAATAGTAGCATGAACAGTGTTTGTGAACAGTAATCCGTACATGAATAATATCGTGAACAGTGACTTTTAATAGTAAATCAAACTTGATTAATGAAATGTAAGAACTTGGTTAATATAGTGATGAAGTTGGTTAATAAAGATTCAGATATTAAAAATAATTTTTACTAAAAAAATAAAGTTGGTTAATACAATGTAAAAATTTGGTTAATGAAATTATGAATTTGGTTAATAAACGTCCAGATGTAAAAATAATTTTTAGTAGTAAAACAAAGTTGGTTAATGCAATGTAAAAAGTTGGTTAATGAAGTTATGAAGTTGGTTAATAACACAATTTCATATCAGTATTATTTAATTCAAAAATAAAAAATAATATTTTTTAATATATTTTTTAAAAATATATTTAATATTATAATATTTTACTGTTCACCGTATTGGTGAACAGTGAAATACGGTGTAGGTGTAAAAAATTGTGTAAGAATATCATTTCTCAATATTTAATTAGGGGATTTCTTTGACAAACTCATAGATTGAAACTCACATTTGATAAGGACCGATAAATATATTTTAAATGAACCTAATTCATAACTACCGTACTATGTCAAATCACCTTGTCCAATCTTGAAAAAGACATCAAAGAAGGAAATGGAAGTTGGACAATTCAAAAAGTTAGGAGATGCTTACAAAAATACTGGCTAATATTCCATCTTGTGAAGCTCTCGGGCAGATGTCAATTTACACAAAATTGATGAAGGAGCTCTTGTTTGGAAAGTGTAAATTGAAGTATGTTGATAATATTTCTTGGGCAGAAGAATGCAATGCTATAATACAACGCAAACTTCCACCTAAAGTCACTGATTTAGACATATTTACTATTCTATATTCTATTAGTTCACTAACAATTGGCCAGACATTGCGTGATTTATGAGCAAACATCAATCTAATGTTGTTGTCTATGATGAGGAAATTGAACTATGGGGAACTAAAGCCAACTTATTTGTACGGAGTTCTCGAAGATGTACTCGTGAGAGTAGATGATTTGTTGTTCCCAATAGATTTTGTGATTCTTGATATTCTAGAGGACTCCAAAACACAACTACTCTTAGGAAGACCGTTCTTAGCAACATGTAGAGCTTTAATTGATGCAGAAATGAGAGAGTTGGTTTTAAGATTTAACAAAAAGATGTTGTCTTTATTGTGTTTGAAGCAATGAAACGTCAAAAAGAGAATCCCCAATGCTATATAATTGACATAGTCAAAGAGATTGTGCAAGAAGTAGCAACAGAAAAATCAACATCACCACCACTGGCCTGAGTCATTTTGAATTCAATCAAAGTAGTTGAAGATGAATATGACATGGAGGTATTCGAATGTTTACTGCAGTTGTAAGCCGCACGGGTTGAGAAAGCCACGAGAAAGATAGAAGAATTAGGTGGTACAGAGAAAAAGAGTTCAATAAAAATCACAAAAATTAAAAGTGCTGTTGAAACACTTGAAACATGTATTATTGGGTGAACAACCTTTAAAACCAACCATCATAAGTAGGTCCTTGTCTATTTTAGAGGAAGAAAAATTGTTGAGAGTCCTAAGAGGTAATAAGAAGACACTTGGTTGGAGTGTTACTTATTTGAATGGGATGAGTCTAGTCTATTGGATGCACATGATTAAACTTGAAGAAGAATTCAAGCCGGTAGTTTAACCTCAAAGAAGACTAAATCCTACCATGAAAGAAGTGGTGATAAAAGAAGTGTTGACGCTACTTTAAACAGGTATGATCTATCTTATCTCTGATGGTTGTTGGGTAAATCCAGTGCATATAGTTTCAAAGAAAGGAGGTATGACCGTCATATTAAATGAAAAAAATGAGTTGATTTCAACTTGAGCAGATACCGGATGGTGTATGTGTATTGACTATCAGAGGCTAAATCAAGCTACTCGAAATAATCATTTTCCATTACCTTTCATGGATCAAATATTGGAATGGCTAACAGGTCAAGCTTATTATTTCTTTTTAGATGGCTATTGGGGATACAATGAAATTGATATAGATCCCTTTAATCAAGATAATATTGTTTTTACTTTCTATTTTGGAGTGTTCGCCTATCGCAAGATGTCATTCAAATTATGCAACGCTCTAGCAAATTTTCAAAGGTGCGTGCTTTCCATCTTTTCTGATATGATTGAAAAATCCATTAAGGTATTTATGGATGATTTTTCCGTATTTGATAGTGCTTTTGATAAATGTCTTGATCACATTAATGTTGTTTTGAAGAGATGTAATGAAACAAACCTAGTTCTTAATTGGAAAAAAATTCCACTTTATAGTAATCGAAGGTATTATTTTAGGACACAAAATCTCATCAAAAGGTATTGAGGTAGATCAAGATAAAATAGATGTCATTAAGAATTTACACCCTCCTATTAATATGAAAGGAGTGAGAATTTTTATAGGATATGTCAGTTTCTACCGAGGGTTCATAAAAAACTTCTCAAAGATTGTGAAACCTCTTTGAAACCTCCTAGTAAAAGAAAATGATTTTGATTTTGATGCTGAATGTTTGAAATATTTTTCTACTATTAAAGACAAGTTAGTTGCTGCACCCGTAATCGTCGTTCCAAACTAGGAACTGCCCTTTGAACTTATGTTTGATGCGAGTGATTACGCGGTAGGAGCAGTTCTTGGTGAACACCATGAGAAATTTTTCCATGCAATTTATTACGCTAATAGTTTTAAATGAAAATCAGGTGAATTACACCACCACCGAAAAAGAATTACTAGTTGTGGTATTTGCATTGGAAAAATTTCAGGCATTATCTAATTGGTTCAAAGGTTGTTATTTTCACAAATCATGCAACATTATAGCATCTCTTTAACAAAGGAGACTCTAAGCCAAGATTAATCAGATGAATACTATTGTTGCTAGAGTTCGACTTGGAAATCAATGATAAAAAGGTGTGGAAAATGTAGTAGCTGATCACTTATCTAGGTTGAAAAATAATGAAATGACTAAGAAGGAAAAGAATATTACTGAAGAATTTCCCGATGAGAACTTAATGAAAATCAGCGAAAGACCTTGGTTTACTGATATGGACAACTAGAAAGCTACGAAGAATGTCCTTGAGGATTACACTTGGAAACCATGGAAACAATTTTACAAAGAAGCTAATCACTATTTTTGGGATGAGCCATATCTGTTTAAAGTTAGTCCCGATGGTTTGATTCGCAAGTGTGTTGCAGGTGAAGAGGCAAGAAGCATTATGTGGCATTTTGTCATAGCTTAGCATATGGAGGCCACCACAGTTGGGAAATAACCACAACTAAGGTACTCCAAAGTGTTTTTTTTTGTGTGGCCAACTCTATTCAAATACTGTAAGTCGTATGTCAAAGAATGTCCCGAATGTCGAAAAATAGGTAACATCTCAAAAAGTGACGAAGTGCCTCTAAATGGTATGCTAGAGGTAGAACCTTTTGATTGTAGGGGAGTTTACTTCATGGGTTCCTTGCCACCATCGAACTCTCATCTTTACATTCTTCTATGCGTGTATTATGTCACTAAATGGGTTAAAGCAATGGCTTGTACGGCTAACCATGCCCACATAATTTCTAACTTTTTGAAGACATATTTTTGCTAGGTTCAGAGTCCCTAAAATCTTGACCAGTGATGGGGACACTCACTTCTGCAACAAATATTTGGAAGTGTCCTTACAAAGTATAATGTAAAATACAAAGTATCCACTCCTTACCATCCTCAAACTTGTAGCCACGTATAAGTATCTAATAGGTAGTTGAAACAAATTCTTTAAAAGTAAGTTGCTACATCCAGAAAAGATTGGTTTAAAAAGTTAGGTGACACTTTTTGGGTGTACAAAACAACATTCAAGACTAGCTTAGGATTATCCCAATTGAATTGGTTTATGGATAAGTTTGTCACTTACCAATTGAACTTGAACATAAAGCTTATTAGGCAATAATGTTTTTGAATTTTGTTGAGAAAGCAACGAGGAGAAAGAGATTACTGAAACTGGATGTGTTGGAAGAGATGAGACTTTAAACCTATGAAAACATTGTTACAAGGATAGAACTAAGAGGTATCATGATAAATTTTTTTGGTGAAATGAGACTTTTAACAAGGATAAAATGTTATACTCTACAACTCTAGGCTAAAGTTGTTTCCAGGTAAGTTGAAATCAAAGTGGTCTGATCCGTATATTATTACTAAAATATTTTCTAGTGGTATTGTAGAGATACAAGATCCTACAAATACATGCATGTTTATAGTGAATGACCATAGATTGAAACCACATGCTAGCAGTGAGATACCTTGTGCAAAGGCATCTCTCATACTCACGAAACCTTACATGAGCAACAATCAAGCTAATGACGTTAAAGGAGCGCTTAATCGAAGGCAAACAATCAGATAATTTTTTTTATTTCATTCACATTTTATTTCATGTTATTTCATTTTAATATGTTTTATTATTTTGCAGCGTGTAGAAGGGTGTAGAAGTATGAAAGACTTAGAAAAATAATTAAAAGAAAAGATGAGAACATGAAAAAAATAGAAGCAAAAGGAATGTATTTGCCATTGTAAAAATCGGATATGATCATCGTGGCCATGATACGCTTTCATCGCGGCGCGATGCCTTTTATCGTGTTCGTGATATGAACGTTACAGGGAAGACTGTTGGACTAAGTGACCGTTGTAAGGCACCCGTTGGCATCCTGGGCGTGATGCAACCTATAGTGGCCATAATGGAGCCCCGTTAGCTCATTTGTTCGTCCAACACATGAACAATCACTTTCTACCATAATTTTACTCTACCTTTCTCTAACAAATCTCAAATTCATCTTATTCTTTTTCTGCAAATTTTATTTGTTGTGCTTATAATCAGAATGGCTCCAAAGCGCAGCTGTGTATCTAGTACATTCACCTCATCTACTCTATGAAATTGGGCTGAACCCACCTTCCCAAATCATAAATTTCTCTCCCAAACACATGCAAATAGATATCTCAAAGTGAAGAACTACAAGGTAGTTCCCGAGAGAGCTTTTGACTTCCTCAATTTGGAGGGATATGAAGCATTGACAGAGATTTTGGAAGATGGGTGTTAGATTAAGCTCAACAACTTAATTTGAGAGACTAACTTGGAATTTTATGCGAATACTTTCAATCATGATTGACAATATTACACATCATATGTGCGAGGTAAATCTATAGATTATATGTGCAGGTTAACAGGTGTACAAGGTCACCCATATGATAACATGCTCCTTCCAATGCAGCCAATCAGTCGTGTTACAGTGTGAAGGATACCAACAGGTCCTGTTTATAGGGATGGTTAAGGAGAAGCACGAGAAGAAGGTGAAACCACAACAAGAAAATCCTCATCAACAACAACAAGTTCCAGATTGTCTACAAAGTCTTGAAGGGCACATACTTGGTATGGCAAGTTGGGCCACTGATACTTTGCCCAACTTGTATGCCGAACCACCCCGATTCAAATCAAACTTTCAGTAATATTTTAATGAGTATATAGATCATATGCTTACTCTGAATTTGAGAGAGCGATTCACTACTCCAAAAGAAATGGAAGCATATTTCAGAGAGCAAGATCAAACATTTGCCCACACGAGAGACCAAATGATAACAACCTAGGCTAGGAAAAACGAGGCTTTTGTGGAGACTATGGAGCAAATTCACAACTATATGCATCCTGAAAATATGTGATTTAGGTGTTTCAAAATTGTCTTAGTTTAACTTTTAGTTTATTTCCCTTTTGTACTCTCAATTGATCAAGAGTATTAGTTGTTTTGATGAATGCTCTCCCATTTACTTTCTCTGATTCAATTAATGAATGAGTTTATTTTCTCTTTGTTTTTCAATTTAGAGTATGATAACTTATCATTGACAAAAAGAACAAAGACACAGAGAAAAATATATCCAAGAAATGAGAACAAAGTAATAGCAGAGTGATCAAAGAAGTTTCAAGCAGCGAGACAAAATACTAAGAGGAATACTATCCGACAATCCAGTACTCAATCACGAGATACCTCAGCAAGTAATGTTTGAGCCAAACAATTCACTTTTTTTTACCATATTTCTTGATTGAGTGTCCGTAAAATTGTTTATATGCTAGATTTGCATTACTTCTAAAATTTTATTTGTCTGTTTGATTACATGCTGAGGCAAATTTTTGTTTAAACTTAAACCCTTTCGTAGGCAAACCTGTAAAGAAATTGTTTATATGTTGCTAAACCCATTGATCCTGAGCCATTTTTGGCGACTTAGCCACATACTTAGCCAATTGACTTGAAAGAGAAATCTTTCCACCCTTCCTTGGAGTTAGCTAGTTGGTATTTCTCTCTGTACAATTTTAATGATTGCAAAAAGCTAAGTTTATGGTTGCTTCTGGAATAAGCAAAATTTTAAGTTTGGGGTTAAGATACTAGAATATAAAAATCGAGAACATGTTGAAAAAAAAAATGAATGAAAAGAAGTTAGAAAATTGGTTACAAAGACAACAATGTAAAGCTTCTGGAAAAAATGTGAAAGAAAAAAAAAGGAAAGCCGAAAGTCTAGTACCGAAAAGTGAAAACAAACAAAGAACTTGTGTAAAGGGTGTAAGAATAATACAATAGCAGGTGCTTAACTCCAAGGATTTGAACCTACTGACCAAATATACTTCACTTTGACATAAGTTAAGTTACAATAGATAAAAGACCTCAAAAACGTGTTTTCGAATAGGAAGAGATAATTTTTAGAAGTTTTGCAAATTCATATGTTTGATGATGATTGTTCGTGAATGAGTGTTTACCATATTATTTCAACATGAGTGAACGGTGAGATTGAGTACATAAAAAATCAGAGAAAAGTCTTGTAAGTATGATGAATCAAAATGAGGAATGAGAATGAGTAACTCTGCTATCATGTCTGTCAGTGGATGGGTAAGTACAACGTTTTGAGGAAGATTGCGGCATGAACAAGTTCCTTGAGGACAATTTGGAGTTGTGATGAAACTTTGTCCTTGTATAATTTTTACGAGCATTTGCGATTAATTCGGGTTGTTTTTGAGTTAATATGAGTAGTTTGAAGAAGAATTGTGGAAAAATAGAAGAAGAGAAAGAAAAAGGTGAATTGTGGACTTAGAAGAACAAAACTAAGTAAATCAAGCAAGTAATCTCTAGAATTTTTGTCCCGCCATCGTGGCCACTATATGATCCCATCATGGTGTGATGTAAAGCATTGTGGCCACGATATTTCTTTTGCCAGCGCATCGTGGGTGCAATGGAGTTGATAGTGCCCATGATGAGGAGCTTTTATGACATGTTTTGATCAGTTTCAAAGGCAAAAAGTGATATTTTTAGGGTTACGAATTTTGGAGAGAGAAAGTCACGACAAAACAATTCTAGAGCTTAGGAATTAAAGTTTCCAGCCATTGAAGACCTCATTCTTCATTGAGTTCCATATACTTTTCTTCTAAATTCATGGTATTGACTTGTATTAATATGAGTAGATAATTTACTCTTGATTAGGTTTTGATAGACGAAGCTGAATTATTTGTTGAAATAAGTAGCATACTTTGTACTATTTTTCATGATTTGATATTCAAGTTATTATTCAATTATTCTTGATCTTAATGTTATTTATGTGTTGACGAGCATATGAATTGAATTTAGTTTCATATCGATTACTGGCCGTAACATTGTGAACACGAAATATGATAATTGTTCAAACTTAGTAATTGATTTAGGAATAAATAATCATAAGTTTGCGATTGAGAAATTAACAAACATTCTTACCTGTTTTTACTTCAAATTCTCCTAAGGAATCAGAGATTTGTCGTTAAGAAAATTTAGTTATCCACCAAGGAATTGAGTATAACACTTGTGTTAATTTATCGTAATTCTAGAAAATCACTTCATAGAAATAGACGCAGTTAGCAACAATGATAATCAGTGTACTCGAAACAAAACTTGATCGTTTTATATATCTCGTATTTTCTAAAAACTTTATTTTCACAATTTAATTTTGCAAATCAAATTTTAAAATCCACAAAATTTACTTTTAGAGCACACTAATCACCTTTTTAAAATAATGCAATCCCTATGGAGACGATATTTTATTTTATTACTTCGACACAGTTAGAGTTAGACATAATTCCTTGATACTTGGATCATATCAGAATGTAATTGATTGTATTTTATTGTAATTAACAAGTCATTATTAGCCTAACATTAATAGTTTTCATGTTGGGATATAGCCATTATTATTACCTTGATTCTTAGATCTTGTTGACCAAGCTATCATTGTATATATATGTACATGTCCATCAAATTATGCAATATAATCAATATACAATTACATAGTTTTCTATCTTGGCATCAGAGCTCTTAAGTATTGAAGACTCTATATCCAATACGAACCATGTCATCTGCTGCAAATTCCAACCACAAAAATGATCTCCTATTTCTGTCAAGTTGGACAGAGACAACTATCCACTATAGAAGTCAATGATTTTTCCTATGATAAGAGGTGCAAGGCTCAATGGTTACATGTTAGGGAAGAAGGAGTTCCTTGAAGAATTCATCACTGCTGCAGATTCAAGCAAAAAAAAAAAAATCTAATCTGGAGTTTGAAGATTGGAAAACATATGATCAAGAATTCCTTGGATGGTTGAGAAATTAAATAATTGCTAGCATAACAACATTAATATTAAACTGTTAAACCTCAATGAAACTTTGGGGGAAGCTCAAAGTCTCCCTGGTGTTCACACAAGGTCACAAGTTACTTATCTCAAATCAGAGTTCCATAGCACCAGAAAAGGAGAAATGAAAATGGAAGATTACCTGATCAAGATGAAGAACCTGACTGATCCGATTAGCTCAAACTTGTAGGCAATCCAGTTTCAACTTTTGATCTAATCATTCAAACTCTAAATAGTTTGGATTCAGAATATAATTTTGTAGTTTTCATACTATCTGATAAAAATATACTCAGCTGGATTGATCTACAAGCTCAATTACTGATCTTTGAAAGTAGAACTGAGAAACTGAATAACCTCACTAACCTAACCCTCAATGCAACAACAAACATTTCCAAAATATCTAACCACAGAGGTAACTTGTTTAATTCAAAAAAAAATTGGAGAGGTTCCAACTTCAGAGGTTGGAGAGGAGGTAGAGGAAGAGGTAGATCACCGAAGACACAATGCCAAGTTTGCGGCAAGGGGAATCAAACAAAAATTGTCTGTTTTACAAGTTTGACAAAAATTACTCAAGATCTAACTATTCAACAGGAAATGACAAGCAAGAATCTCATTATGCCTTCTTAGCTTCTCAAAACTCTGTCCAAGACTATGATTGGTACTTTGATAGCAGTGCAAGTAATCATGTGACACATAAAACTGACAAGTTTCAAGACTTGACTAAGCACCGTGGTAAGAGTTCACTAGTTGTTGGAAATGGTGAGAAATTGAAAATTATCGCCACATGTTCTTCAAAACTTAAGTCACTTAATTTACATGATATCCTATATCTGCTTTATATTACCAAAAACCTATTAATTATGTCTAAAATTGCTGGTGACAATAACATTCTTGTTGAGTTTGATGAAAATTATTGCTTTGTGAAGGACATGTTGACAGGGAAGACAATACTAAGAGGGATACTTAAAAAGATGGTTTGTACCAGCTCTCAGGGATTGAAAAGGATTCAAGTGCTTATGTTTTTGTCAAGGAGAGTTGGTATAGGAAACATGGTCACCCAAACAATAAAGTTCTAGACACAGTCTTAAAAAGTTGTAATGTGAAACTGTCACTTAGTGATCATTTAAGCTTTTGTGAGGCATGTCAATATGGAAAAATGCATTTTTTACCTTTCAAGACCTCTTCCTCTATGCTCAAGAAATCCTTGAATTGATTTACTCTGATTTCAAATATTATGTTCATTTTATTGATGATTTTAGTAGATTTACATGGATTTTTCCCTTGAAAGAAAAATTTGAAATGGTGCAAGCTTTCATTCAATTAAAAAACTTGGTAGAAAATCAATTTGATAAGAGAATTAAGACAATTAAATGTGATGGTGGTGTTAAGTATAAACCCGTACAAAAATTGACAACAAATACAGGTATTTAATTTAGAATATCTTGTTCCTATACATCTCAGCAAAATGGTAGAGCTGAGAGAAATCACATGCACATTGTTGAGTTTGGATTAACCTTGCTTGCTCCGGCTCAAATGCCTTTGAACTATTGGTGGGAAGCCTTCTCAAATCCAGTGTACCTTATAAACAGGCTACCCTCACTAGTCACTCAAAATAAGAGTCCTTAATCTCTAATATATTACAAGGAACTTGACTACAAGTTTTCGAAACCATTTGGGCGTGCTTTCTATCCTTGTCTCAAACCATACAATTAGCACAAGTTACAATTTCATACAACAATATGTGTTTTTCTAGGCTATAGTAATCCACACAAAGGGTACAAAGGCATTCACTCTCATGGAAGAGATCACTTTCCACTCCATGATGGATTTCTCAATCCAAAAGGCCCATTGAAAACACTAACTGAAATTTCTCATGTTTCTTTCCCTTTGTGCACTGCAGATAATTTCAACCTTAACGATACTACACTAGTCACTGAAGAAGCACTTCCAGATGACACTAAACTAGAAGAAACAAAAGAGATTGTTGTCCAAGACGAGGTTCCTCAAGTTACAGACATTAACATAGATATCTCACCAGGAAATAATACCATACAAGAGGCCATGAATCATACAGATAAACTAGGCATGGATCGACCAAATATTGATGATTCAAGCACAAATGTTAGATGAAGGCGACTTATCTAGAAGGGGTGAATAGATCCCAAGTTAAAAAAAAAACAACAAAAATTATTTTGAAAATTTTAACAGCTATCAGAAGTGGCCCGAATCGAATCGTCTAAATCGAACCCCTATCGAAATGCTCAGACATGCATATATGAAAACCAATTGATGATAATGATAAACAAATAAATCAATGTGTTTACCCAGAATCGTTTAAATTATATAGTTAAAGGTATAAGCTATTTCCAATGACACAATTCACAAAAATGCAATTGAGGCAAATTTTCAAACACCTTGTGTGCAATCAATTTTGTTTAGAATTTTGTATGGTTTTGTTGATTTGCAAATCCAACCACAATCAAATAGATTGTGATAAATTCAAAAAAAATATTTTTCAAAGGTTATCAAAAAGTTTAACTAAACCTATTGACCGCACAATCGAATAATTCAAAAGTTTGCAAATGAAAAATAAAACAAAAAAAAAAAAAAAAAAAAAAAAAAAAAAAATATATATATATATATATATATATATATATATATATATATATATATATATATATATATATATATATATATATATATATATATATATATATATATATAGTACACAAGGATTTGTTTAGGGAGTTCCCCAATCGGCCTTGCTATGGGTACGTCTGACCTTAATTTGAATATAAACTAAGATAATAAAATTAACCTTACTTTGAAAAAGTAGATTTCAAGATAAATGTATCAATGAAATCCCACAAATCCTATGTTTGATGTTGATTCTAACACTTTCTCTTCCCTTGATCTGAACTTGATGAAGCCGTCCAACAATACCAATTTGATTCATTGTCTCACACTACGCCTTTGCAAGAAACCTCATTCTTCAAATCTTTCATTCGATCAAATCCATATTGTGAATTATTGTCACCCAACAGTACCAATTTTATCCACCGTTCACGCTACTCCTTTGCAAGAAACCCACCGTTCTTCAAAACTTTCACTCGATCAAATCCAATTTAGTTCTAGAGCCTTGTTTAATTTGGCCTTTAGAATATTTACTTCTTTTTTCCAAATATGACAAGTCTCACAACCTAACCAAAAGGGTTTATCATCCTCATTTTTAACTTTTTGAATATCTACCATATATTGCTTAAAAGCTTCCATATTCTTTTAGGTTACTAAAACTTTAGCTTATAAAAATGAAAATATTCTTTTGTTTGAAGCCAAATTTTTAAAAACATCTACGGCTTCTCTATGTAGATTTTCAAAAGCTTTTTGTAACTCGGAATAAGACAATTTATCAACATGTTCATGTTTAGAATAACCTAGATTCTTTTTCTTCTTTTCACGATAATGAGCCGAGAGACAAACATTTTCCGATTCTTCCCCATCACTTGAGCCTTCATCACTTGAGGAATCATTATCACTTTCTCAAGGAATATAAGCTCTTCTTGACTTTCTAGATTTCTTGTGATGACCTTTCTCTTTGTCTTTCTCAAGCAATGGACACTCCGACTTGTAATGACCGGTTTTGCCACAATTAAAACATGAAATTCTTTATCTTCCTTTCTTGTTATCATCTTCCTTTGAGGAGTTTGTTTGTCTTCTAAATTTACTGAGATTTTTGTAAGAGTACTTTACACCACATCTTTTGATGTACCTATTGTACCTTTTCACAAAAAACCTCATTTCTTCAACATCCGAATTCTCGTCATCTCTTGTTTCATAATCACTTTGCTCATTGGTTGAGGACTTTGAACTTGAAGCCTTTAGAGCAATAGACATCTTTTCAACCTCCTTGCCATTACCTTTCTCTTTCTTTATCTTCTTCTCATGCTCTTTCTTATGCTCTTTCTCATGTTTTTCAAAGTAAGTGAGTTCTTGCTCATGTTCTTCTAGCTTTCCAAAAAAAGTTATGAGATCAAGGGTTTAAGATCATTTACTTCTTTGATTGCAGTGAACTTAGGTTTCCATTCCCTATTAAGACACCTCAAAACTTTATAAGTAACAATATCATTGGAAATAGGCTTACCTAGAGCATTCAAATGATTTATAAGATGTATGAACCTCTTTTGCATGTCGACAATGGTTTCACCATGCTTCATGCGAAATAGTTCTAACTCTTGATTTAAGGTATTGATCCTAGCTTGTTTGACCTCATTAGTTCCCTCACGGGCAACTTCTCATGTGTCCTACAAAGCTTTGGCGGATTCACAATAAGAGACATGATAATATTCATCAAAACCAAGTGCGGATATGAGAATATTTTGTGCCTTCCAGTCATCTGATCACAATTTCTTATCATTATTATCCCATTGTGCTTCCGTTTTTGGTACGAAGACACCTTCACCACTGGTCATTGTAATTTGATTAGGACCATCGATGATGACGTCCCACACACACTTATCAATCGAGTTCATATGGATACACATACTTGCTTTCCAATAGCCATAGTTTTCACCGATAAAGATGGGCGCCCTATTCTACACCCCTTTAGGTTCGGTAGCCATTTTATAATAAACGAATATTGAAGCACAGAATTAAACAGAGCTCTGATACCACTTGTTAGATGAATGCGACTTATCTAGAAGGGGGGGGGGGGTGAATAGATCCCAAGTTAAAAAAAGTTAACAAATATTGTTTTGAAAAATTTAACGGCTAGCGGAAGTGTTTCGGATCGAATCGTCTAAACTAAACCGCTATCGCAAAGCTCGAATATGTGTATATGAAAACTAATTGATGATAACGATAAACAAATCAATCAATATGCTTTTAACAACAATCATTTGAATGCTACACAAAATTATAGTATACGTCCAATGACAAAATACACAAAAACACAGTTGAGACAAATTATCGAACACCTTGTGTGTAATAAATTTCGTTTAGAATTTTGTATGGTTCTGTTGATTTGAAAATCCAACCACAATACAATAGATTATGATAAACTCAACAAAACCTTTTTCAAAAGGTCTAACCAAACGTATTGATAGCACACTCGAAGAATTCAACAATTTGCAAATGAAAAATAAAAGATATATATATATATATATATATATAGGGTTTCGCTAGGATAAACTCACCTATTTTTATGAAGGTGTGTTTTAGCAAACTTTAATTAAAAAATGGTTAAATGCACCCTAAGGTGCATGTTACTAAAACACACCTTCTAAAAAGTAAGTGGGTGTACGTTAGCATTTGCTTTATGCATTTTCTATAATACACCTATTTATTTTTTAGAAGGAGTGTGTTAGCAATTAATAACTAAAAATTTATTAAAGACACCCTAAGGTGCATGTTGCTAAAACACACCTTCATAAAAATAGGTGGGTGTATCCTAGCAAAACATATATATATATATATATATATATATATATATATAACGTATCATATGAGAATGACATTTTTATGTGAGAACATGAGAATGAATCTGAACCATTAGATTTTAAAATAAATGGTGGATATTATGTGTCAGTTTTTTTTTCTCTCCTCCATCATTTATTTTAATAATGGAGGAGTGAGAAAAACAAAAACCATACATAATCTCCACCATTTATTTTAAAATCTAATGATTCAGATTCATTCTCATGTTCTTACATAAAAATGACATTCTCATAGGATATGAACCCTATATATATATATATATATATATATAGAGAGAGAGAGAGAGAGAGATAGTACACAAGGATTTGTTTAGGCAATTCCCTAATCGGCCTCGCAATTGGTACGCCTGCCCTCAATCCGAACTCGAATTGAGATAATGAAATTAAACTTACTTTGTAAAAGTAGTTTACAAGAGAAATGTAGCAATACAATCCCACAAACCATATGTTTGATGTTGATTCTAACACTTTTTCTTCCCCTGATCTGAACTTGATCAAGTCACCCAAAAATACCAATTTGATTCACTGTCTCACGCTACTCCTTTGCAAGAAACCCCGTTCTTCAAATATTTCACTCGATCAAATCCAAATTGCAAATTATTGTCACCCAACAGTACCAACTTGATCCACTGTGTCATGCTACTCCTTTGCAAGAAACCCACGTTCTTCAAAGCTTTCACTCGATAGGATCCAAATTGCGTAATCTTGTCCAAAACCTTCAAATCCCCAATTGATCTTGAAGAAAAACCCCACCTTGGTTTTCTTATTTTAAACCCTCAAAGATTCTCAATGCAATTTACAATTCAACAACCTAAATTGGACATTATCAACTCTAATTCTAGATGGCACCTAAACAAAAAATGATTATGCGTAGTTTGTTTGTGTATATGCATATAATGAAGGTTGAAGATGAAGTGAACTCTTTGAAATTCCAGTTCCAAATGTGATTATCTCAAAATCACTAAAAGAAATGATGCATGTTTGAAGTATATATATGTGTGTAAGATAGAAGCAAAAGGAATGCAAGAGGTTTAGAAAATAAGGCAAATTTTCAAGATTTTTAATGCATGTGTCGACCTATTCGATGCACATGTTGACCTGTATAGGTCATGTGTCGACCTATTCGATGCACATGTCGACCTGTATAGGTCATGTGTCGACCTATGCAGTCAGCAAGTCGAACAAAGGCTACATGCTTTAAAAATGAGTTACATGTGTCGACCTGTAACTCGTATGTGTCGACACATAAATTTTTTTTTCTGCTATGTGTCGACTCATAGCATGTATGTGTCGACACATAGATCTGTTTTTCATATAAAAACCAGTTTTTAACACATGAACCCTTTTCTAACCTTTTGTGAACTATTTCTAAAATGATGTTATGCTTCCTAATGCCAAGATGCACCTTTAGACTAAGCGGATACCGTCCAATATACATAAAAGCTAAAGTATCCTAGTTTTGACATCATACAAAACAATTTTAATAGGAAAGGCACTCACGACAAATATTACAGGCAATGGCATGAGGACAAGTATCAACAACCACAAGATTTGTACCAGGAGCAAAACAGGTATTCACAAGCCAAAGCTACCTTATATTGGGCTAACTAATACCTACATAGGCACCGTGGAACCTGCCACTGCCAAAGAAGCTCTTACAAGACCTTTGTGGAAAAAAGCTATGCACAATGAATTCCAATCACTAGTGTCCAATCAAACTTAGACACTGGTACCCCACCAAGGCCAAGAAAACATTATTGATTCCAAGTGGGTCTTTAAGACCAAGTACAAATCCAATGGTTCAATAGAAAACAGGAAAACACGACTAGTTGCAAAAGGCTTTCAACAAACAACTAGACTCGACTATGAAGAGACATTTAGTCCTGTAATTAAAGTAAGCATAATCAAAATCATTCTTTCAATTGCAGTGCAATTTAATTGGTAAGTAAAGCTACTATACATCAATAATGCTTTTCTCATGATTACCTCAAAGAAATAGTATTCATGCATCAACCAGAGGGATTTGTAGACTCAACCAAGAAAAATCAGATCTTCAAATTTTCTACAGCAATATATGGACTGAAGCAAGCACCACGAGCATGGTTTGATAGTCTAAAAAATGCATTACTTAGCCGATGACTTCAGAACACTAAAAGTGATTAATCTCTATTCAACCTCAAAGAAAAGGAATATATTACTTTCTTCCACATATATGTTGATGACATCTTAGTCACAAGAAGCAACACCAAATTCCTTGAAGGCTTCATCAAGAAACTCAATGCAGACTTTTCCTTAAAAGAGTTGAGTAACTTGCATTATTTCTTGGGAATAGAGGTTCACAGAGATGCAAATTGTATGTATCTCAAGAAATCCAAGTACATAGGTGACTTACTAAAGAAATTTAATATGGAGAAAGCCTCTTCTTGTCCAACACCTATGGTCACAGGGAAGCAGTTCACAGATGAGAGAGAGAAAATGAAAGATTCAAACTGTGTTCAGCCAGGCTACAGGAGGATTACAATACTTAACACACACAAGGCCCGACATAGCCTTTTATATAAATAAACACAGCTAGTACATGTGCTCACCTATAGTTGACCATTGGCAAGGTATAAAAGGAATCCTAAAGTACCTCCAATGTACTATTAATCATTGCTTGCACATTAAGCCTTCCACTGACTTGGATATAACAGGTTTCTCAGATGCAGATTGCGTCACTAGTGTTAATGACAGAAAATCTATGGCTGGTCAATATGTATTTCTTGGTGAAACACTAGTTTCTTGGTCCTCAAGAAAATAAAAAGTGGTCTCAAGATCAAGTACATAATCAAAGTATAGAGCCATGGTTGATTTAGCTGCTGAAATAGCATGAACTCAACAATACTTGTTGAGCTCAGGCTTCCATTATCAAGAAAACCTATCCTATGGTGCGACAAATTAAGTGCCAAGTAATTAACCTCTAATCTAGTTATGGACGCATGTTTAAAGCACATTGAAATCGATGTCCATTACATTGGAGACCAAGTGCTACAAAATAAAATTGTTGTAGCATATGTTCCTACGTTAAATCAAATTGTTGGCTGCCTCACCAACCATTGAGCCATACACGATTCAATCAACTCAAAGAAAAATTTGGGGTGATTCTCTAAGCATCACTTTGAAGGTGGAATTAGACATAATTCCTTGATACTTGGATCATATCAGAATGTAATTAATTGTATTTTATTATAATTAACAAGTAATTATTAGCCTAACATTAATAGTTTCTATGTTGGGATATAACCATTATTATTAGCTTGATTTTTGAATCTTGTTGACCAAGCTATCATTGTATGTGTGTGTGTGTGTGTGTGTATATATATATATATATGTGTGTGTGTGTGTGTCCATCAGATTATGCAATACAATGAATATACAATTACACAATTTTTTATCTATTAGTACACTTGTTAATTTGTCATTAGCTAGGTCTTGAAAATATTTTTAGGTGATTTTGTTAAGTAAATAAAGACCTTAAAAGTATTTTAGATGTGTGTGTGTGTGTGTGTGAGTTGCCATAATATCTTAAGAGGTACTCTCCTACTTTCACATGACTTTGGTCACTCATACAACCACGATCAAACGAACTTTCACACTTTCTCTCTTTCACAACTCTAAAGCTTTCAAGTTCCTTTACTAGATATGCTGATCATATAAGCACTTCACTGGAACCTTGAATCTTATTCTTGACGAGGCTCGGGAAATCGTCAAGTTAATCACCATCATCAAAGAATTGGAAAGATACTACCAGCGACTTCAACAAGCATAAGCGTTGTTGTCATCAAAACATCAAGAAGGTCACCAACGTAAAGATTATCAACTTCATATTTACAAGCATATAGATCCACACATATGTCAACCTTCGACCCCCCCACTTTGGATATTAGGGTTCATGCCATTTTAAATTTTCTTTCAATTATTAAATATTTAACAACTAACTTTTTATTTAAGTTGTTTTATAAATTGTTTTAGTTTGATAAGAAACAACATGACAAAATAAAAAAAAAATCAATTGAATTATTGCACATCATCGATTAATTATCAGATACTAAAAAAATTTCACATTAGTGTTTTTTTTATAAAAAATGGGGAAGGACAAAAACAACTTAAAAAATAGATAATTTCTTAATGCACCCTAAATACTTCTTAGTTACCACACAAAATTATTTAAATGCCCCTAATTTTCGGAGATGCATCTCCGAATGCACCTATTTATGAATAAACATTGAAATATTTCGGAGATGCATCTCCGGAACAATTTAAAACATTCAATACATCTTACGCAGAAGCCATTTACATTTTAACTGTACTAGAGATGCATCTCTGTGAATATTCTAGAGATACATCTCCGAAATGTATAAGAACATGTATTTCATGCTATAAGTTATTTATCTATGTTCAAAGGAAGTATAACGCCTGATTGAAAATAAAAAATAGACGTACATAATTCCAAATGGACAACAATGCCTACAAAACAAAAAATATGAATAAATGTCAAAAATATCATACAATCGAGATCAATAAAGTAGTAAGACCATCAAAATTAAGTACAAACCATAGTACTACAACTATATAATAAGAGACTATTGTGTGTGTCTGGAAACCTCTCCTCTACCTCCTTTGCCTCGTCTACCTCCTCGCCCATCAATCTCCCTGTCCTCCGACAATGTCTCTGGTACAATAATGCCCCCTGTGCCTCCGTCATGATGGCATCTAAGACTCGCTTGACATCAGACCCATCAGGGAAGATACCTGAATCAATGTCTTCCTACGCAATCTCCATTATGAGACAACACCTAGGCAAGACATCAATAGTATGATCTAGCTGTGCCTGCTCCTCCTCTAGTATCTCCTGATGAGCTGGTCTCAGCGGATCTCCTGGAGCAGCCTGCACCATGGACGGATATGACACCTTGAAGAACCATTTGATGTACCCTTCAACATAGCTCTAGTTGCTCTTAGCTATGGTATCCCGTGCCTCCTCCTATACCAGATGACTCATAATCATCAAACATCTCCTCTAGCTGTCTACGTATCAAGGTAGGAGGAGTAGAGACAATAGGGTATCTGGGAATGGTATGAGTGTAGTCGAATTGCTACATGACATGCTCGGCCAGATGAGGATCAATCAGACGTGATCAACAGGCCAACCATCCAGAGTATAGAACTATCTCGTCAAATGGCCACGTCTGACAGTGATCAACATAGATGTTAAAGTGCATGTCCTCAGCAAGCAAACAGTCAAGATAGACTCTAAAAGGCTCGACCGCCTGGTTCCCTTTGAGTGGGATAAAAGCAGTAGCACGCGACAAATCTTTAGTGTACTCAGGCATACTCGCCCAGCCAGAGATGCGCGGGAAGTGCTGAAGGGTCTAAGCCTGAAATAAAAAGTTTGGAACACACGAATCATCGGTAATGGTTTTGCAAATATGAAATGAAAATGACAAAAAACATTCAAAGACCAATAATTATTACCGCAAGTAGTGTCACATGGCCTGTGACCTGCTTCGTCTTCCACATACAACCCTCTCTCAACTTCTAATATAGGTAGACTAAGAAAGCTGCCCCCTAGTTTTACTCATGGATCCGCTCAAGATCCACGAAGTACCGTAGGTATAAGACATCTGTATAAGTTGCACTCTTGTCCATAAAAATTGCAGTGCCAACCAAATAAAACAGGTATGCTATCAATGCATGTGATCTGTGGAGTGCCACCTGCTCACCATCACCATCAACCTCCTGTGCTTTAAGAATCTCATCCTCATAAATCGTCTTCAGGAATTCAAATCTAGCATGAGCACCCATGGTCTTATCCACCTATTCCTTCGCCTCTTCTGGATCATCCCCAAGATACTCTACCATAATCTCAAGTGCCTTGTCTTTGGCAATCCTCCCATGATCTAGGAATCTCCCCCTTATCGGAAGAGGTAGCAAACACGAGATATCGTCGAGTGCGATAGACATCTTACCATGCAGGAGATGAAACGACGAGGTCTCTGAGTGCCATCTCTCCACGAATGCATTAAGCATCCCATGGTTAACCATAGTGTAACCGGTCATGCACAAGTCCTTCAAGCCAAATAAGGACAGAACCGACTGAAACCAATCCTCATCCCGTTGAGGCAATGCAACAATATTCCTCCTGTGGTTAAGAAATTTTTGGGGATCACGCTCTTGAAATTTGTAAAAAATAATCAATGCTAGGAATAATCAATGTTAGAAATTAAAATTACCGTAAAATTAAATAAAGAATCCAACTAATTCTACCTCTTCGTCCCAAATATGTCTGGCAGTATGGTCTGGATACAGAGGAAGTAAGGAAAAATGAACTAGAGCTCCTCCAAAAGCCTCTGGCTCGACATCCGCAGTAGTCTCACCCTCTAGAGGTGGCACCGGATCAACAACATCATTAGTAGGAGGTGGGACATGAGGTGAGACTGGATCAACATCATCATCCGTAAGAGGTGGCACTGGTGAAACCTGAAGCCTGCGGGAGGATTAGAGAAGTGATGCGTCAGATGGTGAATCTCGTCTCCTACGGGAAGAAGATGATGAAATGACCTGAGGAGAAACACGAGCCCCAGAAGTAGACGGCTCTGCCAGACCAAAGGGACATGGAGCCTCCGGAATATGCTGGCTCTTCTCCCGTCGAACGGATGCGTGCTGAGCAACCCTGCCATGCCTCAGTCTATCATGTCTATCAGCCATTATGCAGTAAGTTAAAGTAAGACATACCATTAGTGCAGACAAACAACACACAAGCAAGACAATTAAAAATAATACTGCAGAAAATTCCGGAGACGCATCTCGGAATCACCAAGAAACTAAATGGTTGAAAAATTTCATAGATGCATCTATAGAATTTCCTGCAGAAAATTAAATGCTGAACAATTTCAGAGATGAATCTCCGGGATTTTCTACAACACAGAAGTTGCGTCAATGGCGTAATGTACCACATACAAGCTCAAAAAAATTTGTTCTGATCACCATTTTTAGTCAACAAACAACTTATGCACTATGTCTAAACTATTTTAGATCTGATTTCTATTCATTTCTAACCCTAATCATTGATTTATACTCATTTACACCAAAACTCAAACATTTATCGAAAACTTAAAAAACTTACTTGAAATTGATGATTTTGATAAAATTGGATGATGTTACAGATGAATATTGATGTTCCCTTAAGTCCCTTAGAGCTTTGTTTGGTGAAATTTGATTTAGTGTAGAGAAGTGTTTTAAGAGAGGTTGAGTTGAGTTTGAGAAAATTGTAAAATGAGAAAGGAGAAGAGTCTGACGTGACTACTCAAAATATTCCGGAAAAGCATCTCTGAAATATTTTAACGTTAACATACATTTATGTGAACATGGGGCATTTTTGAAAATTCACGTGGTACAATATAAATATATTGGATGCGTTTAAAAATTCTCAAAAAATAAAAAGAGATATTTCATGAATACACCATAATGAATTGCCAAAATTGTAATTTACACTAAATAAAGAGCCAAAATTGTAATTTACACTAAATAAAGAGTATGATAAAAAAAATATAAGTTTCATTAACTTATAATTTTAAATTTATTTAGAAAATAATTTACAATTAATTGAAAAGATATGTAAAAATAAAAGAGATCAACATTTGCTCAGCCACATTTCATACACTATTTCTACACCACTTTTTACACCAAACACATATACCGTATACGCTGTTCACCGTATTTATATAATGAACAATATTTTTTTAAATAAAAAAATATTTTGTATAAACAATGTGAACAGTGCGCAAATAATATCTGCGAACAGTATTCGTGAACAGTGATTTTAAAATAGTGAAACAAAGTTGGTTAATAAAATATAAAAAGTTGATTAATGAAACGATGAAGTTGATTAATAAACATTCAAATATTAAAAATAATTTTTAGCAACAAACGAAATTGATTAATAAAATATAAAATATTGGTTAATGACATAATTTTATGTCAATATTATTCTTCGTTTCTTAATAGGAGCTCGTTTACCACTCGAGCCTAAGTGCTTGGTTAAAGAATAATGTATTTAGACACTTTATTTTGGGTATAATGTATTCGGACACTTTAAATTGATTGTATTAACTCTTTTATTTTTATTTTAAATTAAATATTATTTATAAATATTTTTTATATCATTTTGTTTATGTAATTAGTTCAACCATTAATTTATTTAATATAACAAACTAAAGTAATTATTTAATATATGAAATTTTATTGATCATTAAGATCAACTAATTGGTGTATAAACATTGTTAAACCGGATATTGATTGATTTATATTCCTAATAAATATGAACGCATTAAATATGTTTATAATTATTATTAGTATTAAACCAATTAAATTAATTTGAACACGTTAATTAACTTACCAAACACAATTGTTTCACTTTTGTATTTTCCTTAAAACCGGTGGTTTTTTTGTTTGTTTGTTGCGTTGAAGCGGTTGGAAGTTGAAACATCCAAAAACTGCTTCCCGTGAATTTGGACTCATTTACTCACCCTAACCATCTGAACCGAACCGGTTCAGACCGAAACGAAACGAACCGAACCAGACCGGACCGATACGTTATATTAATATTTCTCACTACACTCTAGTTCTTCTCTTCACACCCTACGCTGCGTTTTATCTATCTGATTTTGCGAACAAAGAGAGAAAAGAATGGAATAAAGAGTGAGAACGAAAAAGTGCTTAATAAAAAAAGCGCTTATTAAAAAAAGTGTTGTCTAGTGTGCAGCATCTGTCATAATTTACTTTTTATTTAATTCATTACCATTCACAGAATCAAAACGAAAGAAAAAAGAAGAAGCAACCGTTAATGAATGGTAGTAGTGGTGGCGAGTGAGGGCAATGCATTGCGTTTATGTGACGGTTATGGCGGCGAAAATAGAGGAAAAAACCGCATCGGAATTGAAGGAACGGTTATGGAAAATCGTGAAGACTATCGTTGACTCCGATGACTATACTTTGCAAAACGCCGATGATGCAATCGCTGCTCTTTCTTCTCTCAAGGATTTCAAGTCTCGTTCGAATTTGAATTCGAATTCGAATCGAACGAACTCTTTTGACGATAAATTGGACCAATATGCCCCTCCGGCTGAATTTCGTTGCCCTATTTCTACTCAGTTGATGATCGATCCTGTTATCTTGTGCACCGGACAGGTTTAATTCCGTCATTTTTCCTATTTTTATTTATATTTAATTTTGCCAATTTTCTGTTATTATTATTGATATATAGGAGTATTAATTTATATTCCTTTTATTTTTGTTAATTTTCTGTTAATTTTTGTTAATCTATTAATCTATACAACAGTAGCCAACACTGAGACATATGTTTTTCTAATCCATTTGATTAGTTTTGTATTTTGGTTTAGTTGATTCAATTATGATGAATGATTTGGAAATTGAGTTATAATTTTATGTTTATTATTTGATTTAGAGTTTAGTTGAAGCCTGAATCGTATCCTGGTAGAAAAATGAGTATATGTGAGGCACGGAGTACTGACACTGACATGTTTGATAGTGATCACAAGTGTCTTTGTCAGTTTCGGACACCGACACGGACACAAACACAACTTTTTTCGGATGTGTCGGTGCTACGGAGATTTGTATTAGGTGGTAGATACAGATGCTGTTTTTTTTTTACTATAGAGTAGACTAATTATGAACCATGTTATTAGAGTCAACTGGTTAAGGACGAATTGTTCTGAAGAGTCTGAATTGTTTCAGAGGATTCAAATTTGAATTCTGTTCAGAACAATTTTGATCAGACTTTATTTGCTTTCTGACTGAATTAATTTCGAAGTCCTTCACATGGGAACTGGAGGGTTGTTGTTTATAAATAAATGTGATTATTGATTATGATTATTATATGTTTGTGTATTTGAGTGTGAGGGTTATGTTGGTGCCTTTGTAATTTGATGTTTGTGTTGATGTTAATTTGTTCTGATTTATTGTTTTACTGTTGTAGACTTATGATCGGCCATTTATCCAGAGGTGGTTGAATGAAGGCAATAGGACATGCCCTCAAACTCAGCAAGTTCTATCTCACACAATTCTTACACCGAATTACTTAGTCCGAGACATGATTGCACAGTGGTGTAAGGATCGTGGACTTGAGCTACCACAGCCTACTCGGGATACGGATGAAGTTGTGACTAATGCTGACAGAGACCGTTTAAATGGATTGCTTCATAAGTTGTCGTTGTCTGTTTCTGATCAGAAAGCAGCTGCAAAAGAGCTTCGTTTGTTAACAAAGCGAACGCCTTCGTTTCGAACCCTTTTTAAGGAGTCTGGTGATGTGATCACGCAGCTGCTTCGTCCGTTATCGCCAGGCGGTGCTTGTCCTCACCCTGATCTTCAAGAGGATTTGATCACAACTGTTTTGAATCTCTCAATTCTTGACGATAATAAGAAAGTCTTTGCAGAGGATCCAACTCTCATTAGCCTTCTGATTGATGCCTTGAAATGGGGAACCATTTCAACGAAAAGCAATGCTGCAGCAGCTATATTCACATTATCAGCTCTCGATTCCAATAAGCTCATTATTGGAAAATCTGGAGCTATCAAACATTTGCTTGGCCTTCTAGAAGAGGGACATACATTTGCCATGAAAGATGCTGCGTCAGCCATATATAACCTATGTCTGGTGCACGATAATAAAGAGAGGACCGTGCGAGAAGGGGCGGTTAAGGTCATTTTGAACAAGATCATGAACCACATTCTAGTCGACGAGCTGTTGGCTATACTGGCACTCCTCTCCAGTCATCCCGATGCTGTTGAAGAAATGGGCAATCGCAATGCCGTTCCTTTTTTATTGAGGAATATAAGGGAAAGCACATCAGAAAGATGCAAGGAAAATTGCGTTGCAATTCTGTATACAATCTGTTATAGCCGTAGAACAAAGTTGAAGGAAATCAAAGAAGAAGAAAAGGCCAATGGCACACTCTCTACACTAGCACAATGTGGAACTTCAAGAGCGAAAAGGAAGGCCAACAGTATTCTCGAGAGGCTCAACAGATCTCAATCCTTAACTCACACTGCTTAGTGAGTGCTTAGTGAGTGAGATTAAACCTTCAAAAATCAGAAAAAGTCACTACTGTAAATGAATTTCTTGCTTTTTTGTTCTGTACAAATGGGAAAGATACAAGTTCACATATTTTATGTACATTAACTGCATACCGTACCTTCACATGCAATCAAGCATAAATGAATATGAGCTATTACATTTCAGTGTCTACTCTATTATTGATTGATTCCTTTGACAAAAAAGCTCAATTCTTTACTATTTTTTCTATTTTGCCATTTGTATTTCTGCTCGTGATTGATGTTTATGATACCTAAATTTGTATCTATTCATAATTTCTTTGTCCCTTAGCCAACCAATTTCAAGTGTTGACAAATTGTGTATTTGTATTTTGCTTATGGCGCTATTGCATGTGGAGTTTGTTGGTAACTCGGTATCATTAAGAAGATAGGGGTGCTTAATTTTAGTGAGACTTAAGAGTTGTGTAGGGTCTGCCTTTCCTTTGTTTTGTTTCCCCCTTGATGAGTGTCGGCACCTTAATCATTGTTCCTTTTTATCCAACTTTCACTGATTTATTTGTTAAAGCACCAATTAGCCAAAAGGATATTGCATATATATGATTAAGATAATGATACTTTTACACCTAGTTAACTAGGGCAACTAGGGCCAGTTGTATTTGTGATAGTAGTAAGTTTGAAAGTTTGAACTGAATATAGTAAAAGAAAGCTGTTTCAATTTACTCAAAACAAAAGCAAATATATCAGTTTAGAATTACAAATCGCATCAGTTTAGAATTCTGAATCGCACCAAATCGGAAGAAGACATTTTTTTTAAACCGAATTATCTGTTAAAGAATTGAATTGTTATATATTTTTTTTCAATTTTTTTAATAAAAAATTTTAAACTTTCTTTTTAGTAACATTTTTCATTTTCAATTTTAATTCGGTACAGTTTCGGTTCAGTTTATTTATCATTTGATTCGGTTATAAAACTGTTTATGCAACATAGTTTTTTTCATTAATTAAATTTAACGGTTCAATTATTTTAATTTTAGTTAAATTAAGTTCAGACTTTTTTTTAATAGTTCAGGGTTAATTATATGTAAAAAATATGGTTGATTTGGTTGATCAGATTTTAAAATAGATTTGTTGCATAAGGTTGGCGAATACTATTTGTGGACTAAGTCTAAAACTAAGTGTTAATTTGAAACACGTTTCTTGCACATCACTCTTTTGATTATGACCAAATTAATACTACGCGTAAAGAAGTTTTGGTAAAATGAAAAGTACACAGTAATAAAATTGTCATGATGTAAAATTTGTGAAATTACGTGTGAAAGTTGAAAAGAAAACAAGAGTTGAAAAATGAGGTGGAGAAATTCCAACGTCGTTTTCATAGAAACAAAAACAATGCAAAGCACTTGTCCTAAAAAGTGATTATTTATTTCAAGCTGTTAGTTTCCAAATGAATCTTTCACTTCACGGGCTCCACACAAAGTAAAACTATTTGCGGTGCACCTTTAATTATTGTTGGTCTATAGGGATTAATACTTCGATGGCTGAAGATAGAAACTCATGTGGGAATCTTTAGCAATGGATTGCACTATCACTTAATGGCTACAGTATATAAGCGATTATGATACCTTTGAATTTTATGCAATTTAATGTGTATGAAACTAAATTGATTAAAAATGTATAAAATAAAGGCAAATTCTTAAAGTGAACTTTCTCAAGTAAATGATGGTTAATTCTTAAACACGGTTGGCTCCACCAAAAATATATATTTTAAAAAATAATTTTTTTTAAGTAAAATTTATTAACCACTTAAATCTAATGAATTGGTTAGTGAAGTAGCATTTTACTACTACATTTTTTTCACTGCCTTTTTTGTTTTTGTTTCTGTTAGGCGGTGGTCCTTACAAGACCAATGAATATAGGTGCATCCTAATGAGATTGACAAGCAAAAAGGGCATGGTACAATGAATCACCAATCACTAATCAACATGCAACACTTTACAAAACAAAGGGTCCTCCAAATTGACAAGGTTTTAAGCTTTTCTTCCTTGTATGTATCACACAAATCCAAATTATTTTTATGTTAATATTGACAAAATTTTACTACTTATTGAATATCTTGATTATCAAAGAGCAAGCTCCTCAGATTTTTTATCCAAATAATTTACTTTTTCAAATATATTTTTATGATAACTCATTTTTTTTTTTAAATTAGAACACAAAGTTGGTGTCAGGAGAATTGACGATTTAATTTAAAATAATAATGGTGGTGCAAATTGAATTGGCATCTGCATGCAAGAGTTAAATGGTGGCGGCAATTCATCCGATACTAGTCTGTATTATATTTTCCTTTTAGTATATATAAAAGTGTCTTCTACTATTTACTCCACACCTATTTTCATATTTTTATTTTCTTTACTTCTCTAGCTCTATCATGTGTGTTACTCCACACCTCTTTTATTTTTAATATTATCCATTTTATAATGTAATCTATTGTTCTTCTACAACCTATTTCATGGTCATATATAGGCTTGGAACATCATCATGAAATCAGAGAAGAAGATGCAGTCGCTCGGACTGCATGGACATCGATCATTAAGTTCACCATTGTGGAGATGCACTATGGTGACCCTGTGAAACTGCAGTTCGACATGCGTCAAAACATCCCAGATCCTCCAACGTGGCTCAGACAATGACACTAACGCAAAATTAATGAATAACGGGCCTTTGCAAATTAGAAGGACTTCACTAAATCTGAGTGTCGTAAATGGAGGTACCGTCGTCAACGAGTCCTATGTGAAACTGTGATGCCAACTGAATCTAAACTAACTAACATTTATATAGCTTGGTACAAATAAGTTGCAATTGAGTTTGTCTCCGAAGATAGGTATTTATACGACAAACGCCAAACCACTTATACACAAGAAACTTCAACGTCTAACCCTCCCCCCCCCCCCCCCCCCCCCCCCCCAAAAAAAATTACCAGACCCCTTACTCACTACCCCCTACCCAACAAAATTATTGACCCACAAACTCACAACCAAAACATGCTAGATACCAACCGCAATACCAAGAGCATACCACATACCACTGCCAACAAGATGATTATTATCAAAACACCCAACATCCATATGCCCATAACACATCAGCCTACCACAGCCAAAACACCGAAGAAATATATAAAACCAACCCTTCCTCCTACCAGAGCCAAAACGCCCAAACATCACAACACCAAAACATGCAGCAAACATATGGCTATCAAACACCACAACAACCATTTCTTCCTTTCTCTAACGAATCATTCACACCAATGTCGCTTTTCAACCGTTTAAGACACACACCTATAATCCCATAAACATAACCCAACTACTCTGGTATAGGTCACAAACTCAGTTACGACAACCTGTCATTTCATACACAAGACTACATAGAAATGTAAGAACTTCTTAGGGAATCTGGTGATGGTGATGTTCCTGAGACCTCAGTTCCTCAAACATCTGGGGTGCATCAACTACGAGCGCAATGAGTTAGGGTAGTTAGGGATGTGGAATCGGTTGCCGGTATGACCAACCCGATCATCCTCGTTAGTGTTAATTTTTTTTGTATGTAAAAGTAATTTAAATTAAATATTAATATTTATTATTTAGTTTTTTTTATATAATTTATTATTTTTATAAAAAAAGCATAATACACACTAGCGCCAGATGAATTGGCGCCACCATTTAACTCTTGCATGCAAGCACTAATTGGATTAACAACACCACATGCAATTGACAATTCAATTGGAACCACCACTATAATTTTAAGTGAAGTCGCAAATTCGTCTGGCACCAGTGCTGTGTTTCAATTTTTTTTGTTTAGAAGTGAGTTAGTTTGGAAAATATGTGACTGGGTTATGATGGGAATATATTTGAAAAAGTGAGTTATTTGGGTAAAAATTTCTCAACATGAAAATTAATATTTATCTGCTTCCAAACGAAAGGCGTTTAATATTTTTATACATATATTAAAAATGTAATTATGTTGTTAAAATACATTTGTTGTTTATTAAATTAATCTTGTTGATATTTGTAAAATAGTATTAATAGTAATAATTAAATAATATAATTAAAAAATAATAGTTCTTATACATTAAAAATTAAGAATAACATTTATTTTTAAATTAATATTATTTATTAAAATGAAACTCATTTTAAAACATAGGGAGTAATAAGAAATATAATTATTTATAGAAAATATTAAATCAATTTATTAAGTAATTAGAAATGTAGTATAAATGTTGCATGTTGCTAATACTGAAAAAAGCACAGTCGATAATATTCTAGGAGTTTGTTAGATGTCAAACATACCACATATTTGTGTTCGATACTTGGCATTTTTCATTACTTTCTATGTCTAACTTGTTGATTTTAGTGGTGATTTGTTGTAGTTCTTCAAACATTGGAATATACTTGTGGTGCTTCTAATTTGTGTGCTAGTGTGCAGAAATAGGCATGAAATGATCAAGAATGTAAGACACAAGGAGTTGATGCAAGCTGCCATAGAATCACGAAAGCAACAGCAGGGTTCGCTAGGCGAATCCTGGCGAAGTCACCAGCGAAGGTTCGCCTAGCGAACGATAGCGAATCTTCCAGCGAGGAGGCCCAAAAAGAGACAGTAGGAAAAGGGGGTAAAATTCGCTGTAGTGAGGGAGCCAGCGAGTGTTCGCTGCTTTGCTCGCTGGGCGAATGTTCTGGCGAAGGACCCTTGGTTGAGGCAGGGGCGAAAAGACCCAAAATTCACTGGGGGGAAGGTTTTGGCGAATGGCTCGCTTCGCGAATGAATTGTCCGCCTAGCGAACCCGTGATAACAACTGGGGGCGGTTTAAGTTTCTGAGGCACTTAAAGTGCCATTTTTTGATTCCTTCGCTAGGCGAGTGATTCCTTCGCTAGGCGAAGTCTGCAGAATTTTAGTACCATATAAATAGATTTTTACTTTTCTTTGAAGGGGGGACTTGCTATTTTTCACGCCAAAACATAATTTTCTGAACTTTGATCATTGAAGAGTGAATTTTCACATAGAGAAGCTGAGGCCACATCCAATCTCGATTATTCGACTCAGATGTTCTTTCATCTCCTCTTGAAACTTGTCATCCAAGCTACTATGAGAATGAGTAGCTAAACCCTTTTGTGTTAAGGTTAGATGTAGTTGATCTTGATCATATGTATTTCTTTTGATCTTTTGTATATGAACAAGGTTATTGATCAATATAGATGAAGTTATTTGTTCTTAATGATGTATGTGTGGGTTGTATCACTCTAGACATAGATTTTACAATTCATGACCTAATATTTTCATCTCTTAAAAACCAAACTCTAGACATAGATTTGGGATTTATTATTCGCTTTGTGTTGATCTTAACGATTGTTGTTTCGATTGTTAGCGTGAGACATCATCTAACGGTTTAAACAACGATACTCACGAATTTTCTTTAGACATAAACTTATTCGAGAGGATACGCGGTTGTATTGGTCGGAAACTAAGTTCATATGCTTGATTAATCGGATATGTGTGAAAAGGATTAGCGAAACCTAATCTTGACATGCCTTTCTAAAACCTTACAAACTCTTTGTTACAAATTTTCTCTTTGCTACAAATTTATGTTAAACAAAACCAAGAACCATTTGAAACTCTTTAACTTAAAACGTTGCGACTATTGAACGGCAAGCATCAAATATTGCACAATCCCTGTGGAGACGATAAAAACACCCCTTAATATTGTTTCAACAAATTGGCGCCGTTGCCGGGGATTGTTGTTTGATATTGCAAGCATTGCAATAGTTGTTTTGTTTTAAGCGTGTTTAATTTTTCTTGTGCTTGTTGATTTGTTTTGTTTAGTGTGCAGACTTTGTTTTATGCGAGGGAAACTGCCACCGGACCAACTTCTGTTCGATCCCAAGATTGAAAGAACCGCTCGTAGAATCAATAGCAGAACGAGACGAAGGAGGCAACTAGCTAGACAAAGGCAAGAACAAGAGGGAAGTTCAACTTCTACACCACTGCCATTTCCACAGTTACTTCCAGCTATGGATCCACCACCACCACCACCACCACCACCATCACCACCACCACCACCTGCTTCAAGACCATGTACAAACAGTCCAAGACATAATGCACAGTTTGCTCGCAATGCGCAGAATGGTCGTCATTTTGAAATGAAGACTGGTATTCTCTCGATTCTATATCAGAGTCCTTTTACTGGTATGGATCATGAGGATCCTTATACACATCTGACTAAGTTCTATGAGATTGTGGGAGCAACTAGTGCGCCCGAAGCTGAAGAGGAATCTCTGTTTAAGAGACTATTCCCGCATTCCCTCATTGGGAAGGCCAAGGAATGGTATCTTAACCAGTCGACGACAATAATGACGGATTGGAATGTCTTGGAGGAGAAATTTTTGGAACTATTTTTTCCACATAATCGTTTCATGGAGGCAAAGACCGCAATAGCAGTGTTCACGCAAGGTGCAAACGAATCTCTCAACGAAGCGTGGGAGAGATTCAAATCTATGTTGAGGAAATGCAAGGGGCATGGCTTTGATGAATTGTCTCAAATTCATATTTTTTGGAATGGACTTCAACTAGTGTAGAAAATATTGTTGGATGCCACCGCTGGTGGATCTTTGATGAGCAAGAGTGCCGAAGAAGCCATTTCCATAATTGATAAGATGGCTTTGAATGACCATCAGGGAAGCCATAACCGTGGCCCTTCTCAAAGGACTCCGGGAGTTTTGGAATTGGGAACCAATGATGCTATACTTGCTCAAAACAAGTTATTATCCCAACAAGTTGAGTTGTTGACGAAACAAATGTCTAAACTTCCTCAACAACTTAAAGAAATGCATGACTCCTCAAGTAAAAATGTGCAAGTCTTGGTATGTGAACTTTGTAGAGGCGACCATCGTACCGGATATTGTCCTCCGGTTGTGGAGGAGGTAAACTATGCTGGAAATCAAGGATACCAACCCCGACCTCCTTATCAACAAGGCAACCAAGGTTACCAACAACGAGGTAACCAGGGTTATCAACAACCGTAGAGACCGCAAGAAGACGGATCGTCAAACCGTCAACAATACCAAAATTACACTCAACCTCCGCAAGCTCCCGTTGGAAATACGAAGATGGAATACACTCACGTAATTTATGCAAATGTCAATGTCTAATCAGAAGAATACCGATGCGGCCATAAGGAATCTTGAAACACAAGTCGGACAATTATCAAAACAATTGGCCGACCAACAAAAAGGAAACTTTACGGCGAATACTCTACCAAATCCTAAAGAGCATTGTAAGGCTATTCTAACAAGAAGTGGAAGAGAGATTGACATGGGTGTAGGTGAAGTTGTAGTGGAGGAGGAGGTTGTAGTTGAAAAAGAAAAAGATAATGATGAGATTGAAGTAGAAAAAAAATGTTGAGGGTGATCTAGTTGAAAATGAAATGAGAAAAAGTGAGGAAGAAGAAAAAAGAAAGAGAGAAGAAAAATCGAAAAAAACTAGAAATGGGAAGGAACCGTTGAATAATATTCCGATCCAACATTTACCATATCCTCTTGCTCCTTCAAAGAAAGATAGTGCGAGGAACTGTGCTCGATTTATGGATATTTTCAAGCAATTGCAAATAAACATTCCATTTTCCGAAGCTTTGGAGCAAATGCCGAAATATGCGAAATTTATGAAGGATATTCTCACAAAAAAGAAGAGGTATACGGATCAAGAGAATATCATGGTGGATGCTAGTTGTAGCGCTATCATTCAACGTACTCTCCCGAGGAAAGAAAGTGATCCGGGACTAGTCACCTTGCCGATTACTATATGAAATATCTATGTGGGCAACGAGTTGATTGATTTGGGTTCTAGTATCAATTTGATACCTTTGTCGATTGTGAAACGGTTAGGACACATGGAATTGAGATCCACTCAAATGACATTGCAACTTGCCAACAAATCCACTACACATCCTCACGGTGTAGCGGAAGATGTATTGGTTAAAGTGGACAAATTCTTATTTCCTATTGATTTCGTGGCGATTGAAATGAAGGAAGATGAAGACGCTCAATTAATTCTTGGAAGACCGTTTATAAAAACTACTAGAATGGCAATTGATATGGATGAAGGTCTTATGAAGGTTAGAGTCCAAGATGAGAAGGTTTGTTTCAATCTATTTGAGGCAATGAAACACAAGAATGACAAAGGTGACTATTTTAGAATAGACGCAATGGAAGAAGCTATTATGGATGTCACAAAGCAAGTTCATGTAGTGTCCCCTTTGCAAAGAGCTCTTGATGACTCCTTTGAAGTATTCTCCGATGAAGAGGAAAGAGCACTTGAAGAGTGTTTAAAGGAACTTGAATTGTTAGAGGAGTTGCAACCTTGGGAGTGTGAAGAGGAAGTGTTAAAAAAAGAGGTGAATGATGCGAAATCTCAACTTGAATTGAAGGTGTTGCCTTCCAATTTGAAATATGCTTTCCTTGATGACGGTTGTAATAAACCGGTTATCATTAGCAACATTTTATCTGACAATGAGGAAAACCGGTTAATTCAAGTTTTGAGGAAAAATCAAGAAGCAATGGGATGGCCTCTTTCTGATCTTAAAGGCATAAGTCCCTCTTATTGTATGCATCGCATATTCATGGAAGAGGATTTCAAACCGGTCGCTCAACCGCAACACCGTTTGAGTCCAACAATGAAAGAAGTAGTAAGAAAAGAAGTTGTCAAGCTCTTGGATGCCGGTATGATTTACCCGATTTCTGATAGTCCTTGGGTAAGTCCGGTCCACGTTGTGCCTAAAAAAGGAGGAATGACCATGATCCGAAATGAAAAAAATGAGTTGATTCTGACAAAAACGGTGACGGGTTGGAGGATGTGTATAGATTATAGGAGGCTAAACACCGCTATAAGAAAAGACCATTTTCTACTTCCGTTTATGGACCAAATGTTAGAGAGATTGTCGGGCCAACAATTCTATTGCTTTTTGGATGGTTATTCCGGGTATAACCAAATTTCCGTGGACCCGGATGACCATGAGAAAACGACATTCACTTGTCCTTTCGGAAATTTTGCCTACCGAAAGATGCCGTTTGGTCTATGCAACGCACCGGCAACGTTTCAACATTGTGTTCAAGCAATTTTCTCCGATCTTATTGAAAAGACGATGGAGGTTTTCATGGACGACTTCTCCGTTTTCGGAGCGTCTTTTGATATTTGTTTGAGGAATTTGGAGGCCGTTCTTGAACGGTGTGTTGAGACAAATTTGGTATTGAATTGGGAGAAGTGCAATTTTATGGTTACAGAGGGAATAGTTTTGGGCCACAAAGTCTCCTCCAAAGGTCTTGAGGTTGATCAAGCAAAAATTGAAGTGATTGAAAAGTTGCCTCCTCTAACTAATGTCAAAGGCATCCGAAGTTTTCTCGGACATGCGGGATTTTATTACAGGTTCATCAAGGATTTCGCGAAGATTGCAAAGCCTTTAAGCAATTTGCTCAACAAAGATAAGTCCTTTGATTTCGATGAATCTTGCATGTTTGCTTTTAATGTTTTAAAGAAAAATCTGACTACCTCACCCATAATCATGGCACCTAATTAGAAATTGGATTTTGAACTCATGTGTGATGCGAGCGATTATGCGGTGGGTGCGGTTTTGGGTCAACGGAAAACAAAATTTTTTCATGCTATACACTATGCGAGCAAAGTTTTAAACGAAGCTCAAATAAACTATACAACAACTGAAAAAGATTTGCTTGCGATAGTGTATGCATTGGAAAAATTTCGTTCCTATTTGATTGGGTCGCGAGTTGTCGTTTACACGGATCACACGGCGATTAAGTATTTGCTCACCAAGCCCGATTCTAAACAAAGGCTAATTCGTTGGATCCTCTTGTTGCAAGAATTTGATTTGGAAATTCGTGACAAGAAAGGATCTGAGAATTTGGTGGCGGATCACTTATCCCACCTTGTAAATGTTGACGTGACCAAAAAGGAATTTGAGGTCAAAGAGGAATTTTCGGATGAAAAATTATATATGGTGCAAGTTAGACCATGGTTCGCCGACATGGCCAATCACAAAGCCGCCGGATTAATACCGGAGGGTCTAACTCACCATCAAAAAAAGAAATTTTTATCGGATGCCAAGTCTTTTGTTTGGGATGAACCACATTTGTTTAAGCTTGGTGTCGATAACCTTTTGAGAAGATGTGTGTCAATAGAGGAAGCCACTAACATACTTTGGCATTGTCACAACTCTCCGTATGGAGGACATTTTAACGGGTTAAGAACGGCAACGAAAGTCCTTCAATCGGGCTTTTATTGGCCTACGTTATTCAAAGATGCATATGCGCACACCCAAAGTTGTGACAAGTGTCAAGAAGTGGTGGAATTTCAAAGCGGCATGAAATGCCTTTACAAAACATGTTGGAAATTGAAGTGTTTGATTGTTGGGGAGTTGACTTTGTTGGACCTTTTCCATCTTCATTTTCCAACGAGTATATTTTGGTCGCAGTTGATTACGTTTCCAAATGGGTAGAGGCAATAACATGTGCTAAGGTCGACGGAAAAACTGTGATAAAATTTTTGAAAAGAAATATTTTTGCTTGATTTGGTACTCCGCGAGTGTTGATAAGTGATGGAGGATCACACTTTTGCAACACTCAGCTTGAAAAATCCTTGGAGTAATATGGTGTTAAGCACAAAGTTGCAACACCATATCATCCTCAGGCTAATGGGCAAGCGGAGGTATCGAACCGGGAAATTAAAAGAATTTTGGAAAAAACGGTGTCATCCTCAAGGAAGGATTGGTCGAATAAGCTAGATGATGCTTTGTGGGCTTATCAGACGACTTTTAAGGCTCCGATTGGTCTCACTCCTTTTAAAATGGTCTACTGTAAGAATTGTCATTTACCGGCCGAGTTGGAGCATAAGGCATTTTGGGCCTTGAAATTTCTGAATTTTGAGCCAACTTTGAGCGGTGACAAAAGAAAATTGCAATTGCATGAATTGGATGAATTGCGTCTCCAAGCGTATGATTCCAATAAGCTTTACAAAGATCGAGTCAAAACTTACCATGACAAGAAAATAATGACCAAACAGTTTGAAGTAGGGCAACTAGTCCTACTCTTCAATTCTCGATTAAAATTGTTCCTAGGAAAATTGAAATCAAAGTGGTCTGGTCCATTTCGGATTCGAGAGATTAAGTCATATGGGGCAATAGTCATTGAAGACGCAAAGACAAATGAGAGTTGGACAATTAATGGTCAGAGGCTGAAAATTTATATGGGAGGTGATTTCGAGCGGAATCCTTCCGTTGTTCCTTTTTGCGATCCTTGAGGTTGCATTGGACCGTCGAGCTTAGCTGACGTTAAACAAGCGCTGGTTGGGAGGCACCCCAACATTGTAAGTATTTACTGCTTTATTGTTGTTTTTAAGTATTTGTTGTAGTTTTGATGTGTTGAGAAAAGTGGTGATGTACAGAGAAATTTGAAAAATATTCTGTCATGTTCGCTGGCATTCGCCTAGCGAGCTTGGGGCGAGCATTCGCTGGCTCATTCGCTTCGCGAACCCAGCGAGACAGGTCATGCTGTTTTGCCACATCAGTTAAAATTAGGTGTAAATTTTGGGTGGGCCAGACATTTGGGCCCATGACCCAACCCGGTTCTGTGCATTTTGAGGGGGAAACCCTAGTTTCCTTGCTCACTTTGCCTCTCCAAACCTTTTCAAAAATCTCTCTATCTCAAGAACGCATTGTTTCACGAATTGTCTCTGCTATCAAGTTCTTTTCACCAAGTTTTCCCTCTTTCACTTGCAAAATTCAGGTTTGAACATCCTTTTCATTTCTATTTATGTTTGACAGTAGGGTAGGGAATGTATTGGATTTTAGATATAAATCACTTAGGTTTTCAAATTTCATGTACCTCTGTTCATAATGTTTATGTGCTGCATGTTATAAAATAATCAAGTATTATGAATATGGTTCTGTTTCAAGTGAGGTTGCTGTTGGACTGATTGTTTGATATTGTTTTTCTGCATTTTCGTGGGTTCGCTGCCGTGTTCGCTTCGCGAGCCTGGGCGAGCATTCGCCAGCATTCGCTTCGCGAACCTGGGGCGAATGTTCGTCAGCCTTCGCCTAGCGACACCTGGAGCGAACAAACAAAAATTTAATTATTTTTTTTATGAAGTTTGAGTCTCTTGCTATGTTGGCTTGGTTTACTAATGTGTTGGTTTGCTGTTGTTGTGTTTTATTGGTTGTTTTGTGCATATGGCACCTAAGATGGAAACTAATCCTGCAAAGAAGCGAAAAGCCTCAACATCGAGGCAAGTATCAATTAGGTTTGATGATACTAGATTCAGGGGACCCAAGTAGGCTGCACATTATGAAACCTTGGAAAGGAAACATATTCTGGCAGAGAAGAGGTTTAACCTAAGAGACCGTGGAAGTTATAGATCGGTGGATGCACTTTTGGCAGCAAAGAAGTGGGATCGCTTAATGAAACATCTTAATGGTTATAACGCGGAGATTGTCCGTGAATTTTATGCAAATGCACTTCCCGAAGATGGGGAGCGGTTTAGTTGGACGTCTCAAGTGAGGGGGACTGTGGTGAGGTTTGATAGGAGGACTATAAACACGGTTCTTGGTGATCCGTTGCCGTTGGTAGGTACTCAGTTTGATGCTTATCATAGAGATCTTCATCTTCATCATGACATTCCGAAGATGACCAGTGATCTGCTTGTTCCGGGTAAAGAAGTGGAAGGCAACCCATCTGGGGTTGCTATTAGATACCGGAGAGTGGATATGCAACCCTTGGCCCAACTCATTTTACTTTTTGCGCTTACAAACATCAAGCCAATGTCGCATCATAGCACCATCCCTATACTGTTGGCCCGCCTTGTTCATAGCATTCTTACGAATGTAGAGATTGACGTGGCTCGCATTATTGCTGATGAGATCAAGGCCATTGTTCGGAGTGGTCTTGGAGGTACTGCTGCTCGGGCGAATGCCCCGTTTGCTTTCCCGTGTCTCATAATGTCGTTGTGTGCTCATGCTGGGGTTGATATACCTACACGCCGACAGGTCACGATTCCTTCAGCTATAGATGATCGTTATGTGGACAAATTTTGTAAGCCCAGAGGGGCAATTGGTGAGACATCTGGTGCTGGTACTGATGCTAGCACGGGGGATGGTGGAGCTTCTGGTTCGGGGTCTCATGCTTTTTATCCTTTTCAGCAGGAAATCTGTCAGTACAACTGGGATTGGATGACGGCTTCTCAGTGCGCCATGACTGACTTACATGATTCCATGCAGGTTCTTCAGTTGCAGATTCACGATCCTGCCGGTGAGCATTCTTTGATGTCTAGGGAGCAGTTCCTGACACATGCTGGTTGGCCTGGGGCCAGGCCAGTACTCGGAGGGGAGGAGGATGCAGCTGATGATGTTGTTGCTGATGATGTTGCTGCTGATGATGTTGTTGATGAGGCTGATGATGATGATGAGGTGACTGGTTCAGCCCGTTGTCATACCCCAAAATTTGCCCTCTTGTTGTCTAGCTTATGCTTCATGGCATTGCATTTAGATCATAATTGCATCATAAACATACATGAACATACATGCATTGTGACAGGACCAAATTATTTCCACTAAGCTTTAACAGGTTGCGACAGACGTTTATTTCATCATGCGGCACGTGCACAAGAATCTCAGAGGAAGCTAAAGTTCTCGGGTGATTCAGAGAAGTTTAAGCAGAATATCAGTTTTACGGTGCAATTTGCAAAATTTGTAACTTTCGCCCGGAAACTCATTTTGGTCTAAAATACAAAATTTAGGACCGTATCGGCATTCTCCACAACTTTTATGTTCATCTCGGAGGCCAATTCATCAAGGAGAGTGGTGAGAATTAATTGTTTCTGAAATTTCGGTTTCCCCGATTAACTGTGCTAGCGGCATTCAAGAGTTCGTAACTTCTGATTGGATCAACATTTCTGAAAAATTCGTATGCCAAAAGTTCCGTCTTGACATCCTCTTCAACTTTCGTGTTTTGGTCGAGAACTAATTCTTTGAAGAAGATCTCCGAATGTGCGAGTTTTCAGAGTCGATACAGTGAAAAACAGTGATGAACCGGTGAGTTTTGGACAATAAAAATTCATAAATCTCAGCTCGTTCGTCGGATTGACGCCGTTCCGATGCCTAAAATTCCGTTTAGATGTTATCTTCGTGTCGTAAATTCAGTTTGGGTCAGGTCCGAGCAGAAGGACCCCGAAAATGTGAATTACCAGTGGGGTTCTTTGATGCAGTGGACTGTCTGTCAGATTTTGTAAAATTCATAACTCGGTCAATTTTCATCGGATTGCGTCCATTCTCGAAGCGTTGGTTCACAAATTTTATCATCTTCAAGTTCCAAGACAAGCTCGAGTCCGAACGGTACTCCGAAGATTGTCGGTTTGGTTTATTTCGCAAAACTGATGTGCTGAATCGAAAAAATGGCTGAGAGTTGTTTCGCGAGAAAATTCATATCTCCCTCGTCGTTTGTCCGTTTGAGCTCACATTTTAACAAGAAGTCACTGACTCATAGATCTACAACTTTTATGACAAAGTCGAGTCTAGATTATGCTCCGAAGAGGTTAATCTCATCACGTTTTCGAGTAGCGGACACCAAATAACCTGAAAAAACAACTTATTCAGTGACGTCTTGCAGCTTAAACATACTGATCGCACTAGATTTTGATCGTATAACGTCCATTATTTTTGCGTTGCAACCATGATTCAGAGGCGGACGATGTTGTGGAAGGCTCAGAGTCGAAATTTCTTGCCGAAGACGGTGTTATTTTCACTTAAGCCAAAATTCTACCTTTTGCCCTTCATTTTAGACTCCACTATATATTCAAAACTATATCTCATTTCCCATAATTTCACTCATTCTCACAAACACCAAAAACATTCTCACTCACTCTCTCAAAGATCAAATCAAGTTCTCTCAACTTTTTCTCAAGAACACAACATCAACTTCATCAATCTTCAAGAACACTCAAGAACGCAAAGTCTCCGATCGAGCTCCGACCACCGCCGATCAACCGCGATCGCCTCCCCCACTCACGCCGGATCACTGCGCCGACCTCCCTAGCTCCGGCCAGCCACCGCACGCCGGCGAACTCCCTCCTCTCCACAGATTCTTCATTAATTGCTCCTCCGATCTACTTTCCGGTAACAATTCTTGAATCTTTCACTTCATTATTTGTTAATTGTTGAGGTTTGGATTAAATTAAAGTGAGTTTGATAATGTTGTAGCTTAGGTGTTTGATAAAATGCTTAGGTGAACATTTGAATTCAAGAATTGTGATAATTGTTGAGTGAATTAATTGTTTGATCATGGATTTGAGATTGATATTGTGGAGATTTGTTGAATGTGCTTGAACAATAGTTGTTGTGATTAATTGATTTTGAATATAGTTGAATTAATTGATTCTTGAAATAAGTTGATTATGAGCAAACGTGGAATTGAATGATTTCATTTGAATTGTTGTGTTCCGCGTGTCAAAACTAATCCGGTTCCACAATTGTTGATATTCAATTGGCATCAAGAATGGATTAACCGTGGAATTGTTCGATTGTTGTGTGTTAATGGTTCACGTGTCGAGAATTATTGATTCGCATGCTTAATGGATGATTTTGCTTGGTCTACATGTTTGAAAGTCGCGTAATCGATGTGCATTAATTGTGTATGATCATTGGCTTGAACTTGGTGCATGTTTGCTTGAAAAATAAAAGTTCGGTTGTGTAGGAGCGTTATCGCGTCGCTTTCCCTTAAAAATGTGTTTTGGTCATAACTTACTAACCGTAGCGTGTTTTCGCGAATGTGAATAATGTAACTTGACTTTATTGATGATTCCGGAGCTGTTGGTGGACTTTTTAGTCGATTTTGGACAACTTGTTTTTTTTACCGTTTCGCTACTGCCAGCCGACGAAATTGGCTTAAAAGTCCAACTTCCGAGCAGAATTAATTCAAACCGAGTTCGTTTTTGAATCCGTTGGCACGTTTGCGGTCAACCATGCGATTTTCATTCAATTCCGAGTCGGTGATTTTTGACACGTTTTTTCCGTTTTGAGGCTTTTAAGTTCCGTTTTGTGTGGATTTTGTTTGTCGACTTGCATTTGATATGTGCTTATGCTTAATTGTTGATTTACTTCTCGCGTGTCGAAGCTTAATCTTGAATTGCTAATTGTTGAGTTGTTGTGCATGATTGAAGCATATTTTGACTCTTATTTGTTGCATCAACTCATGGAACTTTGTTGTATGCTTGAAATAAACCATTTTTGGTGAGAATCCTTGCATTGTGATACATGTATATGTTGGTATTTCACTTGGTTGAGCTTGTATGATCATTTGATGACGTCCGTGCGCATTTCATGCGATTTCGAGTGCATTTTTCATGTGGTTTCGGTTCTGCCCCGGTTTTGAAAATCACACTTCCGCATTGATTTAATTCGAACCGATTGCATATTTGAATTCTATGGCACGTTTGCGGTCAACCATGCGATTTTCGTTCCATTCCGAGTCGGTGATTTTTGACGCATATTTTCCGATTTAATGCTTTTAAGCTACGTTTTGTGTGAAATTTGCGTCTTGACCTTGATTTGATACATGCTTATGTTTATTGGTCATTTGTGAATCACTGTGCTTGAGTTTGTTTGATTCCGGTTTGATTTTGCGCATGATTTGTGTTACAACAACCTTGCTGCCCGGTTTTTAAAGTATGTGTTCCGATGCATGTTCACTGCTTGTATACTCATTATTCTATTTGATTTTGGGTTGTGATGCGAATGTGCAACTTCCGGTTGCATTTGCTTGTTGTTTCTAACTCGTTTGTTAAGTTGTGCAAGGATTTTTGAGGGAATTTTCGAGATGATGTGATTGCATCGTGTTCCACTTTATTTGCGGGACGCGATTCCGACGTGGTTCACCTTGTGGCTTGTTTGCTGCGTGTTCCACTTTATTTGTGGGATACGAATTCTTTTATGACACGACTTATCTGGTCTCTCACTTTGTGAGATGTATATACTTGCTTGCGTATTGTCTGGATGACGCTTCTTGCAGGTGTACTGTTGGATTGTGTGGTTGTGCCCGATACACACCACCTGTCGGTTGTGATTTATTTTCACAACGACCATGCTTTGACGCTTATGTCGGATACACAATTTCTGACTTGCTTTGTTTGTCGATGCTAGTGTGGTCGAAGTATTCCGGGTTTCTTACTTTGTTTGCTTTTGCTTCGGATTGTTATTCGTTTGATATAGTTTCTTTTCCTTTTTATCTCACTCCGCACTTTACTGTTTTCGATGCCATGAGAAGTAGGAATAGTCGGTGCCATGATAAGTAGGATTGTATAGAAAGTCCTCAAGTGAGGCCATGATTGTGCTTGTTTAATATTGTGCCTGAAGACCTCTATGAGGCATCCCACTCCCGTATCCCCTTGTAAGACCTCCAAGAAAGCAATTGACGGAAGGCAGGGTTCGCAATCGACCCCCGTTATTCTAGTTGAGTTGTTCTTAGCTCTCATTACATGATCGAAGCTCTGAAAATTACCTGCTCTTGTTATCGAGTCAGTAAAGTGGAACGAGGGTTTAGCAATCAAACCCCCACGCCTTGTCTATAGCTCGCATTGACCAATGCTGATGCTTATGTGATCTAATTCACAGCTTCCTTCCTTACTCTGCTCTCCATGGTTCTCGATACCATTGGATGAGCACCCCTATTCCTCACAGCTAGCTTGTTTGCCTCGGTTGATATGACCCCTTGGCTAAAGCTCCCCTTTTCCTTTGATTGTGTGACATTGTCGTTGATTAACGCTGTTACTCCTTAGCTGCTTTTATTTCATTTTGTGATTGATTCATCCTGTGTTTACGTGTCTGATGACATGATCCCGTAAGATTCCTAGCTCCACTTAATTTTCGATTAAGTCGGAGGTAGGAGAGACATTAGGATATCAATCCATGGATGACAATATTAGGTAGACTTCCCTCTTGATCCTGACCTTAGGGTCACTTCTGCATGATAACATTAGGAACACATTAGATTCCCTTTAGTGTTTTCTTAACCTTTGAGCCTCTCTTCTTCTCATCTTATAATCTTTTTTACAATACTTAATAAAGGTTAAACGTGTATTGAACATGAGCCTTAAAGGTGGGAAGTGAATAATGGGGGGGGGGGGTCTCCCTTCGTTCTTCTAGAGTACTTAGTGTACGTCCTGTTGGGGACGATACGCGACGTATTCGTTCCTATGTTGTAGACTTGGGTGCAATGCAAGTTACCAACAAAAACAAAAAACACTTCTCCCTAAAAAACTTCAAACAAAAAATAACGTCTTTCCTTCAGGAATTCTCTTCTCATCTCATTCACTCCTTCCTTAAGGATGCGTCATTTTCGTTCTACCGCAAACAGGTAACGCCTAAGTCTCCACACAGCGAGCCGCAACACCTAACTGCTAGGACGCGAACGTTGACGTTTCCGCTAAAAAACACAAACATAGCGACCCTCGTTGAGGGGAACTACGTCGCTCTGATTCTCATGATCCCGGTGAGATACGTAGGCAGTGGGGTAGGGCCCATTCGAGCACTTCTTTTATTTTCCCTACATTTGTTTCTCTTTCTCTCTCCTTTCCTTTTCCAGTTCTTCAGCTAGCAGTTCCTTTTCCAGTATCCTTTCCTTACACCCTTTGATTGAAGCAGCAAGCGTGGATCCCATCGGGTACGATGGACGCGAGGGGGTGCTAATACCTTCCTCTCGCGTAACTGACTCCCGAACCCAGTTCTCTTGGTCGCAAGACCATGCTCTTTCCTTTCCCCCAGGTTTACGCAGTGTTTCCTTTCCCTCTCTTGGGATAAATACACATTATTGGCGACTCTGTTTCGGTGCCACTTTCGCGTTTGTACCTGGATGAAAATCCCGGGAGCGACAGCTGGCGACTCTGTTGAGGAACGAACCCAGAATCTCTGGTTTCCTTAGCGAGTCAATCCTAGCGCTTGTCTGTTTTTGTTTCATTGGGTGTTTTTTAGAGGTGTAGTGTTGTTTTTACTGTTTTACCGTATCACTGTTTATAGTATTACTGTTTTACTGTATATTGCTATATTACTGTATTTATCACATTTACTGCATTACATATCATTATTGTGTTGTGCTGTGCTGGTTTTTCTGTTTGGTGGGCAGGGTGTTCTGAGAGATAAGCCCACTACCCAGGCTTGAGCATACACATAGGTATTAGCGCGGGTGGACGTGTCACTCCCGTGGTGTTTGGCCACGTGTGGGTGTTCACGAGACCTACAACCAGACGAGGTTCTATCTAGAGCTATCTGCTACTGTATGCTCTATACAGGCCAGTAGATATTCTCTGGAGGAATTGTCGACTCTGGTGACCATTCCCGAGGACTCAGTTGCGGCACTCCTCCTGAGTTGTGACAGTGGCAGACCACACTTTGTGGCAAACCCATTGCACATTCTCGATCCGAGGACCCAATGTTAGGAACTCGCTATAGGATATCCTTTTTGAAAGAGAATCAGTGGAGGCACTCCTCGATTGGCGATAGTACTGTACCCCGAGGGATGAATGTACTATTGCTTCTCGACCTCAGTGCCAGAAGCTGAGGATATTTCCTTTTGGAGAATCAGTTGAGGCCTCCTCGATTGATGATGATTCCAAACCAGAAATGGTGAACGTATCATCATTTCTCGACCTGAGAGCCCGGGATACTAAGGATCCTAGTACCCACATGTGAGAGGGGCGGGTTATTTACAGGTTTGCAGGTAACCTTGACCTTCATCCTACCTAGTATTCTGGTTCTCTTATCAGTGTGGACTCATCAGCCTGGTATTATGGTATTCCGATTATTCCGGCACCCTGATTATGCTGATATTCTGGCATTCCCGTATTCTGATCACGCCGGTGTTCTGTTTATTCTGGTATTCTGATTATGCCGATATCCCGACATCCTGGTATTCTGATTAGTCAGATATTCTGGTATTCTGGTGTTCTCTTCAGAGCCGGCATATGAGCTTATTCGGTCACCAGCACAGTAGTTATCCAGATTATATGGAAGCTTTGATCCCATGTATGTTGCATCTGCATCATCATTTTCGCATACATGTTCTTGTATTTCCAAGGGATATTAACTTTGAGACTAGCTACTGAGCATTTCCATCTATTTCTTATGGTTAGTGTAAGGAAATTTTTTGAATCAAAGCATAATGATTCCTTGGAAATATTCGAACATGGCATTCTGCATTGCATTCTCATACTCATATGCATAACAGGTGTTCCGGAGCGGATTTCTCATTCTAACTGGGTATTCTCTTCAGAAACGGCCAACATGACTTCTTCTAACTACTCGATTCACCACAATCAAGGTTCAGATATGGAACAACTCTGAGCGGAGGTGACTGAGATGAAGGCCCAACTGGGGCATTTTATGGGGGACATTCAGGCGTTTTCCCGAGGTTAGGAACTGCTGAGAGAAGAAGTCAATTGGATGAATACTCAGATGGACCGGGTTATGGAAATTCTGAATGCAGTGTTAAGAAAGGAAAACAATCAGGCGCCCGCTTCTATAGCAGAGGCTCTCATTCCTCCCATCTCTTTGGGATCTCCTCTAGACCATGGTTTGCCTCGTGAATCCTCTCCACCATCAGAGTTTTTTCACCACCAACTGTTTCTTGAGGGTTTTAAGCCAGAGAAGACTGAGAAGAAGTTTGATCCGATCCCGATGCCATACGCTCAGTTGCTTCAGCACTTGCTCAACTTTCAGCTAATTGAATTGATTGCTGCGGGACCTCCATACACCAAGTTTCTTATGGGTTCCAATGTCCATGATAGGTGTGAATTGCATTCAGGGGTACCTGGTCATAATGTTGAAAATTGTAAGATGCTCAAGTATAAGGTCCAAGAGCTTATTGATTCAGGGGCAATCGAGTTTGCGCCCATCAGCACTGTCAAGCGAAGAGATGTTCCTCCAAATGCTGCTAAAGAGGTGGATATTCCTCCCTCCTCTCAGGGACCTTCCTCAATCCATAAACCTTGGGTTCCGAAATTACCGCATCAGGAAATTACAACTGGGACCCTCTCGGTTGTATCCCTTCATCATCAACAGAAGCAAGAAAGGGTTTTTGATCCTCTACCGATGTGTCATGCCAAATTACTTCAGCAACTGCTTAAGTTAAGATTGATTGAGCTCCGGAAGTTGACTCTTCCTCCTGCAAAACTTCCAAAAGGATGGGATATTAATGCTCATTGTGATTTTCACTCAGGGGCACCAGGCCATGATGTTGAGGGGTGTAGAGCATTCCAGCACCAAGTGCAAGACTTAATTGACTCTAAACCAATCGAGTTTGGACCAGCTGGCTTGAAGGTATCAGGTGATCTTATGCCATTAGCTGCAAAGGAAGTGAGTATTCCTTCCCCTTCTCTAGGGTCTACCTCAGGTCACGGGTGTATTCCTCAGCTTCAGGTTTCAAAGTTATCACGTCAGCAACCTTTGTGTGTTCCTCGGCCAAATGTGGAAAGAAAAGTACAGGGGCAGACTAGGCACCATAATCAACATTGGCAGCAAAACCGGCAGCAACAAAGGCAACGAAGACTCAGGAGGTTTGAGAGAGTATCTGCTCCAGTTCCTATTTCTCAAAGCCGGCTTCTTGCTCGCCTTCTCCAAGGCTCTTTGATTCAGCTGGGCAAGAATGTTCAAACATAAGGTGCAAGACTTGATTGACTCAAAGGTTATCACACCAGACGGGTGGCCCATAAATCGAACTTTCTTCATCAGATTGAGCACCCAGTTTGCAAAGACATCTTCAGAATCAATAAGTCCAGACGGAGTCAAGCCTCCTCAACAAGGACAATCATCTAGCTTCTTTACTGCATTCTCATGTGTAGCTTTTTATGGTTGTCAAAACATTTGTATGCATGCATGAAATCTGTTTTTTCTTTTTATGTTAATCCTAATAAAGCACGCATGTTTTTCCTGAAGTAATCCATTCGTATTCACTCATAAGTTTGTATATGTGCATTGCAATACCAACTATCGTTCTTAAACTCTTGAAGGAGGATGATGAATTGAAAACGCAAAAATCTCTAATTGTGTGCTTTTGAATAGAACCCTGTTGAGGATGTACATGCATTGATTCAAATCCCCAAACACTGGAGATATAAGGGAGACAGACCCTCGTTAACCCCTTTGAGCCTTGAAGTAGGAGTTTCTTTTCGTATGAAAAAACCCTCACACTTAACCCAGGGGCAGGGTAGGTGCCAGTTAATTTGACCGAGCGTTCAAATTTCAAAAAGGAGTGTGCATCAGAGGATCTATTACCTTCTATTCCACCGTCAAGAGGTCAAGAGATGTGAAACCACAATGGTTATCCATCAACAATCAAAGAGTGGGGCAGTCACAACCCTTTCAACAAATTCAAGACAAGCCAGTGTCACACGATTTGTTTCGAGAAAAAAAAGAATAAAATAAAAAAAGAAAAAGCCCGTTAAGTCGAAACTTGAAAACAAGCGACTTAGGCAAAAGTTAGGGCATCCCGCTGGACTTCAAAATCTAAAGATTCAAAAGAATCAGTCCAGGCAAAAATTAGGGATAAAAAAAAAGGCAAAAGAATGCGAAAGCGAAAAACAAAAGGATTACAAAAAAAATCCTCGAGCAAGAACAAAGTCGTGTGACTACGAACAAAAGACAAAGGGATAGCTGTCACTCCAAAGCCTCATTAGGTGTCAAACCATCATATGCATGGGTTCCTTAAAAGATCACAAAATCTTTTTGAGAGACGAACGCTTGTGCAAATTAGCTGAATGTATGACTGGAGAACATCACGAAGAGTGGGTGGGCACCAATAAACTTTGAGCCATAAACCATTTTTCTCAAAACCGTGAACCAGGCCACGATACAACCCTCAAAAGTCCTAATTGAAACCGGGTTATTTCGAAAGCATACTACCAAGAGATAGCGTTCCTGACTCCTGTGAGTTGTGCTAAAAGATCTTTGTTGGTGTTGCATGTGCATTGCATTCTTTCATTCAAAAATTAATGTCGTATTCTAACCCGTGATCCGCTCACAAAAGGGGTTTGCGACATCTTTTCAGTAAAACTTCACGATTAACATGCGTGTTGCATTAGAATTTTCATTCTCAGAATAAAACATTTTCTGCTTGCATACATTTGTTTGACATCAAAAGAAGTTTACATATGGAAATTCAGTCCAGAAGCTTAATCTTGCCGAGTTGAGAATCCTGAAACTCCCGAAGGACAGCCACATCCGGTGGTACTTCCTCAGGAAATTTTGTTGAGCAGGAGCTTTCCCAACAAGTTGCGTTAAGATGTAGCCGATCTGGGGCAATCACGTCGAATCATCTCTTTAAGGTGTAGCCAACCTGAGCCAATCACGTCGAGAAATCTCTTCAGAGTTCAGCCAAACTGGGGCAATTACTTCGAGATTCAAATCTCTCCAAAGGCAGGTATTCTGAGTCTTCCGTCGAAGACCAGTAGTCAGGGGAAAAACCACTTCAAGGTTCATAATGGGGCAGGCCATCCCAAGAGCACGAGAAGTTAGTCCATCCAGACGCTTGATCAACCTATCCAGGGTTCAGAGTATTGGGGCAGAATATCTCACGGTGATATGATATTGTTCATGAATCTTCTCGAGGCGAGTTCCTCTGTAGACCATACAGTTTGAGGCAGTTACGTCGAGATCCGACGAATCTCTCCAAGAGTTTGAAGACATTGAGGCGTTTTGGATGTCAAGTCTTCTGTAAAATCCTATTGAGACAATTTCTTCTTGTGGACCGTGTTGGTCTGGGGCAAGTGGAAAATTGAAAAAAACCGTTGTTCACGCATATGCCGTCAATCAGCCAAAAGACTTGAAACAAAGGGGCATTCCAACCCAAGGCATTTATGGTCCTCTGGCTTCAGTAGACTTCGTTAATCATGCTCCCAGCAAGAGATGCATCAAAACCTTTCTCCCCAACAAGTGATGGTTCAGAGTTGGATTTTCTCAGTTGCAGAAGTCATATCCAGCACGGGGCATACGTGCACATCCTTTGTTTACAGGCAGCAGCCTCATACTAGGCTCAAAAAAAAGATTGAAGCCTTTTCGAGATCATGGATCGTTTCTTCCAAACGAGTAATCACTTATCCATATGCAGAATACCGGGGCAGTCATGTTCAGGAAAGGGTTCACATGTCACCCTTTTGTCACAACGTTTACTGATTAAGTCCATTCGTCAGCTGACGGTCGCTCACGACGATTCGATATCGACAAGTTAATTGCCACTGGGTATCGTGGTATCTTATTAAGTCGATTCTCTCATTCAGTACTTCCAACAACTACAAGCTTTTATGTGTTGATAACGGTTGCAAATTCACCAGTAAAGTTGCTTCGCAGACTTCGCCGTTAATGTTCAAGACTCAGTGAGTGTCCAGGAGTCTGAAGATGCCAAATATTCTGTAAAATCCTCTTGGGACGATTTCTTCAGATCAGCCGCGTAATCTGGGGCAAAAGCGATTTTGTGACCCTTCCAAGCATGGGGCATCTTGAAATCCCCCCGGCAGGAGGTGCTCCAGATCTATTATCCCCAGTAGAGTATGAAGACGCTTGGTCTTCTTTAAAATCCTCTTAAAAGACATCCCCAGCACGAGACGCTTCAGAGCAGTTTTCCCCAGCAGAGTTTGTGGTAAACTCATTATCCCCAGTGGAGTCGTCAAGCGGAAGGTTCGCCTAACATGGGGCATTGGGGCATTTATCCTAAGCTGGACAGTCTTATTCCTCAGCAGACTACCGTGGAATTGCTTTGGGTTTCCCCAGCAGATCTCTAAGGACTCTCTCCCAGCATGTTGCGATAGAATGTCTTCTAACTAGGTTTTGCGTATTCCTGACGGAGTAGCCCTGATCCCCAGCAAGATAGTATCTCTGGTAATGGTATCCCCACAGAGTTCATCATCGAATCTTGTCAACAATACTCCCCAGCTGAGTTGTTGTTCTCCCCACAGAGGTTTATTGATCAATAGAGTCTCTTCTGCAGCCAAGTGTTAGTACATTCTTTCCCTAGCCGAGTTAGAAGGTTGATGATCCCCGCAAAGGATCTCAAGGTTGGTAGATTCCCCAAGCAGAGTTTTAATGACTTGTTCCTCAGTAGAACGTCATTCAGAAAATTCTCATCCCCAGCGGAGTTGCTGTGACCAGAATTCATCCCCAAGCAGATGAAGTAATTCCTGGCAGAATCATCACTCCCCTCATATCTCAAAGTCCAATTTATTTTTGGCAAACATGATGATTCGAAACAGACGGATTGTTCATTCATTCTCCAGCAGAGATATTATCCTTTCAGGAGTCTCTGAGATCAAATCATTGATCATTGTTCCTCAGCAGAGTCAGCAGAGATGTCTGATATGTATGCAGAGCGTAATCCAATGATGAATGTTTTTGCAAAAGTCCAACAGCAGATTGGTAAAAGTCCATCTTAGGGTGGCAAATCATTAAAGTCCAACAGCAGATTGGCAAAAGTCCATCTTAGGGTGGCAAATCAGCAAAGCCCAACAGCAGATTGGCAAAAGTCCATCTTAGGGTGGCAAATCAGCAAAGTCCAACAGCAGATTGGCAAAAGTCCATCTTAGGGTGGCAAATCATTAAAGTCCAACAGCAGATTGGCAAAAGTCCATCTTAGGGTGGCAAATCATTAAAGTCCAACAACAGATTGGCAAAAGTCCATCTTCGGGTGGCAAATCAGCAAAGTCCAACAGCAGATTGGCAAAAGTCCATCTTCGGGTGGCAAATCAGCAAAGTCCAACAGCAGATTGGCAAAAGTCCATCTTAGGGTGGCAAATCAGCAAAGTCCAACAGCAGATTGGTAAAAGTCCATCTTTGGGTGGCAAATCAGCAAAGTCCAACAGCAGATTGGCAAAAGTCCATCTTTGGGTGGCAAATCAGCAAAGTCCAACAGCAGATTGGCAAAAGTCCATCTTAGGGTGGCAAATCAGCAAAGTCCAACAGCAGATTGACAAAAGTCCATCTTAGGGTGGCAAATTGTTAAAGTCCACCAGCAGCGTGGCAAGCCAGTAGTCATCTGGCGTCATTCCAAAAGACATTGTTAAAGTCCACCAGCAGCGTGGCAAGCCAGTAGTCGTCTGGCGTCGTACAAAAGACATTGTCAAAGTCCACCAGCAGCGTGGTAAGCCAGTAGTCATCTGACGTCATTCCAAAAGACATTATTAAAGTCCACCAGCAGCGTGGCAAGCCAGTAGTCATCTGGCGTCGTTCCAAAAGACATTGTCAAAGTCCACTAGCAGCGTGGCAAGCCAGTAGTCGTCTGGCGTCGTTCCAAAAGACGTTATTAAAGTCCACCAGCAGCGTGGCAAGCCAGTAGTCGCCTGGCGTCGTACAAAAGACATTGTTAAAGTCCACCAGCAGTGTGGCAAGCCAGTAGCCGTCTGGCGTCGTACAAAAGACGTTCTCCAATGTTGTTCTTCCCATCAGAGTTTTTATATAAGCAGAATTCATTTGGTTGGGTTTATATCCCTTTTCTTCTTCTCTACAGAGTGCAAATTTTCTGGTTATTTTTGGTATTCAATCCCTCCATACCTTAAAATTCTGACAGCAATCGCTATCATCCATTCAGGTATACAGTGGTTGAATAGGGGCAGTTGTCATACCCCAAAATTTGCCCTCTTGTTGTTGTCTAGCTTATGTTTCATGGCATTGCATTTAGATCATAATTGCATCATAAACATACATGAACATACATGCATTGTGACAGGAACAAATTATTTCCACTAAGCTTTAACAGGTTGCGACAGACGTTTATTTCATCATGCGGCACGTGCACAAGAATCTCAGAGGAAGCTAAAGTTCTCGGGTGATTCAGAGAAGTTTAAGCAGAATATCAGTTTTACGGTGCAATTTGCAAAATTTGTAACTTTCGCCCGGAAACTCATTTTGGTCTGAAATTCAAAATTTAGGACCGTCTCGGCATTCTCCACAACTTTTATGTTCATCTCGGATGCCAATTCATCAAGGAAAGTGGTGAGAATTAATTGTTTCTGAAATTTCGGTTTCGCCGATTAACTGTGCTAGCGGCATTCAAGAGTTTGTAACTTCTGATTGGATCAACGTTTCTGAGAAATCTGTATGCCAAAAGTTCCGTCTTGACATCCTCTCCAACTTTCGTGTTTTGGCCGAGAACTAATTCTTTGAAGAAGATCTCCGAATGTGCGAGTTTTCAGAGTCGATACAGTGAAAAACAGTGACGAACCGGTGAGTTTTGGACAATAAAAATTCATAACTCTCAGCTCGTTCGTCGGATTGATGCCGTTCTGGTGCCTAAAATTCCGTTTAGATGTTATCTTCGTGCCTTAAATTCAGTTTGGGTTAGGTCCGAGCGGAAGGACCCCGAAAATGTGAATTACCAGTGGGGTTCTTTGATATAGTGCACTGTCTGTCAGATTTTGTAAAATTCATAACTCGGTCAATTTTCATCGGATTGCGTCCATTCTCGAAGCTTTGGTTCACAAATTTTATCATCTTCAAGTTCCAAGACAAGCTCGAGTCCGAACGATACTCCGAAGATTTTCGGTTTGGTTTATTTCGCATAACTGACATGCTGAATCGAAAAAATGGCTGAGAGTTGTTTCGCGAGAAAATTCATATCTCCCTCGTCGTTTGTCAGTTTGAGCTCACATTTTAACACGAGATCACTGACTCATAGATCTACAACTTTTCTGACAAAGTCGATTCTAGATTATGCTCCGAAGAGGTTAACCTCGTCATATTTTCGAGTAGCGGACACCAAATAAGCTGAAAAAACAACTTATTCAGTGACGTCTTGCAGCTTAAACCTATTGATCGCACTCGATTTTGATCGTATAACGTCCATTCTTTTTGCGTTACAACCGTGATTCAGAGGCGGACAATTTTGTGGAAGGCTCAGAGTCGATATTTCTTGCCGAAGACGGTGTTATTTTCACTTAAGCCAAAATTCTACCTTTTGCCCTTCATTTTAGACTCCACTATATATTCAAAACTCTATCTCATTTCCCATAATTTCACTCATTCTCACAAACACCAAAAACATTCTCACTCACTCTCTCAAAGATCAAATCAAGTTCTCTCAACTTTTTCTCAAGAACACAACATCAACTTCATCAATCTTCAAGAACACTCAAGAACGCAAAGTCTCCGATCGAGCTCCGACCACCGCCGATCAACCGCGATCGCCTCCCCCACTCCCGCAGGATCACCGCGCCGACCTCCCTAGCTCCGGCCAGCCACCACGCGCCGGCGAACTCCCTCATCTCCATGGATTCTTCATTAATTGCTCCTCCGATCTACTTTCCAGTAACAATTCTTGAATCTTTCACTTCATTATTTGTTAATTGTTGAGGTTGGGATTGAATTAAAGTGAGTTTGATAATGTTGTAGCTTAGGTGTTTGATAAAATGCTTAGGTGAACATTTGAATTCAAGAATTGTGATAATTGTTGAGTGAATTAATTGTTTGATCATGGATTTGAGATTGATATTGTGGAGATTTGTTGAATGTGCTTGAACAATAGTTGTTGTGATTAATTGATTTTGAATATAGTTGAATTAATTGATTCTTGAAATAAGTTGATTATGAGCAAACGTGGAATTGGATGATTTCATTTGAATTGTTGTGTTCCGCGTGTCGAAACTAATCCGGTTCCACAATTGTTGATATTCAATTGGCATCAAGAATGGATTAACCGTGGAATTGTTCGATTGTTGTGTGTTAATGGTTCACGTGTCGAGAATTATTGATTCGCATGCTTAATGGATGATTTTGCTTGGTCTACATGTTTGAAAGTCGCGTAATCGATGTGCATTAATTGTGTATGATCATTGGCTTGAACTTGGTGCATGTTTGCTTGAAAAATAAAAGTTCGGTTGTGTAGGAGCGTTATCGTGTCGCTTTCCCGTAAAAATATGTTTTGGTCATAACTTACTAACCGTAGCGTGTTTTTGCGAATGTGAATAATGTAACTTGACTTTATTGATGATTCCGGAGCTGTTGGTGGACTTTTTAGCCGATTTCGGACAACTTTTTTTTACCGTTTCGCTACTGCCAGCCGACGAAATGGGCTTAAAAGTCCCACTTCCGAGCGGAATTAATTCAAACCGAGTTCGTTTTTGAATCCGTTGGCACGTTTGCGATCAACCATGCAATTTTCGTTCAATTCCGAGTCGGTGAGTTTTGACACGTTTTTTCCGTTTTGAGGCTTTTAAGCTCCGTTTTGTGCGGATTTTGTTTGTCGACTTGCATTTGATATGTGCTTATGCTTAATTGTTGATTTACTTCTCGCGTGTCGAAGCTTAATCTTGAATTGCTAATTGTTGAGTTGTTGTGCATGATTGAAGCATATTTTGACTCTTATTTGTTGCATCAACTCATGAAACTTTGTTGTATGCTTGAAATAAACCATTTTTGTTGAGAATACTTGCATTGTGATACATGTATATGTTGGTATTTCACTTGGTTGAGCTTGTATGATCATTTGATGACGTCCGTGCGAATTTCATGCGATTTCGAGTGCATTTTTCATGTGGTTTCGGTTCTGCCCCGGTTTTGAAAATCACACTTCCGCATTGATTTAATTCGAACCGATTGCATATTTGAATTTGTTGGCACGTTTGCGGTCAACCATGCGATTTTCGTTCCATTCCGAGTCGGTGATTTTCGACGCATATTTTCCGATTTAATGCTTTTAAGCTACGTTTTGTGTGAAATTTGCGTCTTGACCTTGATTTGATACGTGCTTATGTTTATTGGTCATTTGTGAATCATTGTGCTTGAGTTTGTTTGATTCCGGTTTGATTTTGCGCATGATTTGTGTTACAACAACCTTGCTGCCGGGTTTTTAAAGTATGTGTTCCGATGCATGTTCACTACTTGTATACTCATTATTCTATTTGATTTTGGGTTGTGATGCGAATGTGCAACTTCCGGTTGCATTTGCTTGTTGTTTCTAACTTGTTTGTTAAGTTGTACAAGGATTTTTGAGGGAATTTCCGAGATGATGTGATTGCATCGTGTTCCACTTTATTTGCGGGACGCGATTCCGACGTGGTTCACCTTGTGGTTTGTTTGCTGCGTGTTCCACTTTATTTTTGGGATACGAATTCTTTTATGACACGACTTATCTTGTCTCTCACTTTGTGAGATGTATATACTTGCTTGCGTATTGTATGGATTACGCTTCTTGCAGGTGTACTATTGGATTGTGTGGTTGTGCCCGATACACACCACCTGTCGGTTGTGATTTATTTTCACAACGACCATGGTTTGACGCTTATGTCGGATACACAATTTCTGACTTGCTTTGTTTGTCGATGCTAGCATGCTCGAAGTATTCTGGGTTTCTTACTTTGTTTGCTTTTGCTTCGGATTGTTATTCGTTTGGTATAGTTTCTTTTCCCTTTTATCTCATTCCGCACTTTACTATTTTCGATGCCATGAGAAGTAGGAATAGTCGGTGCCATGATAAGTAGGATTGTATGGAAAGTCCTCAAGTGAGGCCATGATTGTGCTTGTTTAATATTGTGCCTGAAGACCTCTATGAGGCATCCCACTCCCGTATCCCCTTGTAAGACCTCCAAGAAGGCAATTGACGGAAGGCAGGGTTCGCAATCGACCCCCGTTATTCTAGTTGAGTCGTTCTTAGCTCTCATTACATGATCGAAGCTCTGAACATTACCTGCTCTTGTTATCGAGTCGGTCAAGTTGAACGAGGGTTTAGCAATCAAACCCCCCCGCCTTGTCTATAGCTCGCATTGACCAATGCTGATGCTTATGTGATCTAATTCACATCTTCCTTCCTTACTCTGCTCTCAATGGTTCTCGATACCATTGGATGAGCACCCCTATTCCTCACAGCTAGCTTGTTTGCCTCGGTTGATATGACCCCTTGGCTAAAGTTCCCCTTTTCCTTTGATTGTGTGACATTGTCGTTGACTAACGCTGTTTACTCCTTAGCTGCTTTTATTTCATTTTGTGATTGATTCATCCTGTGTTTACTTGTCTGATGACATGATCCCGTAAGATTCATAGCTCCACTTAATTTTCGATTAAGTCGGAGGTAGGAGAGACATTAGGATAGCAATCCATGCATGACAATATTAGGTAGACTTCCCTCTTGATCCTGACCTTAGGGCCACTTTTGCATGATAACATTAGGAACACATTAGATTCCATTTAGTGTTTTCTTAACCTTTGAGCCTCTCTTCTTCTCATCTTATAATCTTTTTTAAAATACTTAATAAAGGTTAAACGTGTATTGCGCATGAGCCTTAAAGGTGGGAAGTGAATAATGGGGGGGGGGTCTCCCTTCGTTCTTCTAGGGTACTTAGTGTACGTCCTGTTGGGGACGATACGCGGCGTATTCGTTCCTATGTTGTAGACTTGGGTGCAATGCCAGTTACCAACAAAAACAAAAAAACACTTCTCCCTAAAAAACTTCAAACAAATAATAACGTCTTTCCTTCGGTAATTCTCTTCTCATCTCATTCACTCTTGCCTTAAGGATGCGTCATTTCTGTTCTACCGCAAACAGGTAACGCCTAAGTCTCCACACAGCGAGCCATAACACCTAACTGCTAGGAAGCGAACGTTGACGTTTTCGCTAAAAAACACAAACATAGGGACCCTCGTTGAGGGGAACTACGTCTCTCTGATTCTCATGATCCCGGTGAGATACGTAGGCAGTGGGGTAGGGCCCATTCGAGCATTTCTTTTATTTTCCCTATATTTGTTTCTCTTTCTCTCTCCTTTCCTTTTCCAGTTCTTCAGCTAGCAGTTCCTTTTCCAGTATCCTTTCCTTACACCCTTTGATTGAAGCAGCAAGCGTGGATCCCATCGGGTACGATGGACGCGAGGGGGTGCTAATACCTTCCTCTCGCGTAACTGACTCCCGAACCCAGTTCTCTTGGTCGCAAGACCATGCTCTTTCCTTTCCCCCAGGTTTACGCAGTTTTTCCTTTCCCTCTCTTGGGATAAATACACATTGCTGGCGACTCTGTTTCGGTGCCACTTTCGCGTTTGTACCTGGATGAAAATCCCGGGAGCGACACCCGTGGTTCAGAGGAGGAGGATATTGAGTTGTCCGAGGAGGACTGATTTTGGAGTTCAGATTTTGTACTTCCTTTGTGCTACAAAGTGAAGTTTTATCATGTTTTATGTATTTTGTTTTATGTCAGTTTATTATTGATGTACTTTATCCACTGTGTTGGATTATTTTGGGTTGTATGATGTATTTGTACCCTTGGTGGTATTTTTCTCTGACTTTGTAGGTGTGTTTACACCATTACATTCCTATTATTATTAGTATTATGTTTGAAATTAAATGTTGGTTTATGTTAACTTTAGTTTAGTTTTTTAGTAGTGGTTGAATGGTGCTTGTGAATATTTAATGTTTCCTTCTTTTGTTGATGAAACTTGGGGAATGTTAGGTTGGTGATTCTTGATCTTAAAAGAAGATTCTTCCAAGTTGGATGGCGATGATAGTAATTTAAGCATGATATTGTCGGCAAGGTACATAGTTACCTAGTTCTAGAATTTAGAATGTGTTAGAATTTGTGTCTTTGTACAAATGAAAATTGTGTTTCTTGTTACAACTTTATTGATTGCTTATGTCATTTAGGTCCAAAAATCACAAAAGTGAGAAACCTCCAGGTTATACTATATGCTTTGGATTGATGATAGATTTTTTTTTATACTTTTAATGCATGCTTCATCTTGTGATTTGTGTGATTTTGTGGAAGTATTAGAAAGGATCAAGGCACTTGTTGATATTGAGCACAACCATTTCCAAACAGTAATTTACCCGTGAGTAGCGAGAATTTGTTAGCCCCTTTGTGCCTAAATTTGTTAGATCTCTTTTAGTGATGAACTTTGTGTTGTACATATTTTAAAAAAAAAAATTTCAAGTTCATCATTGAATTTTTTAGAGCTTCTAAATTTTTTTCTTCTTGAACCTTGGAACTTTTGTTTTAATTGACTTCCTTGCCTTAAAAAACAAGGAACATTCACGTAAGGTTGAGTCGAAAATGAGTTGGGGAGAATGAAAAAGAAGATTGGTGAATTACTCAAACTTGTGAAAACATTTAAGCAATCATGAAAAGAAAAGAGTATGTGAATATTTGTGTACAAAAGAGAAAAAGAATGCTTGCTTGAATGAGAAAAATAGATTCAATAATTATGCAAGGAAGTTTGAGAAGGTGTGATAAAGGAAAAAAATTGGTGAATGAAGTTGAGGTGTTGTGAATACCTTGTAGAGTGAATGTTCTTTTGCATCGGCAATTTCGATTCAATGGCCGTTAGAAATGTCCCTTTATTGTTAACCCGACCAAGATACAACCTTAAGCCCTTAGTGATCTTTTGCTTCCATGATTTCTTTTGTGATCATTTAGATATTGTATGAATTGCTTAGTATTTGCATCATTTGTCATTTGAGTGAAATTTTCCCGTGCTTGTATGCGCGTTTTCCTTCAATTCTTTTTCGAAGAGGAGTGTTAGAATGGAATGAGCATGATTATTTAGTTGTCTCTTGAAACATCATTTGAAAGTTATTTAAGAGTCAAGTTCTTTTACATTGTCAATTCTAGGATTGTGTAATTGTTGCCTTGTTGTAATTGTTGTTTATTTGAGCCGTTTATCTTGTCTTGGTTGAATTTTATACTCGAGCAAATCCTCTTGTTTTCAATGAGAGGCATATTTTGCTTAAGGACAAACAAAGAGTTAGTTGGGGAGAGTTAGTTAGATGTCAAACATACCACATATTTGTATTCAATACTTGGCATTTTTCATTACTTTCTATGTCTAACTTGTTGATTTTAGTGGTGATTTGTTGTAGTTCTTCAAACATTGGAATATACTTGTGGTGTTTGTAATTTGTGTGCTAGTGTGCAGAAATAGGAATGAAATGATCAAGAATGTAAGACACAAGGAGTTGATGCAAGCTGCCATAGAATCAAGAAAGCAACAATAGGGTTCGCTAGGCGAATCCTGGCGAAGTCACCAGCGAAGGTTCACCTAGCGAACGGTAGCGAATCTTCCAGTGAGGAGGCCCAAAAAGAGGCAGTAGGAAAAGGGGGTAAAATTCGCTGTAGCGAGGGAGCCAGCGAGTGTTCGCTGCTTTGCTTGCAGGGCGAATGTTCTGGCGAAGGACCCTTGGTTGAGGCAGGGGCGAAAGGACCCAAAATTCGCTGGGGCGAAGGTTTTGGCGAATGGCTCACTTCACGAATGAATTGTTCGCCTAGCGAACCCGCGATAACAACTGGGGCGGTTTAAGTTTCTGAGGCACTTAAAGTGCCATTTTTTGATTCATTCGCTATGCGAGTGATTCCTTCGCTAGGCGAAGTCTGCAGAATTTTAGTACCATATAAATAGATTTTTACTTTTCTTTGTAGGGGGGACTTGCTATTTTTCACACCAAAACATAGTTTTATGAACTTTGATCATTGAAGAGTGAATTTTCACATAGAGAAGCTAAGGTCACATCCAATCTCGATTATTCGACTCAGATGTTCTTTCATCTCCTCTTGAAACTTGTCATCCAAGCTACTATGAGAATGAGTAGCTAAACCCTTTTGTGTTAAGGTTAGATGTAGTTGATCTTGATCATATGTATTTCTTTTGATCTTTTTAATATGACCAAGGTTATTGATCAATATAGATGAAGTTATTTGTTTTTAATGATGTATGTGTGGGTTGTATCACTCTAGACATAGATTTTGCAATTCATGACCTAATATTTTCATCTCTTAAAAACCAAACTCTAGACATAGATTTGGGATTTGTTATTCGCTTTGTGTTGATCTTAACGATTGTTGTTTCGATTGTTAGCATGAGACATCATCTAATGGTTTAAACAACGATACTCATGAATTTGCTTTAGACATAAACTTATTCGAGAGGATACGCGGTTGTATTGGTCGGAAACTAAGTTTATATGCTTGATTAATCGGATATGTGTGAAAAGGATGAGCGAAACCTAATCTTGACATGCCTTTCTAAAACCTTACAAACTCTTTGTTACAAATTTACTCTTTGCTACAAATTTATGTTAAACAAAACCAAGAACCATTTGAAACTCTTTAACTTAAAACGTTGCGACTATTGAACGACAAGCATCAAATATCGCACAATCCCTGTGGAGACGATAAAAACACCCCCCTTAATACTGTTTCAACAGAGTTCAACAAGTTTTGAGTGTAGGCAAGTATCTCGGCCTACCATCTATAATTGGTAGAAGTAGAAACACATCTTTCAAGTGTATAAAAGATAAAGTTAGGAAAAAGATCAACTCATGGAGTAGTAATTACCTTTTTCAAGTAGGAAGGGATACACTTATCAAGTTAGGTCTCCAATCTTTTCCAACTTATGTAATGATTATCTTCTTGTTGCAAAACCCCATTAAGTGATAAAATTGAGAAAATGTTGAACTCTTTTTGGTGAGGGGCATAATCGAGATTAGGCTATATGTATTCATTGGCTTTGTTGAAACCATTTGTCTATGCATAAGAAATAGGAAGTATGGAGTTCAAAAGTCTAAGTGCCTTTAACCATGTTTTGCTTGGTAAATAACCTTAGTCACTCGCCTTTTGAAGGATAAATACTTTCAAGCAACTTGGTCACTCATCTTTTCAAGGCTAAATATTTTCCTAAGTGTGATTCCTTAGTTTAACTATTGGGACAACCCCAATTATGTGTGGCAGAGTATTTGGAGTTTGAAGTTTTTTTTTACAAGGTTGGTATAACTAAAATATTGGGTTAGAAAAGAATATTTTAGTTTGGGGCCAAAATTGACTGTATGATAACACATAGTTAGAAAGCACATTGTCAACCAATATGATGGTTGAAAAACTAAAGATTTATGATTTTATGGGTAATAACGGTAAGTAGTGGAACATTAACCTAATTCACACTCTTATAGCATGAAAAGAAGTTGTGAAGGTTCATAGTCTCCCCTATTTAAATATGTTCATGTTGACAAACTCATGTGAAAGTTTGAAAAGAATGACAGGTTTTTAGTTCGTAGTGCTTATCAATATTGCATAGATGAAGTTATTAGTACAACTGATAAGTGTGAGATTTACAATAAATAGGTCGACACTTATTGACTTATTTCACAAGTAATTATTATAAACCCCCGATTTATCTATGAAAAGTGAGAAAACACATGTTTGGACTTTTTTGTACGCATTAATCAAAAATAGGTGAAAAGAACTAGAAACCAACAAATCAACATGCAGAAAACAGAAAAAAAGAAAAACCCTGAAGAAGCAAGGCATGCTAGGCACAAACAAGGCCATGTGACATGACCAGATGCAAGTAATTCAGGTTGAAGCAAGGGTTAACACGCTAGTCGAAATGGTGGTGCGTTAAACGAGCAAAGGCGTCTAAGGACACGTGGAAGACATGCAAACATTGCTTGCTAAAGAAGAAAAGCTAGATGGTTCGAGTTGGCAGAGCATTGTAGGCGAGTTAGGCGTAAGGGCGGTGCGCCCAGCGAGAACCTAAAAAATTTTCCTATAAATAGCAAGTTCCAGTTCATAGCAAAAAGAGTTTTGGAGGATCTAGGAAGTACATATTTTTAGTAGGTCCACTTGGTCTATAACAGGTGAATAAGAGAGAAGGTCTGATGGCGGAAGCACTACTCAAGTGACGGGGCAAGTAACACTTCCAAGGTTGACATCCCGCTTTTACTCGTTGTTATGCTTTGTTGGGGTTATATGTAATCATTATATTCATATGCTAAATAGGTCATAGAGTTCTATGTATTTCTACTCATGATGTAATATTGACAACTCTTTAATCTTAATGCTTGTTTTAACTTTTCAACCTAAAACTTATTTTCATAGTGTGGTTTGATATTTAAGATAATCATCTATTGGATGCTAATGCCTAGACACAGGGTTTGGTTTGATATCCACACGTACTATAGTAGGATCGGTATAAAGTCTTGCTACATTATGACTGTTGGGACTTAATGTTAAGTGTTGGTTAATAGTAATGTATATCGTACTACTAGATAATAAATTGATCTCACGACATGGAGACCAAAAGAAGATACGAATGAGGGTAAAAAATAGGTGGTAATATTATTAGCAGAGTAGAAGAGAATATTATTGACCTATGGACATACATGATAGATACATAATGATGAAATCTACCCTCAACAAGCTTTCTCACTGTTAACATGAAATCTCCATTTTACTTTCTGTCATTTATTTTATGTTATTTACTTTCACGCTTAAAAACTAATACACAACCTTTTTATCTACTTAAAATCTTAAAATTTATTGAATGATCTTTAAAACCACCAATCTCTGTGGATACGATAATTGTAAAACTTACTTTTTCTTCTAGCACAACAAAATGATGCCTTTGTCAGAGGCCGGTGCTAATTAATTTTAAAGATATAACACAGTTTTTATTATTTTAAGTATTGTTTATGTTCATGTATATATATGTTAATAGCCATATATTTTGTTTATAAATACTAGCCGACTAACCTTTAGATACAGCCTGTTTTTACTAGTTTATGCGAGGTAAGGTTCTTACATAACAACTGTTCTTCGATCATGAAATCGAAAGAACTTCACGCAGAAACCTCAGTAAAATAGGAAAAATAAACAAAGAGTTAAAGGGATAGATCTAGAAGAGTCTTTAGTCTCAACACAAAAAAAAAAAGCTGACATTATCAATAACAATACCAACAACAATGAAAACAATAATTGTGACACACCGTGTCAACATAGACCTAGACAAAGGAATGTCCGAAAAAGTGAAACAAAAATGAGATTATTTAAAATTTTGTATGCTAACCCTTTTACAGGTTTAGATCATGAAGACCTATACACGCACCCCATAAAATTCTACGAAATTGTTGGTACGCTTGAAGCTTCTGAAGATAAGGAAGAGGCAGTATTCCTACAATCGTTTCTGTTAGTAGAGTAATACTGGGGGTTATTTTTAATCGTATCCACGGGGATTGTTCGATATTTGATGCGTGCCTTTCAATAGTTGTGATATTCTAAGTTAACGGTTTCAAAAGTTTCTCAATTGTTTTTAACATTCACTTGTAGCAAAGATTAATTAGTGACAAAGATTTTGTAAAAGGTTTTATAAAAGCATGTTAAGGTTAGGTTTCGCTAATCCTTTTCACGTATAAACGATTAATCAAGCATATGAACTCGGTTTCCTACCAATATAACCGCGTATCCTCCCGACCAAGTTTATGTCTAAAGCGAAGTCGTGAGTATCGTTGTTTAGACCGTTAGATGATGTCTCACGCTAACAATCTAAGCAACGATCATTAAGATCAATACATTGCGAATAACAAATCCCAAATCTATGTCTAGAGTTTGGTTTTTAAGAGATAACATTGTTAGGTCATGATTTGTAGAATCTATGTCTAGAGCAAAACAAATCACACATGGATCATTAAGAGAAAACAACATCATCTATATTGATCAAAGACTTTGTTCATATACAAAAGATCAAATGCAATACATAAAATTAGGATCAACTACCTCTAACCTCAACACAAGAGAGTTTAGCTACACATTCTCATGGTAGCTTGGATGACAAGTTAAGTTGCAAAGCTTGTGGAACTTCAATCTTCAAAGATTCAAGGATTGAAGCATAAAAGCTTGGAACTTGGAAAAATAAGTAACAATGGAGTTTCTTCTTCTTCACACAAGTTTTAGGTTACAAAAAGAGTGATAAATCAAAAAGTATCTCCAAAATATCTAACCACACACTAAATAGCACTTTCTGCCCAGACAAATTCGCCAGGCGAGCTACAAAATTCGCCTGGCGAAACCTTTAAGTACAGCCTACGTGCCAGAACAGTGCAAAGAACCTGCGAAAAAAACTTGAATTCGCCAGGCGAATTCCAAACTCGCCAGGCGAATTACTTTCGCCACCAAGTCGCCTGGCGGATGCTGCGGCGAAACACTTTCAAAGAGCACACAATTTGAAGACAAATTCGCCAGCAGACTCGCCAGACATTCGCCTGGCGAATTTCTCCTTCCGCCACCCATTCGCCAGGCGAATTCACTGTTTGTTGCAGACACGCGACGTTGCTCATTTCATCGTGTTTTCTTCCGATTTTTGCCACGTCCTTTTTACAAAAAATGCTGCAAAACAAACAAAAACATCAAATAGACCGAAATAAAACATTGATTCAAAAATCACTTAAAAATAAGCAGTTTCGCATTAAGGCACTTAGAAAAAAGCTTAAAAAATACAGAAAATTAATCTAAAATTCATTTACAATCAGATACCTATCAAACTCTCCCCAACTTGCCTTGTTGTTTGCCCTCAAACAAAAATTAGTGTTAACAACTACAAACAAGAATTCCAAGCACTACATCAACCAAAAACCTCAATGGTTCAAACTTGACACTTACACCCACAAAGTATTTCCATAAAGTTGCATAGAATCCAAGCACAATTATGAGTTAAGTTCTAAACACAACTTACATAATGCAAAATCAAGTTCCTACAAGCTCAAGTTGAATCACCTAACTATACTTATTATTAACAAACTATGTACATAATTGCACACGGGACAAAACACTCTCACAAGCAATCGTGCCACATCCGGAATCATTCATGCATTCATCTCATAAAGTTATCAAAAAGAAGTAGAAACTAAGATCACAAAGGACTTTTATGGTTGTAATTTGGCCGGGGTAAAAACAAGGGACATATGTACACAGATATTGAATAAAAAAAAAAAAAAACTTTCACGAAGAGCATTTCACTTTTTAACACAAACCTTCTTGCTTGAACCACCAACATTAATTCTCACAATACATTCTCTTTTCTGGCTTTGATTCTTAAACCCTTTTTTTTTCTTTGATTTTTCCTTTTCTTTTTCATCATTCTCCTATTGAATTCATTTAAGAATGTATTGTATCCACCATTCTTTTCTCCTTTCAAAATTAAACCAATCTCCCCAACCTCAACAATACTACAAGTTTATTTTAAAAACTCTTCAAAACATGTTAACATTCGGGTTCATGATTCACACAACAAAAAATCTTTCTTTTTTTTTTCTTTGATTTTTCCTTTTCTTTTTCATCATGCTCCTATTGAATTCATTTAAGAATGCATTGTATCCACCATTATTTTCTCCTTTCAAAATTAAACCAATCTCCCCAACCTCAACAATACTACAAGTTCATTTTAAAAACTCTTCAAAACATGTTAACATTCGGGTTCATGATTCACACAACAAAAAATCTTTCTTTTTAGGCTCAAAAGGAGTTTCAAATTCGCGCACACTCACAAGGTTACTCGGAAGTATTTTTGGAACGGTGGTTTTCCTCATAGTGCTCAAAATTTGCCTTGATCCTTTCTAAGTTTCCAATCATTTAAATAACTCACAAGATTAAACATGAACAAGACGAGTAAAACAACGATTACTCGACTCTCTTTTTGGTGAACAAAGGAAAGCATCTCACTTTTGTGGTTTTGTCCTAATTGATTCAAACATGAACAAGTATTTACGACACAATGCATTATCATAAATTGTATAAAGCACCAACTCACAATCATGCTAAAATTATACACAACACATTCACACTTTGATTGTGCACACAATCATGAATTCTATCATCACCATCAATGTTTAATGCTAACAAAGCACCCTTCTTGTGCTAACACAAAATTTTCAAAAATTAAGGGCAATTTTCACTTTCTTTGCGCAAACACACATAAAATAAAAACAGAATTTAAACTAAACAAAATTTCACACCAACTGAAATATTATAAGTACTGGTGTAAACACACCAAAAATTGTACTCGCCGAAGCGATCCAGAATTCTAACTGAAATATAAAAATTGAAAATAAAATACTAACTGTCATATAAAAATTGAAAATAAAATACTGAAAATAAAATTCATAAAATGCAATAATAAAAATCCTTCACTTTGACGCCTCCGCTAATTAACCAAATCATGGAGATCATCCTGCATCTCGTCACCACCACCATCATCATCATCATCATCAGCTCCACCATCACCCCCAGCATCAACAGCTCCAGTTGGACCACCCCCCTGAAAAGAAAGGACGCCTGTCCATAGGCCAGTTTTCATAATTATCATAGTCCGTCCTAGTAGGAAAAGGAATAACCTCCTGCGGAGTGGTTTGAAACTGGTACAACTGCTGCATGCAATTGAAATTGAACTCCGATGATCTCTGGTAAGCTTCAGCCATATCCCAAGAGTAATTAAATGCAGCTCACATTCTAGGATCCCACGTCGAATAATCAAGAACCTCGGGCTGCTCACTAGGCTGTTCACTAGGCTGCGAACGGGATGACTGACCAACACTCGAACCCTTCCTCTTCTCAATCAGCTTGTTCTTATAATACCTCTCAATATAATCATCATTAATAACCCCCCTCCTTTTCTCGTTAATCACGTCGGGCATCATGATCCACTTTTTGAGACAAAGAGCTGTAACAAAACAAGGGAAAATAATAGGGGCAGTAGCATGTACCTCGGGGCGTCGTGTATTCTCGATAAAATTTTTCATTTCATACGCAATGATCCGAGCAACATCAACCTCTTTGTCTTCCATGATGTAATAAAGTAGGAGGCCAACATCAGGCGGAATCGAAGAACGGTGCAATTTGGGCCTAATGTTGTGGAGGATTAGAAGAAGAACAACTTGCACACCCGGAGGCATGTCCTCCCTCCAATAACGGATGGGATCACCCACAACGTTTCTTTCCACACTTTTTCCCGGAAACAAAATAGTCTTGGCAATCTTATCATGATCAAGATGCGTGCCAAGCTCCTTAGTGTAGGCATCCTTCTCGAACATTCCTAAAGAACTCGACTTCCCAAAAAGGACATTGATGTCTTCACGATCGAACCTAATTTCTTTGCCACGGACATAAGTGATGTACCGGAACACTTGCATATCTCCTTGAGTTTCTGGGAATTCAAGAGCATTTGCGTAGAATTCACGCACCATCTCGTAGTTGAGTGCCTCCAAAGGATTAATCAGATGTCCCCACTTTTTGTTGTTGAAAATTTTGGCTAACTTCCGGTACGGACCCTCCGGGTTGATATCAAATCTTTTCTCGGATAAAAACTGTCGGCCCTCAAGCATTTTGTACCCGGCAGCATGAGCTGCGCTTAAGAACCGGTTCGGATCAAATTCAGGTTGTTGCCCGGAACCGCTTCCTGTAACCATCTTCTGTTTCTTTCCACCGGTGACTTTGGTTCTTGGCGGCATCTGAAAAAAAACGGAAGACACAAAGCAAAGGAATCGTTGTCTTATGTCAGCAAAACCCAATCATTAAACAATAATAAAACAGAAAAATTTCATTGCCAAAATAGAACAGAATAGAACAGAAAAATAATAAAATAAAATAAAATTTTTTTTTGCCATTCGCCCCAAGCTCGCCAGGCGACTACCTGGCGACCTCTCGCGGCACACTCGCCTGGCGAGTTCTGCAAAATTCCCAAAAATTCAACACGCAGTGGTTGTTTCACAATTTCATTGCAGGCACATACTAATCCAACACCTGCTACTTAATAACACTAACATTTAAGCATTTCCTTAGGGTTTCTAACAACATTCTAACCATTGAATTAAACCCTAATTTACCCTAATTGAACAAATTAAGCAAAGCAAAAAAAACAAAAACAAAATGAAGACAACAATTAGAATATAAGCATACCTTAAATGGAAGTGAAGGTGATGGAGAAGGAGAAGGAAAGGTTAAGAGTGTAGGGTTTGGGAGAGGAGAAGTGAGAGTGAGAAAATGACAGGCGAGAAAATGAGAGGAAAAATAGTGAAAGGAAATGAGATAAGGAGAGTGATGTGTGTGTGGTCCCTAGTGGACCCTAATAACATAATATTAATTAATTAATTAAAAAAAACATTCATTTCCTTTTTCCTTCTGCAGACAAAAAGACAAGTCACGCCAAATTCGCCTGGCGAATGTGTGGCGAGAGACTGGCGAATTAAGGATTCGCCAGGCGAATTACACCAGAAGCAGAATTATAACTTGTCAATGGTGTAGAGTAGAATTTTCCAACACTTTCAAAAATAACTACCAATAACACACAATTTATAAATTAAACAGATGAAATACTTACAATGTTGGGGTGCCTCCCAACAAGCGCTTGTTTAACGTCGGCTAAGCTCGATGGTCCACCGCAATCTCACGGATCGCGGAAGGGAACAATGGCGGGATTCCGCTCGAAATCACCTCCAAGATACACTTTCAATCTTTGGCCGTTCACAGTCCAATTCTCTTTGGTTGTTGTGTCCTCAATTATAACTGCTCCATAAGGCTTGATTTCTCGGATCCGAAACGGACCCGACCATTTAGACCTTAACTTTCCCGGGAACAATTTTAACCGAGAATTGAATAGCAGGACCAGCTGTCCCACCTCAAATTGCTTGATGATTATTTTTTTGTCATGGTAAGACTTTACACGCTCTTTGTACAGTTTATTGGAATCGTATGCCTAAAGGTGTAATTCATCCCATAAATGTAATTGCTCTTTTCTTTTTTCGCCGCTAAGAGTTGGATCAAAATTTAAAAATTTTAAGGCCCAAAACGCCTTGTGCTCCAACTCCACGGGCAGATGGCAATTCTTACCATACACAATTTTAAACGGTGTGAGACCGATCGAAGCCTTAAAAGCGGTCCGATACGCCCACAAAGCATCATCCAATTTGTTGGCCCAATCTTTTCTCGAGGCCGAAACAGTTTTCTCCAAAATACGTTTTATCTCACGATTGGATACCTCCGCTTGACCATTAGCTTGAGGGTGATATGGTGTGGCAACCTTGTGCTTCACACCATACTGCTCCAAAGCTTTGTCAAGCTGAGTGTTACAGAAGTGAGACCCTCCATCACTTATTAACACTCTAGGAGTACCAAAACGCGCAAAAATGTGTCTTTTCAAGAATTTCACAACAGTTTTTCCGTCGGCTTTAGCGCAAGCTATCGCCTCCACCCACTTAGACCCATAATCAACGGCGACCAAAATATATTCATTGGAAAAGGAAGATGGGAATGGACCGACATAGTCGATCCCCCAACAGTAAAAAACTTCGATTTCCAACATATTCTGTAAAGGCATCTCGTGTCGCCGTGAAATTCCGCCGCTTCTCTGGCACCTGTCACAACTAAGGGCATGCGCATGCGCATGCACATCTTTGAATGAGGACGGCCAATAAAAGCCCGACTGAAGGACTTTAGTGGCCGTTCTCAACCCATTAAAGTGTCCTCCATACGGAGAGTTATGACAATGCCAGAGAATATTCGTTGCTTCCTCCAATGAGACACACCTTCTTAAGAGGTTGTCGACACCAAGTTTAAATAAATAAGGTTCATCCCATATGAAATACTTGGCGTCAGACAAAAATTTTCTTTTTTGGTGCTGCGTTAGACCGTCCGGTATCAATCTGGTGGCTCTGTGGTTAGCCATGTCGGCGAACCACGGTCTAACCTGCACTCTAAACAATTTTTCATCCGGGAACTCCTCTTTAACCTCAAATTCATTCTTGGTCACGTCAACGTTTACCAAGCGGGATAAGTGATCCGCCACCAAATTCTCGGATCCTTTTTTGTCACGAATTTCAAGATCAAATTCCTGTAACAAAAGGATCCAACAAATAAGCCTCTGCTTAGAATCAGGTTTGGTGAGCAGATACCTTATAGCCGTGTGGTCCGTGTAAACGATGACTCGTGAGCCAATCAAATAGGAACGAAATTTCTCCAACGCATACACTATGGCAAGCAACTCTTTCTCAGTTGTTGCATAGTTAATTTGAGCCTCGTTTAAAACTTTGCTCGCATAATGTATAGCGTGGAAAACTTTTCCTCTGACCCAAAACAGCCCCAACCGCATAATCGCTTGCATCGCACATTAATTCAAAATTTAATTTCCAGTTAGGTGCAATGATTATCGGTGAGGTAGTTAAACTCTTTTTCAAAAAATTAAATGCAAAAAGACAAGACTCGTCAAAGTCAAAAATCTTACCTTGGACGAGCAAGTTGCTCAACGGCTTTGCGACCTTTGCGAAGTCCTTGATGAATCTACGGTAAAACCTGGCGTGTCCAAGAAAACTCCTTATACCTTTGACATTCATCGGTGGTGGTAATTTCTCAATAACGTCCACCTTGGCTTTATCAACTTCAAGGCCCTTTGAAGAAACTTTGTGACCGAGCACAATTCCTCCGTTCACCATAAAGTTTCATTTTGCCCAATTAAGCACCAAATTGGTTTCCACACACCGTTCCAACACCGTATCCAAATTTTTCAAGCACAAATCAAACGATTGTCCAAAAACAGAGAAATCATCCATAAAGACCTCAATTGTCTTTTCGATCAAATCCGAGAATATAGCTTGCATACACCGTTGAAAAGTCGTCGGTGCATTACATAATCCAAACGACATCCTCCTATAAGCGAAGATTCCAAAAGGACATGTAAAAGCGATTTTTTCGTGATCCTCCGGGTTCACAATAATTTGGTTGTAACCCGAATAACCATCCAAAAAATAGTAGAATTGTTGACCGAAAAGCCTTTCGAGCATTTGATCCATAAAAGGTAGAGGAAAATGATCTTTTCTCGTAGCTTTGTTCAACCTACGGTAGTCGATACACATTCTCCACCCGGTAACGGTTTTCGTTGGAATGAGCTCATTTTTCTCGTTTCGGACCACCGTTAATCCGCCTTTTTTCGGTACCACATGCACCGGACTAACCCACGGGCAGTCAGAAATAGGATAAATCATTCCGGCATCTAACATTTTCACAACTTCTTTTCTCACCACTTCTTTCATGATTGGATTTAACCGGCGTTGAGGTTGAGCAACCAGTTTAAAATCTTCCTCCATAAATATACGGTGCATGCAATACGAAGGGCTTATGCCTTTGAGATCGGACAACGTCCATCCCATTGCATCCTGATTTTTCCTCAACACTTGAATTAAGCGGCTCTCCTCGTTTTCAGACAAAATACTACTTATGATCACCGGTTTATTACCACCGTCTTCGAGAAAAGTATACTTCAAGGTTGAAGGTAACACTTTCAATTCAAGTTTGGGTGGTTCATCATTAACCACTTTTTTTAGAATTTCCTCTTCATACTCCCAAGGTTGCATTTCTTCCAAAGCTTCAAGCTCTAACAAACAATCTTCAAGAGCTTGCTCTTCTTCAACCGAGAATATTTCCAAGGAATCATCCAAAGCTCTTTTTAAAGGCTCAAGGACATGAATTTGCTTTGTGACTTCAAAACTCGCTTCCTCCGTTGCATCGATCCGGAAACAATCACCTTTATCTTTCTTGTGCTTCATGGCATCATAAAGATTGAAACACACCTCTTCATCTTGGACTCTCACTTTCATGAGACCATCGTCCATGTCAATTGCCATTCGGGCAGTTTTCATGAAAGGCCTTCCAAGAATCAAAGGTGCATCCTCATCCTCCTCCATTTCAATGACAACAAAGTCTATCGGAAACAAAAATTTGTCCACTTTGACCAACACATCCTCCGCTACACCGTGAGGACGGGTAGTGGATTTATCGGCGAGTTGCAACGTCATTTGAGTGGATCTCAATTCCATGTGTCCTAACCGTTTCACAATCGACAAAGGTATCAAGTTGATACTAGAGCCCAAATCAATCAATTCGTTGCCTACATACATGTTTCCTATCGTAACCGGCAATGTAACTCGTCCCGGATCACATTCTTTCCTCGGGAGAGTACGTTGAATGATGGCACTACAACTCGCATCTACAATAATCGTCTCTTGATCCGTATACCTCTTCTTTTTCGTGAGGATATCCTTCATAAATTTCGCATATTTAGGCATTTGCTCCAAAGCCTCAGAAAATGGAATATTTATTTGTAATTGTTTGAAAATATCCATAACCCGAGAATAGTGCTGCGCACTATCTTTCTTTGTAGGAGCATGAGGATATGGTAGATGTTGAATCAGAATATTGTTCATCGGCTCTTTTCCCTTCCTAGTTCTCTTTTCTCTTTCTTCACTCTCTATTTTTTTCTCATTCTCACTTTTTTCCTTCTCATTTTCAACTAAAACACCCTCAACATTTTTTTCTACTTCAATCTCCTCACTATCTTTTTCTTTTTCATTTTCAACTACAACCTCCTCCTCCACTACTCTTTTACCTATACCCATGTCAATCTCTCTTCCACTTCTTGTTAGAATTGCTTTGCAATCTTTAGGATTCGGAAGCGTATTTGCCGTAAAGTGCCCTTTTTGTTGGTCGACCAATTGTTTTGATAATTTCCCGACTTGTGTTTCAAGATTCCTTATGGCAGCATCGGTGTTCTTTTGGTTGGAAATTGCCATTTGCATAAATTGTGTGAGAGTGTCTTCCATCTTTGTATTTCCAACGGGAGCTTGCGGAGGTTGAGTGTAATTTTGGTATTGTTGACGGTTTGATGGTCCGGCTTCTTGCGGTCTCCATTGTTGTTGATAACCTTGGTTAGCCCTTTGTTGGTAACCTTGGTTGCCTTGTTGATACGGAGGTCGGGGTTGGTATCCTTGATTTCCTGAGTAATTTGCTTCCTCCATAACGGGAGGACAATAACCGGTCGGATGGTCACCTCGACATAATTCACAAACTAACACTTGCACATTTTTACTTGAAGACTCATGCATCTCTTTGAATTGTTGCGGCAACTTAGACATTTGCTTAGTTAACAACTCAACCTGCTGTGATAACAATTTGTTCTGCGCAAGGATAACATCGCTTGTTCCCAATTCCAACACTCCCGGAGTTCGTTGAGAAGGTCCACGGTTGTGACTACCTTGATGATCGTTCAAGGCCATCTTGTCAATGATAGCTGTGGCTTCAGCTGCGGTTTTGCTTAACAAGGATCCACCAGCGGTGGCATCCAATAAGGTTTTGTGTACAAGTTGCAGCCCATTTCTAAATATATGAATTTGTGACAATTCATCAAAACCATGGCCTTTGCACTTTCGTAACATTGATTTGAACCTCTCCCAAGCTTCGTTGAGAGATTCATTTGCTCCTTGTGTGAACACCGCGATGGCGGTCTTTGCTTCCATAAATCGAGTGTGAGGGAAAAATCTCTCCAAAAATTTCTCTTCCAATGCGTTCCAATCCGTCATTATGGCCGTTGACTGATCAAGATACCATTCCTCTGCCTTCCCAATGAGGGAATACGGGAATAGTCTCTTAAACAGAGATTCCTCTTCTGCTTTCGGTGCACCAGTCGCTCCCGCTATTTCGTAGAATTTTGTCAAATGGGTGAAATGATCTTCATGATCCATACCCGTAAATGGACTTTGATATAACAGTTGGAGAATACCGGTCTTCATCTCAGCATGACGACCGTTGTGTGCATGGCGAGCAAACTGAGCATTGTGTCTCGGACTATTTGTACATGGCCTAGAAGCAGGTGGTGGTGGTGGTGGTGGATCTGCCTCCATAACTGGAAGTATCTGTGGAACTGGTGGTGGTGTAGAAGTACTTTCCTCTTGTTCTCGCTTCTGTCTCGCTAGCTGCCTCCTTGGTCTAGTTCTGTTGTTGATTCTACGAGCGGTTCTCTCAATCTCAGGATCGAAAAGAAGTTGGTCCGCCGGTAGTTTCCCTCGCATAAACTAAGTCTACACACTAAACAAACTAGATTAACAAGTTCAAGATAAATGGTAACAAGCTTAAAATAGCTCAACTATCGTAATGCTTGCAATATCACTTAACAATCCCCGGCAATGGCGCCATTTTGTTAGTAGAGTAATAGTGGAGGTTATTTTTAATCGTATCCACAGGGATTGTTCGATATTTGATGCGTGCCTTTCAATAGTTGTGATATTCTAAGTTAACGGTTTCAAAAGTTTCTCAATTGTTTTTAACATTCACTTGTAGCAAAGATTAATTGGTGACAAAGATTTTGTAAAAGGTTTTATAAAAGCATGTTAAGGTTAGGTTTCGCTAATCCTTTTCACGTATAAACGATTAATCAAGTATATGAACTTGGTTTCCGACCAATATAACCGCGTATCCTCCCGACTAAGTTTATGTCTAAAGCGAAGTCGTGAGTATCGTTGTTTAGACCGTTAGATGATGTCTCACGCTAACAATCTAAGCAACGATCATTAAGATCAATATAATGCGAATAGCAAATCCCAAATCTATGTCTAGAGTTTGGTTTTTAAGAGATAACATTGTTAGGTCATGATTTGTAGAATCTATGTCTAGAGCAAAACAAATCACACATGGATCATTAAGAGAAAACAACATCATCTATATTGATCAAAGACTTTGTTCATATACAAAAGATCAAATGCAATACATAAAATTAGGATCAACTACCTCTAACCTCAACACAAGAGAGTTTAGCTACACATTCTCATGGTAGCTTGGATGACAAGTTAAGTTGCAAAGCTTGTGGAACTTCAATCTTCAAAGATTCAAGGATTGAAGCATAAAAGCTTGGAACTTGGAAAAATAAGTAACAATGGAGTTTCTTCTTCTTCACACAAGTTTTAGGTTACAAAAAGAGTGATAAATCAAAAAGTATCTCCAAAATATCTAACCACACACTAAATAGCACTTTCTGCCCAGACAAATTCGCCAGGCGAGCTACAAAATTCGCCTGGCGAAACCTTTAAGTACAGCCCACGTGCCAGAACAGTGTAAAGAACCTGAGAAAAAAACTTGAATTCGCCAGACGAATTCCAAACTCGCCAGGCGAATTACTTTCGCCACCAAGTCGCCTGGCGGATGCTGCGGCGAAACACTTCCAGAGAGCACACAATTTGAAGACAAATTCGCCAGCAGACTTGCCAGACATTCGCCTGGCGAATTTCTCCTTCCGCCACCCATTCGCCAGGCGAATTCACTGTTTGTTGCAGACACGCGACGTTGCTCATTTCATCGTGTTTTCTTCCGATTTTTGCCACGTCCTTTTTACAAAAAATGCTGCAAAACAAACAAAAACATCAAATAGACCGAAATAAAACATTGATTCAAAAATCACTTAAAAATAAGCAGTTTCGCATTAAGGCACTTAGAAAAAAGCTTAAAAAATACAGAAAATTAATCTAAAATTCATTTACAATAAGATACCTATCAGTTTCCATCCTCACCGATTGGTAAAGCAAAGGATTAATATCTAGATCAACCCATATCGAAAATAACAAACTATAACTTGTTAGATGAAAAATTCCTAAACGGATTCTTTCCTCACAACAAATTCATGGAAGCCAAGATAACCATCAAAATATTTTTCCAAGGTGCAATAGAAACTGCCTATGAGGCATGAGAAAGATACAAGTCCATGCTAAGACAATGTTTAAACCAAGATTTTGACGAAATCACATAGATACACATCTTCAAAAATGAATTTCAACTACAACCAAAGTTGCTTTTAGATGCTATTGTTGGAGGATCTATGATGTCCAAAAGTGGAGATAATGCAATAACAACCATTGAGCAAATCGCGCTCAGGGATCATAAAGAATAACACAACAGAAACCCCTCCCAAAAGGAAGAACAATATCATAAAAATAAATACCAGATATGCCATTCTTTCTTAAAATAAGTTTTAACTCAAATGGTGGATGAACTAACCAAACAATTGTCAAAGCTTCCACAAAAACTTAAGGAAATGCATGAAGTACATCAACAAAGGCTGGTTTCATTTTGTGAACTCATCAGTAGAGATCATCCAACTAGATTTTTCCCCCCACTTATTGATGGGGAAATAAATTATTTAGCCAATCAAAAGCTTAAGCAATATCATAATGACAACTTCCCACAAAACCACAATTTTAATCAAGGATGGAGATTTGAGACAGGTCAATCCAATAGACAACATTTTCAACATTATTTACAAGCACCTTCATATCCATATAGAATAAAAAATATGGAGGATACACTTACTCAATTTATGCAGGTGTTTATGGCCAACCACAAATTTTGAAGGCTCCATTAAAAACCTTGAAACACAGGTGACTCAATTAGCCAAACAGTTCTCAGATCTCCCAAGTAACACATTCAAAGTCCAACACAAAAAATAATACAAAGGAAGATTGAAATTTTGTTCTTAGGGATGATTTGAAGTTGTCAAATCTAAGGAAAAAGGAGCAAAAGAATCATAGGTAGTAAGATTGAAGAATAAAGCCTGCAAGGAAAATTTGAAGGACCTACCAAGGAAGGAAGATTACCCTGGAGTAGTTGTATTACTGGTCTTTATATGTAATATAAAAATTGGTAATTCACTTATTGAGTAAGGTGCAAATGTCAATATTATGCCACTATAGTGGTAGAAAGAATTAGGTATCTGCAGATAGAGCCATATGCAGGAGAACTATGAATGACATACAAAACATGCAGGAAACCAGTGGGAGGAATCAAAGATGTAATGATACAAATAGATAAGTTCTCATGTCTTGTAGATTTTATAATATTGGATGTTAAGGTATACCGAAAGATACCTCTCATCTTAGGAAGAACTTTCATGAAGACTGCGAGGATGCACGTGGATATTGACAAAGGTGAAGTAAATGTCAGAATCAAAGACCGTGAGTTAATTTACAAGGTAATTGGTGTCACATGACATTAATCCCTATCAAACTACTGACATTATATGCACATGGATATTGACAAAGGTGAAGTAAATGTCAGAATCAAAGACCGTGAGTTAATTTACAAGGTAATTGGTGTCACGTGACACTAATCCCTATCAAACTACTGCCATTAAACAAACGCTTATTGGGAGGCAACCTGCCGTACCCCAACTTTATTCAGGCTTTTAGAATTTTTCTAAAAGAAATTATTATGTAAGTATCATGTTTAATCTTATTGAATTTTTATTTTAAAAAAGATCTTTTTTATAAAAAAATGGTTGTTTTAGTTTGATTTTACTTCGTATTTATTTATTTTAATTTCTTTCATTTCTTAAAATTTAAAAAACAGAAAAAAAAGTTATAAATGTTGTTTTATCTTTAATTTTATCTTTTTTTTTCTTAGTAAACAAGAAAAAAATCATGAAAATTATTTGTGTGATTTTGTTAATATGGCAAAAAAAAATCAAAACAAGTAATATTCTAATTTGGTCTTTTGATTATATTGATCAACATTTGATTTTTCTTTTTTTATTTGACCTAATTGTTGAATATAAAAGGGGGTCCAATTTGTTGATACAAGGGAAGACAAAAACTTAGAGAAAAAACACACAGTAGAGCACACACACACACACACTCTCACACACACACACACACACACACACACACACACACAAACACACACATACACACACACACACACACACACACACACACATACGCACATACACACACACACACATACACCAGTATCACACCACCACCATCCTTCACATCTCCATAACCTTCACTCTTAATCCATCACCATAATCAACAAAATCATAACACCTCAACCAAATTTCTTTCTTAACCTTCTGTTTACTGTGAAATTTGATAAACAAAGCAAGTTTGATTTCACTTAAGGGATTAAACTCGAAAAGATCTTAGGACATATTGTGAGAAAATCATAAGTTTTAAATAGATTTGACATCAAAGTCGAAATTGAAGGAAACTTAAAAGAATGACTGAAGTTAAATTCAATGTAATAAATGACTTGAAAGTAAAGACTTTAATTTGTAAAATGGAACACATATATGTATATTCTTATGACTCTTTTCTCAGAAACACACAAAGACTCTGAGTTTACAATCTTTTTTTACAATTGTGGACCTGTCAAACTATAAGTGGACGCTACTTATATACTAGTCTTAACTTAACCGTCTGTAATGGTCGACTAAGAAAATTATGCCACGTATTCGTCTCCATGCAGCCTTCATCTTCGACAAGATCACATGCGTCCTCAAATAACTATTTGATCTTATCCACTTAGACCTCATTCGACTGCGTGGAGAGCATAAAATTTTGGTGAGTATATCAACATCATTGATACGTCTATTGCTCAAACTATCTTTAAATCCTTGTGCTCAATTTTATGGGGGGATCAGTTAAGAAGCTGAAGGTGAGAAAAGTACACAAGAAGGGAGGTTAAATTGTGTCTTTTATTTTCTTAGTTTGCATCTGATCAGAGTTCAGAATCTAAACTGGTGTTCAAATTCTGGTTAATTCTTAACAGCAGAATGTTAACTGAAGCAAATAAATAATAGCAAAAGACACAAAGATTTATACTGGTTCCTCCCCTAACTGAGAATAGTCTAGTCCCCTTACTTCACAAGAGATTTTCACTATAATCAAAACATGATTACAATCGCTTATGCATTTTGCATAAGACTTTTACACTTGCTCAGACCCAAGGTCCAAGACTTCTGCTCAAGCTCCTCACTCAAGACTTCCTGCTAAGGTTCCACGAACCCAAGACTTTCTTGCTCAGGCTCTCAGCCAAAGACTTATGCTCCAAGTCCTATGAAATGAGCCTCTATGCTTGCACCTCCCAGGTCAAGACTTACTGCTCTAAATTTCATGTACTGAGCATTCCTGCTCAAGCCTCTCAGGCTCAAGACTTCTGCTCCAGGTTCCATGAAATGAGTCTCCGCTTGCACCTCCCAGGTCAAGACTTATTACTCCAAATTTCATGAACTGAGCTATCCTTCTCAATCCATATTGGCTCAAGACTTTCCTGCTCAATTAATCTACTTGATTAAGACTTTCACTGCTCAAGCACATAGAAAGGGACTTATGTGGCTCAAGTATCTTGGCTCGAAACTTCCTTGCTTGTATCCCAATGATACAAGACTTCTGCTCAATCAATCCACTTGATTAATACTTTCACACCTCAAGCACATAGCAAGAGACTTATGTGACTCAAGCATCGTGGCTCAATACTTCCTTGCTTATATTCCAATGATACAATACTTCTGCTTAATCAATCCACTTGATTAAGAGTTTCACAGCTCAAGCACATAGCAAGAGACTTACGTGGCTCAAGCATCTTGGCTCGAGACTTCCTTGCTTGTATCCCAATGACACATGACTTTTATCTAAACTGCTGAACAAGCTCAACAGAATAGAGGACAAAGTGTACATGATACAAGTATCAGAGGTACGGGAAATCACTATAACAAAGACCTAAAGCTCTTAAGATTTCTAAGATATTCAACGTGTAATAAATCTTAAGGCTGTTTAGAATTACAACCTACATCAGAAAAATTTGCATATACACTGAGTTGATAATTGCTGATCTTGTTACTCCTTCTTCTGGTTGATCCTTATTAAAGATTCAGTTTGAACCTTCAGAGCCATATTTATAGCCTTTTCAAAAACTAGCCGTTGAGGAGGTAACTTGATCAAGAGTCTTCATTGTTACTCCATAGTACAAAAGTCGTTGAAGATAGATACGCAGAAGATCTTAATCAAATGTGTAACATGTTTAACCTTTGAGTCTTCAAGATATTTTGTACTGTTAGAGCCGTTTAGAGTAGATATCTATAAAGCATCTCATCTTTTCTTGAGCCTTGCAATCTGTAGACTCTAGCTGACAAAATGATTTGACAATACAACTTGCTTTCTGCAGTACGAACAACTTCAGCTTTATCACCAACTCTGAATGGTACCAGAAGCCAATTTGCATTCACTAAGTGTAGAGACAATAATGTTACTTCTTCTGATGCTGATACCTTCAGCTTCAGAGTCTCCTCCAGACATCACTTAGCAAGTGTTCTTCAGATTCTGCCACCAAAAGCTAGCATTGCAGCAACTCTTAAAGTGTGCTTAATGTAGAACAGATTCTGACAATAATATTTACAAGTATAAGAACCTTCACACATGTAACACTCATCAAATAAACCATTGTTCTTTCAATACTTTGTTATCATCAAAACCCAAGGAAAATATGTCATTAACAAATCTTGTTCTAAAAATCTCCCCCTTTTTTATAATGACAAACACAAGTATTTAAAGGACAATGTTGGGCAGTTATAATTTTCTTTGCAACATCATGGTATGAGGTTTGTAAGCTCCCCCTGAGTCTAATACTCCAAAGCAGAGTTCTATAGACATCATACTAGGTACTACTCAAGAAAAAGTTATTCAATTTTCTTTGTAACATCAGAGTTTAAGGTTTGTAAGCTCCCCCTGAGTCAAACTGTTCCAAGGTTAAGGTTTTTAAGCTCCCCCTTAGTTCCATATTTAAGAAAACTAAAAATAATATTTTAACTTCCTTTGGCAACATCAGAATATGAGGTTTATAAGCTCCTTTTGAGTCTGATAGGCTAAGGCTGAGGTTTTTAAGCTTCTCCTTAGTTCTATGTACAAGAAAGTTAAAATGTGTCTCCCGAGCAAGATAACCATAAAAACAAAAATATAAATAACAAAATTATAAATGACCAATATGTACAACTGAATATGTACTCAATGGGTTCAGTTTCTAATTAAATACTTACCATTATTTCTCCCTCTTTTATCACATAAAAAAGAAAATAAAAAGAGAAGAAGAAAATAATTACAATCATAAATGCATCACATATCATCATTACAGGATCAATTTCCAAGGAATTGAAAAACGATCAAGTAACATGGGGTCATTAAGGATTGCATAGAGCACGCTGAATACTTATTGGTTATAACAATTTCAAGAATCAAGCAAAGGATTTTATTTAAATGTTTATATTACCCCAAAGCTATTATATAAGCAACCAAAATCTAGTTCATTTTCATCAACATTCACCACATTTATGGAGTCCTCAGCTGAGAGTATAAGGCTTCTGTCATGATAGAAATCTCTGAGATCTCTACAAGACAGAGTATCCAAAACCCTCAAAAGCCAGCAGCTTCAGCAGCTTCTACAACTGGTCCTATGCCTTCTTCACTTAATACTTCAGATGAAACCTCGTCAGTAGCACCTCAGAGACCTACAGAAGCAAGTCCATCAGTAGCTGTTTTGAGGACACAAAAGATACCCATGAAAAAGACAAAGAAGAAGAGACTCAATGAGATGTTTCACTGCTTTGTCTCAGAAGCAGAGGAGTGGAACATTGGTGCAAATGAGCCAGATTATGATTATGGTAATAACTTCTGTTATAAGGCGTTGGATGACATAGATAGAGCTTAGTCTAAGATCAAACTAGTTTCTTATGTTTTTATGTAATCCTTTTGAGCTTGATTAATGAAAAGAAGTTATTTTGACCAATAAATTTTAAACAATCATACAAATACCCAATTTACCCAATAGATAATCTGATAAACATTAATGAAGTAAAAGTGACACAAAAAATAACAGCTAAACGGGTCAAGTATAAAATTCATAGTTGTTAAAGAATCTTTAATAGGTTAGACTGTTAGATAACATTTCCAAGATATATCATTTAAGATATTGATAAGACTTAATCAATATAAAAACAATAGAAACTTGAAAAAAATGTATGTAACATGTCTATATAAGAACTCATAGCATGCTTACTTTCATAATCACTTAATCCTCAAAACACCAAGATGTACAAATATAAGCAAACATGGATTCCAAAGAGAGATTTCAGAAAGACAACCATACTAAATGCAGCAACTTAGGCAATTGAAAGCAAATCAACAGTTAAAGGATCTGCTAACAAGCAAATGACTTTAGAAGCTCTCACCTCTTTAGCATCCTTTGTGAAGACACACAGAAGAAGAAGATCTTCTGGGTCCAGATGCAGAAATCAACTAAGAAATGAGGCTTTGGAATTTGCCAAGGAAGAATGGCAAGATTACGTAGATAATCTGGACATGTCAGATGATCCTGGGGAATACCTTAGGGCCAATCCAACAGACTAGAATGTCTAAATAATTTGTAATACCTTCCATCTTATTAATGATTAAAGTTGCAAACATTAAGTTCTTCCTCCCATTACTTTTGATTCTTTTGAACAACCATAAATAAATATAATCAACAATTAACTGAACAACAACAGGAACAAACTTTGAATTAATAATAAGATAACTTAATACAAAGGTGTCATACCCCAAATTTTGACCACTAAGTGTCATACCCTAAATTTTGACCGGGCGTTTTTATTTTTTCTCATTTCATCTGTTATATTTTTATACCGTGTCGTCTACATACAATATCATATATTTTCTTCATGAATATTTTTTGAATTATCAGCCGGATTTAACGTGTAAAATTTTCATGTATTTTTGGTCAACATTGAGCTTCACAAGCCATTACTCAAGAAAATATGATGGATGATTTAATTTGATCAAATTTAAATCAAGAAATCATGCAAAATTGCAAAATTGATCAAATTGAAGGAAACTTAGAAAATTTTTCTAAGTTAAAATCATGTTCAAGTGCACAACTTTTCAAGGTTGTAACTATTGATCCAAGCATCCATTGATTTTGCTTAAGGGCTACTTTTAAAGAGGGTATTTGATACTTCAACATTGTAGAAGGAATCAACTCAAAATATCATAAGGATTGAAAGATATAAGTGATTAAAGTTTGGAATTATTAATGTTCAATGTCTGATGTTCTGACATTGCATATATGACATCACTAATATTTTTCCAGCAAGAATGTCCCAACTTCAAGGATGTTTTTCTCCATGATCCAAGTTGAACCAAGTCTAGGGTCAAACATCAAAGTTGAAGTATGTCATCTCAGCTTTCCATAGAGTCCTGGAGCAGCCATTTACCATTCTTGAGCAAGAGGTTATGGATTTTACAACAAGGTTTGCTCATGTTTCAGGACAGATTTGCACATATCTTGTGCCACACGAATTTCCAAGCCTTGTCATCATCTTAGACACATCTGAGGATCAAATCTAAAGGGGACAATCACTGAGCAAAGCCTCCAAAGTCCTTGGAACAAGAAGTAGCATGCTATTCCTAAAAATCCCTAAAAGAGGGACAAGACTCCAATTTTGAATTGGAGCATTCAATAGATGCTTAGAGGTGGCATGGACTGACACATTTGCAACTGAATTCAGTCAAGATTCTTCCAACAAGTAGGGAACCAGCAGCCTGTGCCCTAACCTCTAGTCAATGGCTAGAGGAGACTTGGATTTTCATTGGCCAACATTGAACAAACCTCTGCTGCAGTTGCCATTCTCTGTTGCTGCGAAAACAAACTTACTCTACTATAAATAGAGCTCATTTGTGTTCAGTTTGAGTACACCAAAGCCATCAAACAGATGCTTTCCTCAAAATCACTTCTTTCACTCCAAAATGCCTTCTTTAGTAAGGCAATTCTGAGTTTTTTGAGTTAGAGAGCATTTCCATCACATCTCATGATCTTAACACCTCATAAACATCATATGTAGGTGATCCAAACTATCACAAGTGACCTGTAATCACAAAATCACAAAGTCACTTCTCAAAACCTCAAAATATCACTTTTTTGCATTTTTCAAGCCATGTCTTGATTCAGTCACTTTCCAAACCAGATAAAACCTCAAACACACTCCAAATATCATCCTTGAACTATCCTAAATGGTTCCCAACATCTGGAACACCATTTGAGGGAGTTGTTATTTTGGTCACTTTTAACCCCTTTTGCAAGAAAGGGACAATTTGTGTTTTTGCAGGTACCAGCTGATTCCAACCATCCTAAAAGCTTCTAAGAGGTCATTTGAGGGTGTCCAAAGCATCCATATTACTGTACTTTTTTCTAAAACAATGATTTTGTTTTCAAAATTTTGCATGAACTTTGCATTAAATTTGCCATGTTTAAATAAACATTTTTGATTGAAAACTAGCTTTCCTCTCAAGGAATTTTCAAAACAGTTTAGAAACTTGGTCAGTGATCCTATCAGGGGCAAGTTCTTTCCAGAGCCTATTAAGAATCAGTTCAAGATTTGTTCAGTGCAAGTCCTTCTCAGAATTGGTTTATTCGGAAAAACTTTCAAGATTCATTACTGGGGCAAGCCTTTCCAGTATACAACATTTTCAGTCCCTAAGCAATGGCAGTGATCTCTGTGTTGAGGAATCGGTTTTGTCTTTCACTCCCCAAAAGAGTATAAACTTGTTGACTTTCACTCCCCAAAAGAGTATAAACTTGTTGAATTTCACTCCTCAAAGAGTCTAAACTTGTTGACAGCATTTTCATTTGCATTACATACATTTAATCATACATCATAACATTTTCATATATTATGCATTCAAGAGTGTTTTAATCCTCATTTGCATTCATCAGTGATAGTGTTATTATCAACATCTTACCTTTCTACAAAGTCCAACTTATCTGGCACCTATACTTTTATGTCTTATCTGATGTTCTTCAAGATATAACTCTGTGTCTACCCGATGTTCTTCCGGATGTATCTTTTGGTTTTGAAGTTTTTCCAAAACCTGTTCTGATGCTTTTCCAGAACGTTTCTCTGTGTTTATATCCGATGTTCTTCCGGATATGTCTGTCTGCTCTGATGCTTTTCCAGAACATTTCTCCATGTTTACCCGATGTTCTTTCGGATGTATCTTTTGGTTTCGAAGTTTTTCCAAAACCCGTTCTGATGTTTTTTTAGAACTTTCTTTGTTTCTATCCGATGCTCTTCCAGATATGTCTCTTTTATTCTGATGCTCTTCCAGAAACTCCTTACATGTCTCTCTGATGCTCTTCCAGATGTAACTTTTGTTCTTATGAACTTATCTGATGCTTTTCCGGATATGTCCATCATTCGGCCATTTAACGATTTTCTAAATGTTTTGGATTTACCTTCAAAAGTTATTTCAATGCACATTCAACGCTTTTCTGGATGTCATTAGTATATCTTCAAGTTTGATCAACAACTCGGTCCATTGCTTTTCTGGATGCCTTCGAGTTTGTTTCTCTTTCATTGCTTTTTTAGATGTTACATATATGTTTTCCAGAGTGTGTTACTTCTTTCGCATCTGATGTTTTTCTGGATGTATGTATCTCTGTTCCAGGGTTTATCCCTCTCTTTCCAAATATTGCTGGATACCATTGTCGCATCGAAAAATTTCCACAATATCTTATATCCCAAGAAAATTCGGTTGGTCTGTCTCCTGTGGTATCATTCCCCACAGTGTTCAAAAGTCTTTCATTCATCACCTATCAATTCATCTGCATTCACGGTCAAAATTTTAGGTACTCTGATATTTAATCCTCTTATACCTCGAATGTCTAAAACTCTTTTCTATTCATACCTCCAGGTCTAAGAAGATTGAATAAGGGCATCTGTCATACCCTAAATTTTGACCGGGCATTTTTATTTTTTCTCATTTCATCTGTTATATTTTTATACTATGTCGTCTACATACAATATCATATATTTTCTTCATGAATATTTTTTGAATTATCAGCCGGATTTAACGTGTAAAATTTTCATGTATTTTTGGTCAACATTGAGCTTCACAAGCCATTACTCAAGAAAATTTGATGGATGATTTAATTTGATCAAATTTAAATCAAGAAATCATGCAAAATTGCAAAATTGATCAAATTGAAGGAAACTTAGAAAAATTTTCTAAGTTAAAATCATGTTCAAGTGAACAACTTTTCAAGGTTGTAACTATTGATCCAAGCATCCATTGATTTTGCTTAAGGGCTACTTTTAAAGAGGGTATTTGATACTTCAACATTGTAGAAGGAATCAACTCAAAATATCATAAGGATTGAAAGATATAAGTGATTAAAGTTTGGAATTATTAATGTTCAATGTCTGATGTTTTGACATTGCATATATGACATCACTAATATTTTTCCAGCAAGAATGTCCCAACTTCAAGGATGTTTTTCTCCATGATCCAAGTTGAACCAAGTCTAGGGTCAAACATCAAAGTTGAAGTATGTCATCTCAGCTTTCCATAGAGTCCTGGAGCAGCCATTTACCATTCTTGAGCAAGAGGTTATGGATTTTACAACAAGGCTTACTGTAGCTGATTTTAAGACATGTTTCAGGACAGATTTGCACATTTCTTGTGCCACACTAATTTCCAAGCCTTGTCATCATCTTAGACACATCTGAGGATCAAATCTAAAGGGGACAATCACTGAGCCAAGCCTCCAAAGTCCTTGGAACAAGAAGTAGCATGCTATTCCTAAAAATCCCTAAAAGAGGGACAAGACTCCAATTTTGGATTGGAGCATTCAATAGATGCTTAGAGGTGGCATGGACTGACACATTTGCAACTGAATTCAGTCAAGATTCCTCCAACAAGTAGGGAACCAGCAGCCTGTGCCCTAACCTCTAGTCAATGGCTAGAGGAGACTTGGATTTTCATTGTCCAACATTGAACAAACCTCTGCTGCAGTTGCCATTCTCTGTTGCTGCGAAAATAAACTTACTCTACTATAAATAGAGCTCATTTGTGTTCAGTTTGAGTACACCAAAGCCATCAAACAGATGCTTTCCTCAAAATCACTTCTTTCACTCCAAAATGCCTTCTTTAGTAAGGCAATTCTGAGTTTTTGAGTTAAAGAGCATTTCCATCACATCTCATGATCTTAACACCTCATAAACATCATATGTAGGTGATCCAAACTATCACAAGTGACCTGTAATCACAAAATCACAAAGTCGTTTCTCAAAACCTCAAAATATCACTTTTTTGCATTTTCAAGCCATGTCTTGATTCAGTCACTTTCCAAACCAGATAAAACCTCAAACACACTCCAAATATCATCCTTGAACTATCCTAAATGGTTCCCAACATCTGGAACACCATTTGAGGGAGTTGTTATTTTGGTCACTTTTAACCCCTTTTGCAAGAAAGGGACAGTTTGTGTTTTTGCAGGTACCAGCTGATTCCAACCATCCTAAAAGCTTCTAAGAGGTCATTTGAGGGTGTCCAAAGCATCAAATCATTTCTGGAACAAAGCACTTGGTAGGTTGCACAAAATCTCCAAAAAAAGAGGTAAAATTCATAACTTGAATTCTTTGAATCATGCTTTCCTTTGATGTCCACATACATGCATCATATTGAACAATTCTTGAAGCAAAAATGTAGTCCTTAATGTGTATGTGATGATCCTCCTACTGTTTTCACTTTAACATGTTTATATGTGGAGTTTATGTTGTTTTAAACTTAAGGTGCAGATCTGGTTTTTTGCCTTGTGTGTGCTGTACATTAAGTTTCAGTATGTATGAGTAATACCATTGGATTCCTTGCGAAAAATTGGTCAAGATAGGTTCTTACGGATTTCAATTTCGTTAAAAATTGAGAGAGTTATGAATGTTTGAAAGATTGATAAGCAAATATGTTTAAACTTAAGGTGCAGATATGGTTTTTTATCTTGTGTGTGTTGTACATTAAGTTTCAGTATGTATAAGTGACACCATTGGATTCCTTGCGAAAAATTGGTCAAGATAGGCTCTTCCGGATCTTAATTCCGTTAAAAATTGAGAGAGTTATGAATGTTTGAAGTTTGATGAAAAGATGTTGAAAATCAAGGTGCAGTTCTGGTTTTTGTCTGATGTCGAATGTGATGTTGTGACATCGCCCTTTTTCTCTTATCTTCAAAACTCATGAGTGATGTCGAATGTGATGTTGAGACATCACTCCTCTTTTTCTTAGTTTATCTTCAAAACTCAACCAATTCTTTTACATAGCAAAAATCATCATTTTCCAATTCTGTTTTACACACTTCTTATTCATACTCTATAATATTTTAATCCACCAAAAAATCACAAAAAATATTATTATTTGATATATTTTTAATATATTCAAAAATATTGTTTTAAATTGTTTTAAATGCTTTTAAAATGATTTCTTTTTCTTGATTTTTAAAACCAAAATGATTTTTAATATTCATGTGGATAAAATACTTTTTCATAAACCTTAATCCTTGTTTATAACATGATTAATGATTTTATTTGATATTTTTATCATTTTTTACTTGATTTCTCTGTGAAAAATACCTTTAAAAAATGAAATTAGGGTTTCTTTGATTTTTTTATCTTTATCAAACATTTTCAAACCTTTTTTTGGGCCTCTATTAGAGTGTAAGACCCAACCCCCTTTTAACCAAAACCTTTTTTGGGCCTCCACTTGAGTATAAGTCCCTTTACTTTTGTTTCACCACACGATGCTTTCCCGTGTATGTTTATTTATCAACACGATGTTCTTCCGTGTATGTTTTATTTCACATGACGTTCTTCCATGTATAATTAACTCTGATTTTATGGGTCTCTCCTTGAGCAGTAAGCCCCAAATTTTCTTTCAAAGCAATTTCTCCTTTGATTTTGAATATACTGTTGTTTTCAATCTTTCTTTGTTGAACAACTAACCAAACAGCATGGAAGCTCTACAACCGAGTAAGTGTTTACCCGCTTTCATTTACCGCTTTCATATGTATATAACTGTATTGTGGGGCTGTTTCACTGTAAGTCTCCTTTCACAAACTCATATATATATATAACTGTATTGTGGGGCTGTTTCGCTGTAAGTCTTCTTTCATAAACTCATATCAACTGTGTAATAATAGTATAGATATTTAGAGTTTCCCCAGCAACTACGTCTAGTACTAGGAAAAGCCGTTTCGATTACTTGTAGAAATAGACAGCTAGATCCCCAATAGGATCACCAGATACAGTCTTCTCTTCGGCTGTCCTCATTAGGAATTGTCAAGAAACTCTACTCCCAGAGATGAATGTATTCTCCGTGAATGGCATCTTTGAGTTTCTTCCAAATTCTCGAACTTTCCTGACTTGATCTATTCCTTGTGAATAGCTTGCCTTGAATTTCTCGGGGTTTGGGGACCCACGGGCTTCTTAAAAGCATCGGCCTCCTCTTGGGCATTGTACAAGGACCCACTGGCTTCCTAAAAGCAACCTCGCCTCCTCTTGGGCGTTGTACAAGGACCCGTCGGCTTCTTAGAAGTATTCACAGTCTCCTCTTAGGCTTCGTATAATGATTCTTCCTCAAGGAAGATAGCCTCCTCTTGGGCTTCATACAAATTGTCCCTCGGCTTCTTAAAAGTTATTCTCGCCTTCTCTTGGGCTTTGTACAAATTGTCCCGACGTCCTCCTAGAGGTATAGGAACAGAAATTAGGCATCTTACTAGAACAGTCTTTCAAAAGAGTCTAGATCTTGATCCCGAAGCGTACTTTCTCTTACACATAGTACAAAAGACACACCCAGTAGACTTGGACAGGCTATATCCCCTCTTGACTCTCAAAGACATTTTCAAGTTCCTTCTAAACACAGGAAAAACTCTTCCCTCTTTTTAACATCCGACGCTTTACCGGATATTCCTTTTCTTTACATCCGACGCTTTTTCGGATATTCCCTCTATTTTCATCCGATGCTTTCCCGGATATTCCTTTTTATTTTCATCCGACGCTTTTCCGGATATTCCCTCTATTTTCATCCGATGTTTTTCCCGGATATTCATATCTCATCGGATGTTACCCATTGTTAGTTGGTTCAGAGGTGTCTGGTGCTGAACTTGGTAGGGCGGGTTACGATCCGATCCCCCACAACTACAATAGGGTCAATAAAAGGGGTTACACCAGTTTATGTACCAGAACCCCTGTGTTTGAGATCAGAATCACTAACCGGTCACTTTACTATGAGTATGTACAGATAATGGGCTTAATGTGATTGCGCCGGAATGAAAAGGACCCAAGAAATGCACAAGGTAGGCCTAGGTACAGTGGGGTAGTATGGATTGATTTGCATAGGAACGAAGCTTATGTCCGTGTCTGCGGAAAAGTGTGATTACGATATCCTTGTTTCATCTAGTTAATACCTATCTCTTCATCCTGATTTGAACTTAGAAGCCCTTTTAGCCCGAATCATTCGTTGATATCACTTCTTTCTATCACGAGTCTTAGAGTGTTTTGCTTGAGGACAAGCAAAGGTTTAAGTGTGGGAGAATTTGATAGCACCGAATTACACCGCGTTTTTGACTCGAATTGCACATGCTTCTTAGGATTTTTATTATCATTTTCTTGTATTATGCTTGTATTTTGTCTTGTTTTCAGATTCTAGGTGTTTCCAGAGCCATCCACGAAGAAATGAAAGAAATCGAGCAAAAAACCAACTTTTGAAGGAATTGCACATGTGGCACCCAACATGGCGGGCACCATGGGGTAGGCCACAAGTTGGAGGGGACTCAACTGTTGACAACTGCCACGTCTCCCACCACTTTCTTACCTAGTTCATGTGGCGGGCGCCATGAGGGGGGTGGCGGGCGCCACCTTTGACGGACATTTTCCCTCCCAAAAGAAGTTGGAGGGCATCCTTGTCCTTTCATACCTTTTCCTAAGTCTATAAATAGAGGCTTCTTGTTCATTTCTTGGCATCCAAACTTAGTTACAAACACCTTAGGCATAAATAATCGAGTTTTTGTAAGTGATAATCTTCTCACATCGGGAAGTTATCACATTTGTGTGATCGAGTCTGTAATCGAGTTTGGAGCACTTGGTGGAAGTTAATCCTGCCGCCATTTTCCTTTCCAGTTATTTTCCAGTTGTTTTCAGAATTAAAGTCTCCGATTGGAGCAGGTTTCTATTTATGAATTCAGCTTTTATCTTCATTTATTTCTCGCTTCGCTTTTACTTCATTTATTTCTCGCATCCGCTTTACTTTCTTTATTTCTCGAATCCGCTTTACTTTATTTACTTATCGCAATCGCTTTACTTTATTCGCATTATTTACTTTCAAAACCTTTTATTTCAAAAAGACTTTACTTTGACATGATAAAATTAAATATGTCTGTTTACATTTCCATGTTTGGCTAAATCTTAAAGGTTAGAATGTAAAGATCACGGTTTAAGTATCATTTCACATAATGCATCGATAGAAACACTTAGGGGCTATTTTGGTCTTTAACACGAGTTTTTCGCACTTAATTTCTGTTGGGTAAGATTGAAAGCCGCCCAACCTTTAGATAAACTTGGTTAGTCTTAACTGTACAAAGGAAGCGACAGCGCTTTGCACAGTTAAGTAGGAATTTTTAATACTTTAGAAAAACGATTTTAGAACTATTTTCGGACGCGTTTGTAGGTTTAAAATCCGGTTCGTATGAACCTCTTTTGTTTAAAAGTTTCAGATCAAAATACTTTTCAACTAAGTCAAGAAACTATATTTCTTAAAAATAGGTTTTTCACTTTAACGCAATGCGCGCCTTTTTATAAGTGACAATAAGAGGGTTTGTTTAAAGGTTAAACTCGGTTCTGAATACGCGAAAGCGACAGTTCCCGTTAAATTAGTTCTTTTCATATAGTAGAAAACATTGCCCATAAGTAGTTCTGTTACATGCGTTGGAATATTATCTGACTGTGTGAATTACATTCAAGCCTGTTGCTTTCATTTGAGTTTTATATCTTCGTACTTTGCTTCACTCTACTTTTACTGTGCACTCATAAATCCCTGAATTAACTTGCCTTAGATAAACACCGTAACTATAGGAATCGATAGATTGACATTTGGTCTCTGTGGATCGATAATCTTTTGTATTACTCTGACGCGTTTCGTATACTTGCGAAAAGCAAGCATCAATTTATCATGTAATTCATACCTGTACCAAGATGTAGCACAGAAAATGCAAAATATGGTCTATTTCAAAACCACTATCGGGTTTTGAGGAGGGAGCATGATCTGAAAAAAATACTACCACCATTGGATTCCTTGTGAAATTCTAGGCCAGATGCATATAAATTTTGTCCCCAACCATGGAGAAATGAGAAAGTTATGGACTTTCCCGTTTCTTGCCAAAACTTGCCTTGCCTTGCCTTGGGCTAGGCCAAAAACAAGGCAAGCCTTGTATATTTATGGTTGTGTTTCAATCAACGGATATATCACCACCCCAGTGGTAAGGCGTGCACCCTATACACAAAAGGTCTGGGGTTCGAATCCCCCTCGCCCCAGACCCTCTTTTTGCTATTTTTCCCACTTTTTGTTATTTTCCATATTATTTTTAATAGTTTGAAAAATTAATAACTACCTCAATTTGAATTATTTTTTATTGGTTCTTTTTGCAAAAAATCACAAAAATGTTGAAATAATTTATTCCCAAAAAAAATTAGATTTATATTATTTATTTAATATAATTAGTATTTTTGTGAACAAATGTCTTTTATTTGTTTTTAAACCTTTTAAAAATAAATAACCATCTTGGAAAATCAAAACCAAATAGGTTTTAATTCATCTTATGATTAAAGCCTCATTTTTCAAACCTAAAAACCAAATTCACAAGTTGTTTATTCAAACTTATTTGGAATTTTATCATTTGTACTAATTTTCTTTGAATAATTATATTAAAAAATGATGAAATTAGGGTTTTATTGATTTTCACCCTAACAAACTTTTCCAAACACTCATGGGCCTCTAATAGAGTGTAAGACCCAATCCCCTTTTGAAACCAAAAACTTTTGGGCCTCAGTCATTGTATAAGACCCACGGTGTTTTCAAAACCTCGGCGCGATCGTCACCCTTTTCAAAATTAACCATTGGGCTTCTCCTTGAGCTATAAGACCCATATTTGTTCACTTTCCATCATTTTTTGGGCCTCTTGAGAGAGTGTAAGACCCATCCCTTTGTACAGAAAACCTTTTTGGGCCTCATTCACTTGTATAAGTCCTTGTACAAATTCAAAACCACAGTGAAATCACTGATAAAACCTTGGGCCTCTCCTTGAGCTGTAAGCCCCAACAATCTTTTCAAAGCACTTTATCCTTTGATTTTATATTTATATATTGTTATCAAAGCTTTCTTTGTTGAACAAGCTAACAAAACAGCATGGAAGCTCTACAACCGAGTAAGTGTTTACCCGCTTTCATTTACCGCTTTCATATGTATATAACTGTACTGTAGGGCTGTTTCACTGTAAGTCTTCTTTCATAAACTCATATCGACTGTGTAATACTAGTATAGCTATTTAGAGTTTCCCTGGCAATTACGTCTAGAATTAGACAAAGCCTCGTCTCCTTACATCCGACGTTCTTTCGGATATTTCAACATAACCTAAACAGTGAGAATTTTCTTTTACAACAATTTTAGATAACTAGATCTAAGAAATCTCCCCCCTTTGAACAGTTCATATACAGAAGGCCAATGTTCCAAGTGAAACCCCTTCTGGAACTGTTCATCAGCCTCCTCTTGGGCTTAGTGCAAGGACCCACAGGCTTCCTAAAAGCATCCCCGCCTCCTCTTGGGCATTGTACAAGGACCCGTCGGCTTCTTAGAAGTTTTCACAGCCTCCTCTGAGGCTTCGTATAATGATTCTTCCTCCGGGAAGATGGCCTCCTCTTGGGCTTCGTACAAATTGTCCCTCGGCTTCTTAAAAGTTCTTCTCGCCTCCTCTTGGGCTTCGTACAAATTGTCCCGACGACCTCTTAAAGGGATAAGACAGTCTTTCAAAGAGTCTAAATCTTTCTATCGTAAACGTACTGCCTCTTAATTTCTCTTAAGCATAGTACAAAAGATAAAACCCGTAGACTTGGACAGTCTCAATACCCTTTGGATTTCCCAGGAGATAACCTTGATCCTCTGATCAAATCCATGAGTACAACATTACCCATATAAGAACTGATTTTCTCTTTTATCCAACATACTGGACCTGTCACTCAACTGAAACAGTCACTAGCACAATAGCCTCCTCTTGGGCTTTGTACAATGATTCTCTCCAGTGGAGCTAACCTTTTCAGACTCTCTTGTTGAGTCCAACACTTTTAGCCTCCATCTCGGGCTTTGTACGAGATACCAAAACACTCTCTTGTTGAGTATAAGAGACTCGCTTGTTGAGTCAAACATCTTCAGCCTCCATCTCGGGCTTCGTACGAGATACAAAGCACTCTCTTGTTGAGTATAAAAAGACTCTCTTGTTGAGTCAATCACCTTTTCGCCTCCGTCTCGGGCTTCATACGAGACACCAAATCACTCTCTTGTTAAGTATAAAAGACTCTCCTGTTGAGTCAAACAACTTTTAGCTTCCGTCTTGGGCTTCGTACAAGACACACAAAAAGACTCTCTTGTTGAGTCAAACCCTTTTAGCCTCAATCTTGGGATTTGTACAAGACAGAAAGAACATTTTCCCCAGAAAAGTCAACCTTTTGGCCTCCTCTTAGGCTTTGTATAAGGAAACCCCGGTTGAGACAATAAACCTTTTAGCATCAAAATCTGTGCCTTGCTCACAGTATACAAATATCAATAACTCCTTTTCCCCCATCTAATTGCTGTAAGCGGCAAGCCTCTGGATTATTTACATCCACGCCACTGTCCCTCTTTTAGCATGAGAAATTCCTAAGGAAAGATGACATTGCTCTAAACTGAGTTAAAGTCTTCTCCTTCAGGTTAAAAATCCCCTATAAAGGAAATTATGGCATTGCTGGATTCACATATCCCAGTTAAAGTGATTCTCCTTTATAATCAGTCACCCAACTATTGTGACAAACAGACCCCCTTTAGAGATGACAAATTCTCTCTAAAGTCAAAACCCTTTAGCTTCATATCTTGGGCTTTGAACAAGATACAAATAGACCCTTCAGCTTCATATCTTGGGCTTCGAACAAGATACAAATCACTTTTAGCTTCACGTCTTGGGCTTTGAACAAGACACCAAAACACCATTTCCTCCCATAGAATAGGAGGAACTACGATCGCTCTGATTTCCCTATCCCAGGTATACGTAGGCATAAGATTGCAAAAGAATCTTAGCGAGCACACTAATAAAAAAAAACCAAAGTCCCCTACCTCCATCCAATCTGGTACAGTATCCTAACAAATTCCCCATGAACAGTCCCGGTATTTCGTTCTGAATAAAATAAGCAGAGAGAGGCCCCATATTCACATAGCATCTGTAAACCAACAGTTTTGACTGTTTAACCTCAGTTTGCAAGCAGGGTTAGTTGGAGACATCTATTTTCCTTCCTTCATCACTTTCAATAGGATAAAAAATGAATTGACCTGTAGTACCCCAGAGCGATAGTGCTTAAGAACCACGTCCAAAATCGCTCGCTACAGAAAAATGGCGCCCACCGTGGGGCCTCTCAAACGAAGGAATCTTGTCTCTCTTATCTCTCTGGTTGAAACCCTCTCTTAGGACAAGTCATTGGGTTCACAAGGTATCACCGAATGACGGTTCTATCGGGGAATGTCATTATTTCTAGGATCGGCCCTCACTAGGATCTTAGGTCAAAACCTTTAAGTTGGGAAGGTACCACAGAATGGCGACTCCGCCGGGGAGCCATTTTCTATTAGGATCATAGGATTCATAGCTCTTAAAAAGTCTAGGACATTAGGACAAATATATATACTGCTTTTCCTAATTGATATCTGTGTTTATTTTTCTGCTAATGGGAATGCGTGTGATGCCGCATGTGGAAAGATTGAGTATACACCTAGGAAAAACCTCTTTCAGTAGTGCGGAAGCTATCGGAAATAGTTGTCACGTGATACTACCCTATTCTAAGATTCTTCGAAATACATCACCTAGCACGGTTCCCGGCCCGCTGATGTTATCTCGACAAGAATCAATGATTTTGAGAGACAGGTACAAAAATCACTAGTATAAACCTTTGGGATGGGTAGAGCCTTGACTTCATGACACCGACCCTTTGACCCCATGTTTTTTCTATGTTTTTGTGTGCTGCATTCATGTATTCATTTTAAAAACATTAAACAAAGAAAATTTTCTCTTCTAGTCTCTCTTTTTCAAATTAAACTAAGACAATGATTGCAAATTTCAGAGAAAAAAGATTGCGCTCATGGATTTCGGTAGACGGAAAACTCACAAGTATACCTTCAAGGTTCCAAAACTAGAGGATTTGAGAGGATTAGCAAGGATGATCACTAACCCTGACGCTTTCAGGGCCAAGTACGGAGGTCTGCTACCTTTGTTAAGGGTCCATGTAATTGAAGGAATCCTGGAGGCACTCATTCAGTTTTACGATCCGGTCTATCACTGTTTCACATTCCCAAATTACCAGCTCGCACTAACGTTGGAGGAGTATTATCATCTGATTGATCTACCCATTACTGATCAAGCCCCCTTTTCTGGGCTGGAAGAAATTCCAAAAGATCAAAACATTGCAAGAGCAATCTATTTGGATGAGTCAGAAGTCAAGACTCACATAACCACCAAAGGAGGAATCCCAGGTTTACCAGCCAAGTTTCTATTTCCCAACATTGATAAGCACCTTTGTTTTACTCACCTACGGGTTATTTATGTTTCCCAGCATTGATAACTTCGTCGATATCAACGCCATTAAGGTTTTTCTCATTGGAAACGCAGTACCAACCTTGCTCGCAGACGCGTATCATTCTGTACACTTAGGGAATTTGTACAGCAGAGGGGTGATCACGTGTTGTGTACCCCTGCTATATAAATGGTTTATTTCCCATTTGCCTAAGTCTGCCGCTTTTTGGGATCATAAGAGTGCCTTACGTTGGTCGCAGAAAATCATGTCTCTTACCAACTCTGACATAGATTGGTGCAATAGGATTTATGACGGGATTAGGATCATTGACCGTTGTGGAAACTTCCCCAACGTACCCCTCATAGGAACTAAGGGAGGAATCAATTACCATCCAGTTTTAGTTCGTCGTCAATTTGGATACCCGATGAGGCATGTCCCGCGTAATGCTCATCTGGAAGGTCTTTTCTTCAAAGAAGGAGAAAATGGCAGGGCACTAAAGATGGAAGCACGCTTGGAAACATGTTCATAAGAAAGGACGGGAGTCTCTAGGAAAATCGGACTGTGTCTCGGTGGAGCCTTATCTCCACTAGGTACAAACTAGAGCTCTCAAGCTAAAAATGCCTTATCCTCGTCACTGAGTTCTTCTGCCAAGGGAATCTGTCATGTACTTCATGACTAAAACGGAAAAACTTCAGGTTACTCTCAACAAAGTTCAACAGGAGAGGAGGTCTTGGAAGAACAAGTACCGTATTCTCAATGTGGAGTGTACCAAAATACAGCAACTGTTGAAAGATAAGGATGCTCTAATTGAGATTTTGGAGCAACATGCTGTAGAAAATCAGGATGACCAAAGGAATTTGATCGCTCCTTTCACTTGGCAAAAGAATGACAACCCGACAACGGCCCAAGAGCCCTGGTCCAAGAAAAGGAAAGTACCAGAATCAGCACCCGAGTTCTCCTCAGAGAGGACTCGGGACCCATTAGCTTAGGTTTCTGTTTTCGCACCTTGTATTTTACTGTATTTCCATTTCCGCAATCCTTTGAATTCAATAAAACGAGGTTTCCTCACTGTTTGATATTTGCAACCTAATTGTCGAAGTTTATTTTGATTAAACAAAAAAAAACAATTAATATAATCATTGCATTCATCATTCTCACGTCACGTATTCTTCTTACCTATGAATCTCACGTTTGTGTCTCGGTTCTAGAGTCAAACTGTCTCATTCGTACAATACTCGGGCCAGTCGTCAGAAAAAGATGGATGATCTCGAGGAAGAAAGCAAAGAGTTGAAAGAAGAGATCGACGCTCTGAGAAAGGATATGAGAAAGCTTTGTAACGACATGCAAGCCATGGCAGAAGCTCAGCTACAAAGAACTGTGATCTCAGAGATCACCTCAACGCCCATAGTGGAGAAGTATGATCCTAGGTATCAAATGCCGAAAGATCGTCCCTGGGGCATGCCTGTTAACTATATCCCGGAAGGATATGTTCCGCCGATCACTGAAGATCAAGGAATCATAGCAGAAGCCGCTAGGCCTGAAGGTTACAAACTTCGGGAAAGCGAGGATGCCAGAGGCATAATGAGGACTCCTGAAGGTTACAAACTTTGGGAAACGCCAAGATTCACTGCCGTAGTAACGATACCACCCCCTGTGGTGCACACTGTCCCAGAAGGACAGATTCCACAAATACCTTCTGGTAGGAAGGAAAGTATGTTCGACAGAATGGACGAGTTCCAGGAGCAGTTCCTGGAAATGCAGAAGGAACTGCAAGCTATTCGCGGTCAGGATTTATTTGGAAAGGACGCCGCAGACCTTTGTTTGGTCCCCGATGTGAAAGTCCCGCACAAGTTCCAAGTACCCGATTTTGAAAAGTACAAGGGTAACTCTTGCCCTCAAAGCCATTTGGTGATGTACGCTCGGCGAATGTCAGCTCAGACAAAGAACCAGGAGCTACTAATCCACTACTTCCAAGATAGTTTAATCGGTGCGGCACTCAAATGGTACATGGGTTTAAACCGCACTGAGATCAGCACTTTCAGAGATCTAGGCGCTGCCTTCGTTCAATAATATAAATACAATTTGGACATGGCACCGGACAGAGATAAACTCAGATCGATGTCAAAAAATGAAAAAGAAACCTTTAAGGAATACGCTCAGAGATGGCGTGAAATTGCCGCTCAATCTTGTCCACCTCTTGAGGAAAAAGAGATGACAAAGATTTTCTTAAAGACCTTGAGCTCATTTTACTACGACAGAATGGTTTCCAGTGCGCCCAGCGACTTCACCGAAATGGTCGGTATGGGGGTGCGTCTCGAGGAAGTCGTTCGAGAAGGACGTCTAGTCAAAGACACTGGGTCGACAAGCGGTACTAAAAAATACGGTAGTGCTCTCCTTAAGAAAAAAGAGAAAGATATTGGGAATATCTCTCTCAGAAAGCAAAGGCGACGGTACCAACCAGTAGCAGCTGTAACTCCTGCTATCAACCCTGCGCCTGTTCCAACGTGTAGCGAGCGAAACTGGACGTGTTTCTTAAGCACTGTTGCTCTTTGGGGTTACTACAGTTCGATTCATTTTTTATCCTATTGAAGTTGATGAAGGAAGGGAAATAGATGTCTCCAATTAACCCTGCTTGCATACTGAGTTTAAACAGCGGTCTGTTAGGTTACGGATGCTATATGGTAATGGGGCCTTTTTCTTCTTACTCTCTTTCTTTTCAAGAGTGAAAACATTGGACGGTTCATGGGTAGGATGTTTAGGACTGAGGGTATGGGATTTTGAGTTTTTGTCTAGTGTGCTCGCTAAGATTTTTCTTTCAATCTTATGCTTACGTATTCCCGTTTTCCGAAACAGGGAAATCAGAGCGATCGTAGTTCCTCCTATTCTATGGGAGGAAATGGTGTTTTAGTGTCTTGTTCAAAGCCCAAGACGTGAAGTGAAAGGTGATTTATATCTTGTTCAAAGCCCAAGATGTGAAGCTAAAGGGTCTATTTGTATCTTGTTCAAAGCCCAAGATGTGAAGCTAAAAGGGCGTTGACTTTAGAGAGAATTTGTCATCTCTAAAGGGGGTCTGTTTGTCATAACTGTTGGGTGACGGACTATAAAGGAGGATTACTTTAACCGGGATATGTGAATCCTAGCAATACCATAATTTCCTTTATAAGGAGTTTTAACCTGAAGGAGAAGACTTTAACTTAGTGTAGAACAATGCTATCTTTCCTTAGGAATTTCTCATGCTAAAAGAAAGGCAGTGGCGTGGATGTAAATAATCCAGAGGCTTGCCGCTTACAGCAATTAGATGAAGGGAGTTGTTGATGTTTGTATCCTGTGAACGAGGCACAGTTTTGATGCTAAAAGGTTGATTAACTCAACCAGGGTTTCCTTATACGAAGCCTAAGAGGAGGCTATCGACCCAACAAGAGCGTGTTTTTATGTGTCTCGTACGAAGCCCGAGAGAGAGGCTAAAAGGGTTGACTCAACAAGAGAGTGCTTTGTATCTCGTACGAAGCCCGAGATGGAGGCTATGGTTATTGTTTCAGTTGAGTGACAAGTCCAATATGCTGATTTAAAGAGAAAATCAGTTCTTATATGAGTAATGTTTGCACTCAGGGATTTTGATTCAAGGATCAGGGATATTTCCTGTTCTTTAAGGAAATGGGAAATCCAAAGGGGATTGGGACTGTCCGAGTCTACGTGTTTCATCTCCTAGTTTTGAAAGGAACTTGAGAATGTCTTTGAGACTCAAGGAAATTAGACTGTCCAAGTCTAGAGTTTCATCTTTTGTACTACGTTTAAGAAACAGCAGTAGCAGGATCTAGGCTCTTTGAAAAAACTGTTCTATTAAGATGACTAATTTCTGTTCCTATACCTCTAGGAGGTCGTCGGGATAATTTGTACGAAGCCCAAGAGGAGGCTGGAATCTTTTAAGAAGCTGAGGGACAATTTGTACGAAGCCCAAGAGGAGGCTATCATTCCGGGAGGAAGAAATCATTTATACGAAGCCTAAGAGGAGGCTGTGAATACTTCTAAGAAGCTGACGGGTCCTTGTACAATGCCCAAGAGAAGGCGGGGATGCTTTTAAGAAGCCTGTGGGTCCCCAAACCCCGAGAAATTCAAGACAGGCTATTCACAGAGAATAGATCAAGCCAGGAAAGTTCGAGAATTTGGAAGAAACTCAAGAGATGCCATTCACGGAGAAAAGATCATCTATGGGGAGTAGAGTCTCTTTGACAATTCCTAGAAGGACAACCGAAGAGAAGACTGTATCTGGTAATCCTATGGGGATCTAGTTTAGTCTATTTAAGAGTGATCAATAGGGCTTAGTGCTAGACGTAGTTGTCGGGGAAACTCTAAATAGCTATACTATTATTGCACAGTTGATACGAGTTTATGAAAGGAGACTTACAATGAAATAGCCCCACAATACAGTTATATACATACGAAAGCAGTAAATGAAAGCGTATAAACACTTACTCGGTTGTAGAGCTTCCATGCTGTTTTGTTAGTTGTTCAACAAAGAAAGATTGAAAACAACAGTATATTCAAAATCAAAGGAGAAAGTGCTTTGAAAGAAAAATTGGGGCTTACAGCTCAAGGAGAGGCCCAGGGTTTTTACCAATGACCGCACTATCGTTTTGTACAGAGGGGCTTATACAAGTGACTGAGGCCAAAAAGGTTTTTTGTACAAAGGGGTGGGTCTTACACTCTCTCAAGAGGCCCAAAAGGTTTTAAAGAAAAAGAGTGGGGCTTATAACACGAGGGTAGGCCCAGATGATTTTTCGTTTGAAATGGCGATCGCGCCGAGATTTTGGAAACGCAGTGGGTCTTATACAATGACTGAGGCCCAAGATAATTTGGTTTTCAAAAGGGGTTGGGTCTTACACTCTAATAGAGGCCCAAAAGTTTTGAATGGGTCATATAGCTCGAGGAGAGGCCCAGATGGTTTATTTTTAAACGGGCGACAATCGCGCCGAACTTTTCTTTTAACGCAGAGGGACTTATACAATATCTGAGGCCCAAAATTGTTTTGGTTAAAAGGGGATTAGGTCTTACACTCTATCAGAGGCCCAAAAGTTTTTGAAAATGATTGATGAGGGTGAAAATCAAAGAAACTCTAATTTGTTATTCTTTTAAAAGTAAATATTAAAAGAAAATCAAGGAAAAATACCAAATGAATTTGAATAAACCACTTGTGATTTTTGTTTAAGGTTTGAAAAATGAAGTTTTAATCACAAGAGATATTAAAACTCATTTGGTCTTTATTTTTCAAGATGAATGTTCATTTTAAAATGTTTAAAACGAATAAAAAATGAAGTTATTCCCAAAAATACTAATTATATTAAATAAAGAATATAAACTTAATTTTTTTATGGAATAAAATATTTCAACATTTTTTGATTTTTTGTAAAAAGAACCAATCAAAAATAATTAAAATTGAAAGAGTTATTAATTTTCCAATTAATTAATAAAACATAAAATATTGAAAAAAAATGGCAAAATATGAAAAAACACAAAATGGCATGGGTGGGGTTTGAACCCACAACCTCAAGGTCACAAGGCGCGCGCCTTACCACTGGGTGGTGATACATCCATTGTTTGCAGTGAAATCACAAATATACAAGTCATGCCTTGGTTTTAGGCCTGGCCCAAGGCAAGTTTTGGCTCAGAAACGTGAAGGTCATAACTTTCTCAATTCTTAATAGTTTGAGAAAAAATTTATATGCATCTGGACCAGAATTTTACAAGGAATCGAATGGTGGTGGTAGTTTTTTCAGATCGCACTCCCTCCTCAAAACCCGATAGTGGTTTTGAAAAAGGCCTATAATTGCATTTTTTATGCTACACTTTGATACAGGAATGAATTACATGATCAATTGGTTCAAACACAACATATTTAACATGAATGAGGTGTGCATGATCAGTGGACTTCAAAGCTTTGCATATTTTGGAAAGTTCAAGTCATGAGGCTTACCCCTTTTTGAGCTTTTTGGAGTTTTTGTGCAATCTGTCAAACCTCTTGTTCCAGAAATGATTTGATACTTTAGACACACTCAAATGATCCCTTAGAAGCTTTTAGGATGATTGGAATCAGCTGGTACCTGCAAAAACACAAACTGGCCTTTTCTTGCAAAAGGGGTTAAAAGTGACCAAAATAGAAACTCCCTCAAATGGTGTTTCAGATGGGGTAGGGGGACCATTTGGGACAGTTCAAGGATGATATTTGGAGTGTGTTTGAGGTTTTATCTGGTTTGGAAAGTGACTGAATCAAGACATGGCTTGAAAAATGCACAAAGAGCCTATTTTGAGGTTTTGAGAGGTGACTTTGTGATTTTGTGATTACAGATCACTTGTAAGAGTTTGGATCACCTACATATGATGTTTATGAGGTGTGTGTGTGATTGGTTTGATTGAAAAAGCTCTCAAACTCAAAAACTCAAAGTTACCTTGCTAAAGAAGGCATTTTTGCCAAGAAAAAGGGATTTTGAGGAAAGCATCTGTTTGATGGCTTTGGTGTACTCAAACTGAGCACAAATGAGCTCTATTTATAGTAGAGCAAGTTTGTTTTGGGATCAATAATGAATGGCAACTGCAGTAGAGGTTTGGACAATGTTGGCAAATGAAAATCCAAGTCTCCTCTAGCCATTGACTAGAGGTTAGAGCACAGAGCTTTGGTTCCCTACTTGTTGGAGGAATCTTGACTGAATTCAGTTGCAAATGTGTCAGTCCAAGCCACCTCTAAGCATCTATTAAATGCTCCAATCCAAAATTGGAGTATTGTCCCTCTTTTAGGCAATTCTAGGTTTGACATGCTACTTCTTGTTCCAAGGACTTTGGAGGCTTGGATCAGTGATTGCCCCCTTTAGATTTGATCCTCAGATGTGTCCAAGATGATGACAAGGCTTGAAATTGGCTGATTTTGGCAAATCGACCAAAAATGCAAAATTCTGCCTTGCCTTGGAAATTTTCAGCAAGGCATTTTGCCACTACCATAAGTGAAAAATGTCCCTAGATTTGGAAAAAAGTGAAGGCAGATTCTGACTTAGTGAAAATTTCACTAATTGTTGGAAAAAAGTGACATTTTCACTTTTTGTGATTTTGATCAATCCATAACTCAAAATCCATGAAGAATTGGGATGAGGTCTAGTTGAAGTTTTTGTAGAGGGCCATGAAATCTACAAATAAAGCTTTGGATGGGGAAAAATGGCTTTGTGGTTTAGGAGTTATGATCCTCCAAAGTTGGTACCCTTGCCACTTTGTTCATAACTTAGAAAATTTTCTAAGTTTTTATGGTTACCCCTTTTATAAGTTATCCCACTTTCTTTGATTTTTCTTGATGAATGATGATTCAAATCATACATTAACATCATTTTAGGGTTAAAAATCCATAATTGTGAAAAATCTCAAAAAGTCAAAGTTGACTTTTGTGCACAGTTGACTTTTTATCAGATGAATCCAAAACTGTACAATCCTTTAGGAAATCATGTCCTTGACCTAAATCAAACTTGATGGACATGTTCCATGGGTGTTATAGGGTATATTGAATCATGTCTTAGGGCTTGGGAGCATCTCCTGGTTAAAAGTCAAAGTTACAGTTGACTTTTCCCGCGAAACCCTAACTGTGGTTCTGATGAATTTGAGACTTGTTGCTCAAGCTTCTTGGATCAATCCATTGTTACAAATGGATCAATGTGGTGTACTAGGGACCCTCAAATCCTCTCTTGAGGTCTTGGCTCATGATTTGTCCCAAAAGTCAACTTAGGGGTGAATTAGGTCAAGAAACCCTAATTCCTGATTTTTTTTCTGACTGCATCCCCTGAGGCAAAATTGACTTGATGATTGGGGTCATGAGGTTCCATGGAGCATATTAGGTTATGTTTTGAAGTATTGGCTCATGCCCAGAGGAAAATTTCCATCTGGAGGCCCTGGTCGACCAAAACCCTAATTTGGTGACATTGGCGATCTCGAGGCTTGATCCACCTAGAAGGGAGCAACCTTGTGCTTAATCCTTGAAGTGGGAGTCCTTTTGATCCATTGTGGAGGTTTGAGAGGTTTAGACAAGTTAAAGATCATGTCATTCCTTGATTGATCCTTTGTCTAAGTGTCGCGGTGAAAATTGGATACCATAGTTATTTGTTAACTAGGATCGCATTTTTAATGTCACCACCGGTCTTTGATTTTATCCAAGGGAAGGGAGAAAAACCGAATTCCCACAATGCAATGCAAATGCACTAAGATTCTAAGTTCGGGGGTTAGTTATACCTAGGGAAGGTGTTAGCATCCTAGATATCTGTAGTACTCTACAGGAACCTCTTGATTCATTTTATGTTATCTGTTATTTGTTTTGCTAAGGGTTAAGGGTAGGTAATTTATTATTTTTAAATCCTAAGTGTGCTCGACAAGATATCGCATCTTGTGCCTACATATCCTGTCAGGAGGGAATCAGAGCACTTGTAGTTCCTTATTATTAAGGGTACTAAATGTTTAAAGGTTTAGGAGAGAAAGATGAGTCATCATCTTAAGAAAACCACCACAGTTCTTTGAAAATGTTTGTATTTGTGGGGTATGGGATTGTATGTCCCTTCTTTGAGATGATTAACATCTAATTCTCTTGTGTGGAGAATTAGGTGGGCTAAAGTTTGATTTGAAAAATAAAATTGTAGGGGGACTAACCTAGGAAGTCTATCCTAAGTTGTCTAATAGTCTTAACTTAAGGGTGTCGATTATGAGATGCTAATGATATGCACCATGCACAATAATATGATTATCATGCATGGGATTTTCCCTTGGATATTTATGCGATTAAATTAATGTTATTTAGGCGAAGGTGCTAGCAAAGTGATGCTAGACTTGTGTCCAGTGATCAAAAGGTCGAATGCGATGCCCTAAGGCGATTGACTTACATAGGTTGAAAATTGGCTCGACGTTGGATCGAAAGTTTTTTAATTTTTGAAAGGGTTTGAGAGCAACACCAAGTAAACAAGATAAGCATATAAGGAATGATAACAAGCATACATCAAGATAGGCATAGTAAGCAGATAAACACGCAAGCGTACACTCGGGCGCGAGAGATTCTAAACGAGTTGGTTTATTAAGAAAAGAGTTTTGATTTTAGGGAAACTTAGAAAAGGTTATTTATTATTTTGAGAATTTGTTAAAGATTATTATTAATTTGAAAAAAAGTTAAAGGGTTTTTTATTATTAAATAAAAAGAAATTAATTTTATTATCTAGTAAAAAAAGGTTTTAAAAAAATCGTTTATTTTTAAGTTATAAAAGTAAAAGAGTTTTCTTATTAATTGAAAACATTTTAATTTTAATATAAAAGTTTTTATTATAAAAAAAAAGGTTTACTAATCTAAAAGAGGTTTTGTTGAAAGTTTATAATTAAATTTTTTTTTAGGAAAAAAGTCATTGAAAAAGTTCTATTAAAAAAAAGAGGGTTATGTTATAAAAAACTTAGAAAAAAAACTATTTTTAAATTAAAGAAAAGGTTGTTTTTATATTAAAAAGGTTAGATTAAAACAAAACGGAGGGTGCACGGTGGGTTATGTGGGTGTGTGCGTATGTGATCAGATTGGGAATAAAGCAAAACAAAAAGCAACTCGTTCAATCTCTCTTCTCTCTCTGAACTCCCTCATCTATCGTCTCCATCCTCTCTCGCTCATCTTTCCGTTTCAACGATGGGGTTCAAAACCTAAAAATCGAACTCGCCGTCACCCTCTCAAAACCCCTCTCGTCATCACTCTCCATCTCTCTCGATCGCCTCGTTTCTCAATCAAACATCGACAAACACAAATCCTAAGTCTACCCTAGCCCCAATCATACCCGATACCCCATTGTTCTCATTAATTCTTGATTACAAAAATACAAAATAATTAGAGCGGAAAAGCAAAAGGAGAGAAAGCCATCGATCTCAGAATTTCCGTTCGCCCAGGTACTAACTTTTGAATGTTCTTCCCTTCTGTTGACTTTGTATGTGTTGCTATTGCTCTGAGTTGGTGTTCATCGTCTTCGATTTGGTGTGGTGTGCGGTGAATTTATACGTCGTATCTTTGCTGTGGGTATGATGTTCTGATGAATTAGGATGAATTGATGTATGCGACGTCGTGATAGCTTCTCACTGTGTGTGTTTGGAATTTTGTATGAACTTTTAATGAGTTTTCCTGGTATACGAGATTGTATAGAATGTACTGATATGTAAATGGTTAGCGTTCTGATATGAACTTGGTGGATGGTTGTGTGGGATTTGATGGATGGCTTTAGAGTTTTGTGGATATGATGAGGGGGGTATTTGTCGATACGTGGTTTTTGATATTTTGTTCTGATCTCTCCTTTGTAGTGTGGTCTGCCCTGAATTTCTTTGTGTTATGCTACTTATTTTATAGGCTGATGAAGGGAACAACAAAGTTATGGCCATAATTGATGATGAATGCCCTTTGATCCTCTCTTTTGATCTGATTATGTGTAGTTGCAAATTTTTGAAAACTTTCCATTTTCGTTCTAACATGTCTGCAGTATGTTATGGAATGAATTTGAACTTTGTCAAAAATGTGTCCTGGATATGTTTAAAAACTGTTTTGGAAATAATGAACAATGATGTCTTTATCCTGATTTCCTTTTCAGAGCATTTATCGTGTTTGATGAGCCATGAGTTTCCCTCCTTGTCTTCTAGGATTATTATCAGTGAAATGCTCTAGAATTCATGCTGCGCTTGCTTTGTGTCTAAGATTTTGCGGTTTAATTCACTTCAAGTGGGGGAGAAAGAAGTAGTGGCAGTTCCCAGTCTCCAAACGATGATTCATATTCTAGAGGTTCACTTCGGATGTTCATGACTTACAAAGTTCTTTCAGCACTCCGCCATTACTCTAAAGGTATGCCTGGATATTTTCAAATTTATTAATTGCTTCTCAAAATTAATCCTTGGATAACCATGCAGCTTGCAGAGAATGGACCAATATTAGGATGGAGTTAAGGCCACATGTACATGGGATTAGGAATCGCTTGATTCTTGTATCTGAACTGCTTCGAAGAACATAGGCTGTGATTTAGAATGCTTTTAAAAGTCTGGTTCTGAACATGTGTTCCTCGTTGTCTTGAATGCTTACTACTGATGACGATCTTGTCTTGATATCTTGTAGGTCTTGAATCTTTGCTTGCGAAGGACTGCCTCTTTGAAGTGTGATAAATGTTGTGGCTGACAGGTGCAGAATGCACGGTTTTAGTTCCAGGTGAGTTCGCGCTTTCTTTGTATGGCACATACTTATACATGTGATTTATTTCTCAATCTTGTCACAAGTTGTCTTGATCCTCTATTTTTTCTTTTCATGGCGGCACCTGGCACAAGGTAGAGTTTGGAGCGCAAGGTGGGGTATTACACCATGGAGCAATACCAGGTATAGAAACAGATATATATTGCTACTACTAGAACTTGTCATTGTTGTATGAATTTTGGTGTGAATGGATCTCAAGTCATGAACTGCAAACCTTGTGGCTGCTGTATTTTCCTTGTTTATTGTTTTGGCTTTGTTTCCATTTTCCTTTCATGAGAACCTGTGATGTTCGTTTTCGGTTAGCTCACGTTTTAGACTGTTTTGAACAGGCTATGGTAGCAGGTGGTGAAACTTTGGAACAACCTGGGTTAGTTTTTGCGCCAAATCGGGTTACTGCATCCAATTACGTAATCTAACTTCATAGTCTGTCACTATGATACTTTAATGAAGTAGAAGTATCTGAGTCAGACCCATGTTTGACAATAGATTGGGTTTTCGAAAACTCTTCACCCTCGCAAGTGCTTTCATCATCAATAATCATTCTATAAGGTAATTCAGATGTTATCTCATGAGAATGCATATCTGATTCATTATTTGAATTACTGATGGTGACTTCAATCTCCTGCAACTGGACATGACATTAGGTTTTTCTGAACAAGTGAACCATTCGTATTGAAATCATTTGATAACATATCGACCCTTGGAGACCTTTGTGTAATAGCCCAAATTTTGACCACTTAGATTTCCCATCATTGTGAAAATCATCATCACAATATGGATGAACCATCATGTTTCATCAGTCTCCCCAAAGATGGGTGAGCATCCAATACAATCAAAATTAGGGTTTCAAGCCCTCTCTGAGTGCTTAGACAAAGGATCAATCAAGAAATGACATGATCTTCAACTTGTCTAATCTCTCAAACATCCACAATGGATCAAAAAGGACTCCCACTTCAAGGATTAAGCACAAGGCTGCTCCCTTCTAGGTGGATCAAGTCTCAAGATCGACAGTGTCACCAAATTAGGGTTTTGGTCGACCAGGGCCTCCAGATGGAAATTTTCATCTGGGCACAAGCCATTGATCCAAAACATAACCTAATATACTTCATGGGACCTCATGAACCCATGCATCAAGTCAATTTTGCCTCAGGGGATGCATTCATCAAAAATCGGGAATTAGGGTTTCTTGACCTAATTCACCCCTAAGTTGACTTTTGGGACAAACCATGAGCCAAGACCTCAAGAGATGATTTGAGGGTCTCTAATACACCATGTTGATCCATTTGGAACAATGGATTGATCCAAGAAGCTTGAGCAACAAGTCTCATTTTCATCTGCACCACAATTAGGGTTTTAAGGGAAAAGTCAACTGTAACTTTGACTTTTGACCAAGACATGCTCCCAAACCCTAATACATGATTGAATATACCCTATGACACCCATGGAACATGTCCATCAAGTTTGATTTAGGTCAAGGACATGATTTCCTGAAGAATTGCACAGTTTGGAATTCATCTGATAAAAAGTCAACCGTGCACAAAAGTCAACTGTGACTTTTTGAGATTTTTCACTAAAATGGATTTTTAACCCTAAAATGATGTTAATGTATGATTTGAATCATCATTCATCAAGAAAAATCAAGAAAAGTGAGATAACTTGTAAAAGGGGTAACCATAAAACTTAGAAATTTTTCTAAGTTAAAAATAAAGTGGCAAAGGTACCAACTTTGGAGGACCATAACTCCTAAACCACAAGGCCATTTTTTCTCATCCAAAGATGGATTTGTAGCCCTCATTATCACCTACAAAAAATTCAACTACAAGTCATTCCAATTCATTAAGGATTTTGAGTTATGGAGTGATCAAAGTGGCTGAAAAGTGAAAAAGTCACTTTTTCCAACACTTAGTGAAATTTTCACTAAGTCAGAATTCTGCTTCACTTTTTGCCAAATGTAGGGGGATTTTTCACTTGGAATCAAAAGAGATCAAAACCAAACTTGTTCAAACAGTTGTTGTATCATGTAAGAGCTTTCCAAAATAGCCAAGAACATTGCCAAATTCAACCTACATCATGAGATACAACATTGGCAAGTTGCCTTGCTGAAATCTGTCAAAGCAAGGCAGAATTTGCATTTTGGCTCGATTTGCCAAAATCAGCCAATTGTAATTGCTCCAATCCACTTGGACACCTCAGAGGATTGAATCCAAAGGGGATAATCACTGAGCCAAACCTCCAAGGTCCAAGGAACAAAGAATAGCATGTTGAACCTAGAGTTGCCAAAGTAGGGACAAGACTTCAAATTTGGAATGAGGCATTCAATGGAACCATCAAGGTGGCATGGACTGAGCCATTCTCATCTGAAATCAGTCAAGACTTATCCAAGACCAAGGGGACCAAAGCTCTGTGCCCTAACCTCTAGGAGACTTTCATTTCCATTGGCCAACATTGAGGAAACCTACTTACCAGCTGCCATGTACTATTCCTTGCAAAACAAACTTGCTCTACTATAAATAGAGCTCAATTGTGGTCAGTTTAAGTACACCAAAGCCATCTAACAAATGCTTTCCTCAAAATCTCTTTCTCTTGGCAAAAATGCCTTTCTTAGCAAGGTAGCTATCGGGTTTTGAGTTTGAGAGCAATTCTGCACAAACCAATCACTCACACACCTCACATACATCACATATGAGCTGATCAAACACTCACATAACTTCTGAAACATCAATTTCATGAAATCACCAGCTGGTTGCTCAAAATTTCAAACAAGGTGCAGTTGAGATGCCATAAACTGATCCAGTCCATTTCAATTCAATCCAAGTGTTCAAACACACTCCATATGGTGTAGGGAAGCTGTCCAGATCATCACAACTTGTCTGTAACATCTCCAACTCAAAATCACATCTGCTCTTGCTGTCACGACTTGGAGGTAAGCCTAAACTTGGGCATCTCTCAATCTATGCATATTTCCTCGCACAATAATTTGGCCATATGTTCATAATCATGCATGGAATGTTTTCCCTCAATTAATTGCATTGTTTGAATCGTGTATCAAAAATCCTAGCCTTCATGCAGAAATTAGGGTTCTTGAGGTTTCTTCGTAATTTCTTGTTGTATGTTTAATTTAAATGAAATTAAAGTACATAGACATGATCGTGAGGTTGAGACGAGCATAATGATATGTGGATTGCATGATATGGTTACGTATTCATGGAGATTGGATAGAAAATGCAAATCTGGGCAAACTGAAAAACGCGCATGTTCTTGGTGTTGTTCTTGGCGCCATTTCCATAAATTTGAATATTTGAATTTTGTGATTTTGTTTAATTGATTCAAAAATTAATTTCTCTCTGAGTTTTAATGATTTTGAGTTGATTCTTTTTTTAATAATTCACAAAAATGTTAAAATATTTTATTTTATCAAAAAATCCCAAAAAATATTATTTATTTCATATAATTGATATTTTTGTAAAGAATTAATATTTTGATTATTTTTGGCATTTTAAATATTTTTTCTACATTGATTTTGCAACTTTTAATGCTTTCTAATTATTTTGTAGGTCAATACTTAATTTTTGAAGCATTAATCCAAGATCACAATTTGTTTTCCATGTGTTAAACAATTTTTGATCATTTTAATTGAATTTTTATTCAATTAAATACATTTTGGAAATAAATTAGGGTTTTGGATTAATCCAACCCTCATAAATCATTTTCAAAACACTTTGGGCCTCTATTAGAGTGTAAGACCCAACCCTTTTTTTTGACCAAATCATCTTTGGGCCTCACTTATTGTATAAGTCCCGATACCGTCAAAAAACAAACGGCGCGATCGTCGCCTTTTCAAAAATCATCTGGGCCTACCCTCGAGTAGTAAGACCCATTTCTTTTTCTTTAAAACTCTTTGGGCCTCTTGAGAGAGTGTAAGACCCATCCCCCCTTGTACAAAAACTTTTTGGGCCTCACTCATTGTATAAGTCCCTCTGTACAAGCAAACGGCGCGATCATCGCCCGTTTAAAAATAAAAACCATCTGGGCCTACCCTCGAGTAGTAAGACCCATTTCTTTTTCTTTAAAACACTTTGGGCCTCTTGAGAGAGTGTAAGACCCATCCCTTTGTACAGAAAACCATTTTGGGCCCCAGTCACTTGTATAAGTCCCGCTGTATAAAGTCAAACAGTGTGCTCACTGATAAAACCCTGGGCCTCTCCTTGAGCTGTAAGCCCCAGATCTTTCTTTTTCAAAGCACTTTCTCCTTTGATTTTGAATATACTGTTGTTTTTAATCTTTCTTTGTTGAACAACAAACCAAACAGCATGGAAGCACTACAACCGAGTAAGTGGTTATCGCTTTCATTTACTGCTTTCATATTATAAACTGTATTGTGGGGCTGCTCACTGTAAGTCTCCTTTCATAAACTCATATCTACTGTGTAATAATAGTATAGATATTTCGAGTTTCCCCAGCAACTACGTCTAGAACTAAGTGACGCCGTTTCATTTATTCGTAGAAATAGACGCCTAGATCCCCAATAGGAGCACCAGATACAGTCTTCTCTTCGGCTGTCCTCCTTAGGAATCGTCAAAAAATTCTATCCCCCAGAGATGAATTATTCTCGGTGAAACTTCTCTTGAATTTCTTCAAACCGCCGAACGGTTCGGACTCTCTCCAAAAGTTAAAGTCACTGGATAGTAAACCTCGCACGTTTACCAGTGGTTTTAACTCTAAAAGAGTTTTCCTGAACTTTTCTTTGGTTTGGGACCCACGGGCTTCTTAAAAGCATCGGCCTCCTCTTGGGCATCATACAAGGACCCACAGGCTTCCTAAAAGCAACCCCGCCTCCTCTTGGGCATTATTCAAGGACACTACGGCTTCTTAGAAGTATTCACAGCCTCCTCTTAGGCTTCGTATAATGATCTCTTCCTCCGGGAATGATAGCCTCCTCTTGGGCTTAGTACAAGGACCCGTCGGCTTCTTAAAATATTCCAGCCTCCTCTTGGGCTTCGTACAAATTGTCCCGACGACCTCCTAGAGGTATAGGAACAGAACCTAGTCATCCTCATAGAACAGTCCTTTCATAGAGTCTACTACTGTTTCTCGAAGCATAGTACAAAAGATAAAACTCTAGACTTGGACAGTCTAACTTCCTTGAGTCTCAAAGACATTCTCAAGCACCCTTCGTTAAATAGGAAGGAAACCCGCAGACTCGGACAGTCTCAATACCCTTCGGATTTCCCGTTTCCTCAAAGAGAAGGAAATATCCCTGATCCTCAAATTAAATCCCTGAGTACAGTGTTACTCATATAAGAACTGATTTTCTCTTTTTAAATCAGTATATTGGATCTGTCACTCAACTGAAACAGTTACAATAGCCTCCATCTCGGGCTTCGTACGAGATACCAAAATTCTCCCCAGTGGAGTCAAAACAACCTTTTCGCCTCTCTCTCGGGCTTTGTACGAGATACAAAAAGCACTCTCTTGTCGAGTATAAAAGATTCCCCTGTAGAGTCAAACCCTTTTAGCCTCTCTCTCAGGCTTCGTATGAGACACAAAAGATTCCCTCGTTGAGTCAATCACCCTTTTTGCCTCCATCTCGGGCCTCGTACGATATACAAATTCCTTAAGCAAGAGTCAACTCTTTGCTAGCCTCCTCTTAGGCTTTGTATAACGATATGCCCCACTGGGTCAAAAACCTTTAGCCTCTCTCTCGGGCTTTGTACGAGACACAAAATAGCCTCCTCTTAGGCTTTGTATAATGATTTTCCTAGCGGAAATTAGCCCCCTCTTAGGCTTTGTATAAGAAAACCACTGGTTGATCCAATCAACCTTTTAGCATCAAAGCTGTGCCTCGTTCACAGTACACAAACATCAACAACTCCTTTCCCTTCATCTAATCGCTGTAAGCGGCAAGCCTCTGGATCATCTATATCCATGCCACTGTCCCTCTTTTAGCATGAGAAATTCCTAAGGAAAGATGGCATTGCTCTACACTGAGTTAAAGTCTTCTCCTTCAGCTTAAAACCCTTTCTTCGGAAATTATGGCATTGCTCGGATCCGCGTATCCCAGTTAAAGTAATTCTCCTTCTCCCCTCTTTAGAGATGACAAATTCTCTCTAAAGTCGAGGTCTTTCAGCTTCACGTCTTGGGCTTTGAACAAGACACAAATAGACCTTCAGCTTCACATCTTGGGTTTTGAACAAGATACAAATCACCTTTCGCTTCACGTCTTGGGCTTTGAACAAGACACCAAAAACCAATTTCCTCCCATAGAATAGGAGGAACTACGAACGCTCTGATTTCCCTGTTTCGGTAAACGGGAATACGTAGGCATAAGATCGAAAGAAAAGATCTTAGCGAGCTCAATCAACAAAAAACCCAAATCCCATATCTCAGTCAATCAAATGTAGTAATTCAAAAGCACCAGTCCTAACATCCTAATCCTTATTCCCCGCCAGAAACCCTTTGCCTAGAAAAAAGAAAGAAAGAAACCTGTATTGGCGAAATACGAATAACCAGTACAAAGGCCCCCCCACATTGATAGCATCCGTAACCTAACAGACCACTGTTTAAACTCAGTATGCAAGCAGGGTTAATTGGAGACATCTATTTCCCTTCCTTATTCAGCTCACAATAGGATAAAAAATGAATCGAACTGTAGTTTAAAGCTCAAACCGCAGAGAGCGACCAGCGCTTAAGAACCGCGTCCAAAATCGCTCGCTACAGAAAAATGGCGCCCACCGTGGGGCCCTTTCCTTTCTTTCTTTTTCTCTTGTGTGAAAAATTACACAAATGGCGACTCTGCTGAGGAGTCTCCTTTTCTGCCTTAGGGAATCATCCCCGTTTTCTACGGAAAATGGGAACTCTACCGAAGAGAAAGATTGACCTATGCTGGTCCATCTCTTAGGCAGGGAACCACATATTGGGGCTTCCGCCGGGGAACCCATTTCTGTCAGGAACTTAAGATTCATAACTTTATAAGTCTAGGATGATTAGGACAAATATATATACTGCTTTTCCTAATTGCTATACGTGTTTATTTTTCTGCTACTGGGAATGCGTGTGATGCCGCATGTGGTGAGATTGAGTATACACTTAAGAAAAGCCAACCTTTTTCGTAGTACGGAAGCTATCGGAAATAGTTATTACGCGATACTACCCTCATTTGAGGCTGGTGATCTATTCTCGGTGAATAGCACTTACTCTAAGATTGCACACAACTCGCTGGCGATCCGCTTGTTGTTTTGCTTTCCTGGGAGGAGCTGATGATAATGAGTACAGGTACAAAAATCACCCTAGTATAAACCTTTGGGGATGGGTAGAGCCTTGACTTCATGACAACGACCCTCTGACCCCATGTTTTTTCTATGTTTTTGTGTGCTGCATTCATGCATTCATTTAATAAAACATTAAAACATTCAAAAAATTTCTCTTCTAGTCTCTCTGTTTTTCAAATTAAACTAAGACTGTGATTGCAAATATCAGAGAAAAAGATTGCGCTAATGGATTTCTGTAGAAGGAGAACTCACCAGTATACCTTCAAGGTTCCAAAACTAGGGGATTTGAGAAAGTTAGCGAGGATGATCGTTAACCCAGAGGCTTTCAGAGCCAAGCACGGTGGTTTGCTACCACTGTTAAGAGTCCATGTGATTAAGGGGATCATGGACGTGCTCATTCAGTTCTACGATCCGGTTTATCATTGTTTCACATTCCCGGATTACCAGCTGGCACCAACGCTGGAGGAGTATTCTCATCTGACTGATTTACATATCACTGATCGAGCTCCATTTTCTGGACTGGAAGAAATTCCAAAGAATCAAACTATTGCAAGAGCAATTCATTTGGACGAGTCTGAGGTCAGGACTCACATGATTACTAAGGGTGGCATCCAAGGTTTGCCAGCCCAGTTCTTGACCAAGAAAGCTCTGTACTTCGCTAGTATTGAGAACGGGACTGCTTTTGAAAGCATCTTTGTCTTGCTCACCTACGGGTTATTTTTGTTTCCCAACATCAATAACTTCGTCGATATCAACGCTACTAAGGTTTTTCTCATTGGAAACCCTGTGCCGACTTTGCTCGCAGATGCGTATTATTCTGTACACTTAGGAAATTTGTACAGCGGAGGGGAGATCACATGTTGTGTACCTTTGCTTTACAAGTGGTTTATCTCTCACTTGCCCAAGTCTGCCGCTTTTTGGGATTGCAAGAGTGTCTTACGTTGGTCGCAGAAGATCATGTCCCTCACCAACTCTGATATAGATTGGTGTAATAGGATTTATGAGGGAATCAGAATCATTGACCGTTGTGGAAACTTCCCCAGCGTACCCCTCATAGGAACTAAAGGAGGAATCAACTATCATCCGATATTGGTTCTTTGTCAATTTGGATACCCGATGAGACACATCCCACTGGGTGTTCATCTGGAGGGTCTTTTCTTCAAAGAAGGAGAAAATGACAGAGCACTGAAGATGGAAATAGTGCAAGCTTGGAAACATGTTCATAAGAAAGGACGAGAGTCTCTGGGAAAACCGGACTGTGTCTCGGTGGAGCCTTATCTCCATTGGGTACAAACTAGAGCTCTCAAGCTAAAGATGCCTTATCCTCGTTACGGAATTCTTCCGCCGAGGGAAATTGTCATGTACTTCATGACGGAAACTAAAAGGCTTCAGGTTACTCTCAACAAAGTTCAAAAGGAAAGAAGGTCTTGGAAGAACAAGTACCGCACCCTCAACGTAGAGTGTATCCAAATAAAGCAATTACTGAAAGAGAAAGATGCTCTGATCGAAATTTTGGAGCAGCATGCTGTAGAGAATCAAGATGACCAAAGGAATTTGCTCACTCCTTTCACTTGGCAAAGGAATGACAACCCGACAACGACCCAAGCGCCCCGGTCAAAGAAAAGGAAGATACCAGAATCAGCACCCGGTTTCTCTTCAGAGAGGACTCGGGACCCATTAACATAGGTTTCTGTTTCTGCACTTTGTAATCTACTGTATTTCCATTTCTGTAATCCTTTGAATTTCAATAAAAAGAGGGGGTTTCCCCACTGTTTGATATTTGCAATCTAATTGTCGAAGTTTATTTTAATTAAACCTAAAAACAATTAATATTATCATTGCATTCATCATTATCACATCGCGTATTCTCCTTACCTACGAATCTCACGTTTGTGTCTCGATTCTAGAGTCAAACTGTCTCATTCGTATAATACTCGGGCCAATCGTCAAAAAAAGATGGATGATCTTGAGGAAGAAAACAGAGAGTTGAAAGAAGAGATCGACGCTCTGAGAGAGGATATGAGAAAGCTTCGTAACGATATGCAAGCCATGGCAGAAGCTCAGCTACAAAGAACTGTGATCTCAGAGATCACCTCAATGCCCATCATAGAAAAGTATGATCCTAGGTATCAGATACCGAAAGATCGTCCTTGGGGCATGCCTGTTAACTATATCCCGGAAGGATATGTTCCGCCGATCACTGAAGATCAGGGAATCGCAACAGAAGCCGCTGGGCCTGAAGGTTACAAACTTCGGGAAAGCGAAGATGCCAGGGGCATACTGAAGACTCCTGAAGGTTACAAACTTCGGGAGGCACCAAGACTTACTGTCGTAGTCACGGTACCACCCCCTGTGGTGCACACTATCCCGGAAGGACAAATTCCACCAACACCTTCTGGTAAGAAGGAAACTATGTTTGACAGAATGGAGGAATTCCAGGAACAGTTCATGGAAATGCAGAAAGAGCTGCAAGCCATTCGCGGTCAGGATCTATTTGGAAAGGACGCCGCAGACCTCTGCTTGGTCCCAAATGTAAAAGTCCCGCACAAGTTCCAAGTGCCCGACTTTGAAAAATACAAGGGTAACTCTTGCCCTCAGAGCCATCTGGTGATGTACGCTCGGCGGATGTCAGCCCAGACGGAGACTCAGGACCTGCTGATTCACTACTTCCAGGATAGTTTGACCGGTGCCGCACTCAAATGGTACATGGGTTTAAACCGTACTACGATCAGTACTTTCAGAGATCTTGGTACTGCCTTCGTCCAAAAATACAAGTACAATTTGGACATGGCACCCGACAGAGATCAACTCAGATCAATGTCACAAAAGGACAAGGAAACTTTTAAGGAGTATGCTCAAAGGTGGCGTGAAATTGCCGCTCAAATTTGTCCACCTCTTGAGGAAAAAGAGATGACAAAAATCTTCTTAAAGACCTTAAGCTCATTTTACTATGACCGAATGGTTGCCAGTGCGCCCAGTGATTTCACCGAAATGGTCGGCATGGGTGTACGTCTTGAGGAAGCCGTCCGAGAAGGACGTTTGGTAAAAGACACCGGATCAACGAGCGGTACTAAAAAATACGGTAGTGCTCTCCCTAAGAAAAAAGAGCAAGATATTGGGAATATCTCTCTCGGAAAGCAAAGGTGACGTTATCAGCCAGTAGCAGCTGTTACTCCTGCTATCGGCCCCGCGCTTGTTCCTACGTATCAACCTCAGGTTGCGCAGAGCCAACCTAACCAACAAAGGACACGACAACCTCTTCAGCAGGCTCGTCCTCCATATAACAACAACCGTACAACACAGCCACCAGGATTTGATCCTATACCCGTAACGTACGCAGAGCTGTTTTCGTTATTGCTGGCTAAGGGGCACATTCAGACTAAGTCTCCCCTTTCAGTTCCGAAAAATCCGCCTTTTTGGTTTAAAGCGGATCAAACATGCCCTTATCATCAAGGAGGTTCAGGGCATAACATTGAGACTTGCCTCAACTTCAAATCCGACGTGCAAAAGCTTGTTAGGAGCGGGCTCTTATCTTTCAAAGATACGAATCCTAATGTTCTTACGAACCCGCTGCCTCAACACGAGAAAGTTGCAGTCAATCTGATTGAGAAAGAGACTAACAATGTCTATCAAATTCACGATGTACTCTTATTGGGGACCAATCTGGTCAAGATGCATTGTAGACAGAGTGGATATGGCCATGTGCCACCTCATAACTATCACCAGTGTGATATCTGCTCTAAAGATAACCAAGGATGTTCGGTAGTGCAATCAGCTCTACAGGAACAAATGGATCTTGGATGGATCCAAGAGCACCGAGTTCGTGGAGTTAACATGGTTTACATGAATTCTAACGTCATTCAAAACCACGACATCCGTGTGATGAATGCCAACTTGGTGGCGATGCACTCAAGGCAAAGCCAGTATCATAATCTGCCGCGGCACGATTACAGTGCCTGTCTGATTTGCTCGGTAAACAAACAAGGACACTCTTTCATACAAGAGGCCCTCCAGCGTCAGATGGATCTTGGATGGATCCAAGACTACCATGATAGGAACTCCTATCAAATCAACATGGTTCAGATCTTCGACATTCGCGTGATGAATACCAACCTGGTAGAGTTACATGCTGAGCAGGTCTGACTCGGATTCTTAATATTACACGATTATCAAAATTGTAAAGTGGGTTGCGAAAACGATCGAGGTTGGACCCTTGTCCAGGAGGGACTTCAGCACTTGTTAAATCACTGGTGGATGCCAATCTATATGGACGAAGATACTCAGCAGATTAGTATCAATAACAGGAATCCTACTCGTCGTCAAAGTCCGGATGTCCGATCAATGGAAGGTAACCTGGTGAGGTTGCATTGCATTCAAAGTGGGCGTGGCCAGGTGCCACCACACAACTATGACAGTTGTAGCGTCTGTTCGGAAAGTAACCAAGGGTGTTACCTTGTGAGAGCAGCTCTTCGGGGTCAGATCGATCACGGAGAAATTCATTTATATCCAGGTTCAGGACCCATCATTTGGTCGCTGAACTACCTTGCCGAGCAAGTTGAGGAGGTTGTCACGATCTCTAGTCATCACAGGACCAGGGATGTTTTTGCCATTATCCCTCTACTTGACGAATCTAGAGTTCTCAACCGGGAACGGATCAAGGTTACTTATGATGGTCAGAAAAATCAGAAGGTTCCCATAGTCATCTATCTACCGGGACCATTACCGTATGAATCAGCTAAGGCGGTCCCTTACAAATACGTTGCAACAATAATCAAGAATGGAAAGGAAATTCCATTACCCTCCGTCGTAAATATTGCAGACATCAGTCGTGTAACACGGAGCGGTCGAATCTTCAACCGAGGGGTTGGAGAATCTAACAAAGAAAAGGAACTTCAGGCGGAAATTCCTGATCCACCAGTCGGTCAATCTGGTAATCCTGGCTTTTCAAAAGACAAAGATGAGATGCTAAAGCTCATCCAAAGGAGTGAATACAACATTGTTGATCAACTGTTACAGACTCCTTCAAAGATCTCAGTATTATCACTGTTACTCAGTTCAGAAGCACAGAGAGAGGCTCTACAGAAAGTCTTGGAGCAAGCCTTTGTGGAATAGGATGTAACAATCAGACAATTCGATAGCATTGTCTCTAACATCACTTCCTGTAATAATTTGGGATTTAGTGATGAGGAATTACCTGAAGAGGGTCGTCGTCATAACATGGCGCTCAATATCACAGTTAACTGCCAGGGCGATGCTTTAGCCAACGTACTGGTAGACACAGGGTCAGCCCTGAATGTTATGCCGAAGTCCACTTTGACGCAATTATCATTTAAGGGCCCTCCGATGAGAGTCAGCGAGGTCGTCGTCAAAGCATTCGACGGATCCAGAAAAACAGTTATCAGCGAAGTTGATCTTCCCATAACTATTGGTCCTCACACTTTCCAAGTCACTTTCCAGGTCATGGACATCCGGGCAACATACAGTTGTTTATTAGGAAGACCTTGGATACATCAGGCTGGAGCGGTCACTTCGACCCTCCACCAAAAGCTAAAGTTCGTTCAGAACGATCAACTTGTCACGGTTTGTGGGGAACAAGCCTTGCTCGTGAGTAACTTATCATCATCTACTTGTGTGGAACCCGAGGAGGTTATTGGAACTCAGTTCCAGGCACTATCGATGAGCAAGAACGATCAATTCAAAGAAGGAACTTCAATTTCTTCATACAAAGATGCTATCAAAGCGGTCGAGAGTACCAATACGACAGGATGGGGACGGCTTGTCATTCCTATTGACAATAAAACAAAGAAGGGTCTTGGTTTTTCTGCAACCTGTACCCAGACGGCCGCCAACGATGAAAGCCTTCATCCCCTTCAAAACTTCTTCCACAGTGGAGGTTTTCTTCACCTAGTGTCTCAGACAGTTCATGCTATCAATGAGGAAGATCCCTCTGACACGGATGAAGAATAGAAGTCCTACCTTAACAAGGACGGCTATATGTCTCAGGAAGAGGTGCCTATGCCTTTTTGCTTTCCTACAGAAAGTCCGAGATTTATACCAAGATCAGATGTCGAAATGATCTACGAAGATTGTGATCCGGAAGGATGCCGTGCTCCGCCAAATTCATTAGAGGAAGACACTCTGATGAAAGATAATTTTGACCACAATTACTATGGCCCGATGGATGGTCTGCCAATGTGGCAGCCTTACCCAGGAAACTTGGGGCAAGAAAGTCAGCCGAGTAATGAAACTCAGCTGAGCGTCATTGAACAGAATACCTGTGTCCCCACCATGTCATGGGATCAACATTCAGGTCATTCGGAAACTACTCAACATGAAGATGAATTCGCAACGTTTGCAGGACTAGAATTCATCAACTATACTTTTCCTGAGGTCAACGTCATCGAGAGGGATGACTTCTCCAGTTCCAAAGAAATTTGGGACACTTTGGGACAACCAAGTGGAAAATACGACTTTATTGTCAAGTACACTGCTCCCGAAAGCTCTCGTATCAGGCTCGAAGATATCCAGTCAACTGGATGGGGAGATACAGCTGAGAGCACAAATGCTACGCAAAATGCAACAGGGGAATCCTCCTACGACAATTCTGCCTGGGAGACAGATTCCAATGATCCTGCTCCACCAGAAATCAGCGTCATTTCTAAAGATAAATCAAGGAAGGTGCCAGACTTTATGATTCACCGAGGAGTTCGCCGCCAATGGGTTGCTGTCAAGGTTCCGAAGGTCGTTCTCCAGTCAAAGTAATTGCCATCTTTAACCTTTCGCCCTGCCCAGGTGAAACAGATATTTTGATAGGGCTCGCTTTCTGTAAATTTCCCTCTTCGCTTTGCCCAAAGCGACAGAGTTTTGTTTTATAGGGCTGTAGTTTCAAGATTCGACTTGTTCATTAATAAAATAACGTCGTTCTGTAATTTCCGCATTAATTGCTGTTTTCTCTTTTTGCTTTTTCAGAAAATGGTAATCCTAAAAAAACATTCAATCATAAAAACAAGCAGTAAAATCAAAACACTGCACACACTTGCATTTTCTCTATCTCTTCTAAACACGAATCATCACGTCATGCAGATTGCTTATTTTATACCCCGTTGAAACATACGATCTGATGCCTTCTTCCAACTTTGAGTTCCCGGTATTCGAGGTTGAAGAAGAAAATGACAACGAAATTCCAGAAGAGATCTCCCGACTACTCAGACAAGAGGAAAGGTCCATTGAACCTCACAAAGAACCGTTGGAAACGGTAAACTTGGGTTCAGGGTAAGAGAGAAAAGAAATCAGGATCGGAGCACTGCTCAGTCCAACTGCCAGAGAGGGTTTGATAAAGCTTCTCAAAGAATTCCCCGATGTATTCGCTTGGTCCTATCAGGATATGCCAGGGTTGGATACCAGCATCGTGGAACATCACTTACCGCTAAGATCGGAATGTCCGCCAGTAAAGCAAAGGTTGAGACGCACTCACCCGGACATGGCCATCAAAATCAAAGAGGAGGTACAGAAACAGATCGACGCGGGTTTCCTCGCTACATCTGAATATCCTCAATGGTTAGCCAACATCGTACTCGTTCTCAAAAAGGACGGAAGGGTCAGAATGTGTGTTGATTACAGATATCTAAACAAGGCAAGTCCAAAGGACGACTTTCCTTTACCACACATTGACATGCTGGTAGACAGAACAACAAAGTTCAAAGTATTCTCCTTCATGGATGGATTCTCGGGCTATAACCAGATCAAAATGGCGCCGAAAGACATGGAGAAAACTTCGTTCATTACCCCATGGGGTACCTTTTGTTACAAGGTAATGCCGTTCGGTTTGAAGAACGCCGGGGCAACCTATCAAAGGGCCATGACTACTCTGTTTCATGACATGATACACAAAGAAATCGAGGTATATGTCGATGATTTGATTGCAAAATCAAGAATAGAGGATGAGCACGTTGAACATCTGTCAAAATTGTTCGAACGTCTAAGAAAATTCAAGCTCCGCTTGAATCCCAACAAGTGCACCTTCGGTGTCCGTTCGGGGAAACTACTAGGGTTCATCGTCAGCCAGAAAGGAATTGAAGTTGATCCTGACAAGGTCAAGGCCATTCAAGAAATGCCTTCTCCGAAAACTGAAAAACAAGTCAGAGGATTCCTGGGACGTTTGAACTACATCTCCAGATTCATATTCCTTATGACCGCCACGTGTGCGCCGATTTTCAAATTACTCAAAAAGAACCAGGATTGCGTTTGGTCAGAAGATTGCCAAACCGCCTTCGACAGTATCAAGGAATATCTGTTGAATCCGCCGATTCTATCACCTCCAGTGGAAGGAAGACCACTGATCATTTACCTCACAGTCCTAGAGGACTCAATGGGATGTGTACTTGGCCAACAAGACGAAACTAAAAGGAAAGAGTCTGCCATTTACTATCTAAGGAAGAAATTCACCGACTGCGAAACTTGGTACACAGTGCTTGAGAAAATTTGTTGCGCTTTGGCTTGGGCAGCCAAACGTCTTTGCCAGTACATGATTCGTCATACTACTTGGTTGGTCTCCGAAATGGATCTAATCAAGTACGTTTTCAAAAAACCTGCTCTCACGGGAAGGATTGCCCGTTGGCAGATGTTACTATCAGAATATGACATAGAGTACCATGCTCAGAAAGCCGTTAAAGGAAGTATTTTAGCCGATCATTTGGCTCATCAACCAATTGACGATGAAGAATCAATCGGGTTTGACTTCCCAGACGAAGATGTCATGTATCTAAAAATGAAAGATTGCGATGAACCGCAACCCAGTGAAGGGCCAGAACCAGGTTCCCAGTGGGGACTTATCTTTGACGGAGCAGTTAATCATTATGGAAATGAAATTGGGGCAATCATTGTTACCCCTCAGGGTTCCCACATTCCTTTCACTGCTAGACTTAAGTTCAAATGTACGAACAACGAGGCCGAATACGAAGCATGTATCATGGGTCTCGAAGAAGCGATTGATTTAAGGATCAAAAACTTGGACGTATACGGCGATTCAGCCCTAGTTATTAACCAGATAAAAGGAGATTGGAACACATACCAATCAGGATTGATTCCTTACAAAGACTATGCAAGAAGGTTGTTACCCTTCTTCAACAGAGTCGACTTTCATCACATCCCTCGTGATGAGAATCACATGGCTGATGCATTAGCCACTCTCTCTTCCATGATTAGTGTAGGTCAATGGAATGACATACCTAAGATTCACATAATGCGCCTTGAACGGCCCGCTTACATCTTCGCGATTGAAGCAGTCATAGACGACAGACCTTGGTATCACGATATCAAATGCTTCCTTCAGAAACAAGAGTACCCATCTGGGGCACTCAGAAAAGACAGAAAAACCCTCAGAAGATTGGCCGAAAACTTCTTCCTGAGCGGTGACACTCTTTATAAGAGAAATTTTGACATGGTCTTGCTCCGATGTGTCGACAGACCAGAAGCAGACATGCTCATGAAAGAAATTCATGAAGGATCCTTTGGCACTCATGCCAACGGACACACAATGGCGAGAAAAATTCTCAGGGCCGGGTACTATTGGTTGACAATGGAATCCGACTGCTACAAGTACATGAGGAGGTGTCACAAGTGTCAGATATACTCCGACAAAATTCATGTACCGCCATCACATCTCAAAGTTCTTTCTTCCCCGTGGCCTTTTTCCATATGGGGAATCGACATGATTGGCATGATTGAGCCCAAGGCTTCAAACGGACATCGGTTCATTCTAGTAGCCATTGACTATTTCACCAAGTGGGTCGAAGCAGCGTCATTCGCCAATGTAACCCGACAAGTGGTGGTCCGATTTATCAAAAATAATATCATCTGCCGTTATGGTGTTCCAAGCGAGATCATTACTGATAATGGATCTAACTTGAACAATAAGATGATGAAAGAGCTGTGTGCAGAGTTTAAGATCGAGCACCATAACTCATCTCCCTACCGACCCAAGATGAACGGAGCGGTAGAAGCGGCTAACAAGAACATCAAGAAGATCGTTCAAAAGATGGTTGTAACCTATAAAGACTGGCACGAGATGTTACCTTTTTGCTTTTCATGGTTATCGCACATCTGTCCGCACTTCAACAGGGCTACCCCTTTCTCTCTAGTATATGGCATGGAGGCAGTTCTTCCCATAGAAGTAGAGATCCCGTCAATCAGGGTATTGATGGAAGCTCGGGTCACCGAAGCTAAATGGTGTCAAAGTCGACACGACGAACTGAACCTGATCGAAGAGAAGAGAATCACGGCACTATGCCACGGTCAGTTGTATCAACAGAGAATGAAGAGGGTGTTCGACAAAAAGGTTCGGGATCGTGTCTTCAGAAAAGGAGACCTCGTGCTCAAGAAGATACAATCATTTCTCACTGACTCTCGGGGCAAATGGACTCCGAATTATGATGGCCCCTATGTGGTCACGAAAGCTTTCTCAGGCGGCGCCTTTAGACTTGCAACCATGGACGGAGAGGAATTTGCCTACCCCACGAATGTTGATGTAGTCAAGAAATACTTCGCGTAAACTAAAAAAAAAAAAACGTCTCGGTGGATTGAAAACCCGAAAGGGCGGTCCAGGCAAAAGTTAGTGACATGAAAAAAAATCATCCCGATGGATTGGAAATCTCATAGTACAATCCAGGCAAAAATTAGGGATAATGGCAAGTAACTATGTTCAACAGAGGCAAGTCCCTCAGCAGCAGTTACAGCATCATCTATCGAAGGAAATCTCCAGTCAAAGGTCATCTTCGACGGAAGCCCAGGATGTCCCGAATTCAAAGTTGGTAGAAGGATAGTGGTCGTTATGTTTCAACGTAGCCCTTTTCCCTGTAAATTACCATTTTCTAACTTTGTATATACTCTTTGGAATCACGCGTTTGGCTGATCTCCATCTTATCAATAAAATTTGAGCCCTTATGCTTTTGTTTGTAATTCTTTACTTGTTTTAGCTTTACAGAACGACGTTGTTTAAACTTAATCAGCGATTCTTGAAATAAAACAAAAATGAATTTACTTGTTAAAACTTTTTCTGCTTTTAAATTAAAGATGGCATTTCTTTTGACTGTTGAACATCAGAAGAACATCGATCGCTTCTCCCGGAGTAAGCAAACTTCAAAGTGCAGAATCAAAGTACTCCTTCTAAGCCAGTATGCCTGAATGAAGGGATCAACTGTGTCAGAGACCTTGTTTCGTCTGACACGCCTCGGCCGAGTTCTTATCTCCTAAGCCCGATCGAGATAGCTCCCTGCGTGGACTATTTCTCCTAAGCAAGGTAGAATTGCTATTTTGAATCAACGGTACTTCTTCGCCCCGCGATGGCCGAGTATCCAATTGTGTTCATCTCTTAGTCTGTATGTCGCGTCTGTTTTGTCAGCATATACATACATACTTCATGCATTTTATTTGCATTTACATTTCGTATTGCATCACTATCACTTGAGTCGGTCTTGTCCCCTAGTGATAAACAGTTTTCTCAATCGAGTTTGTCAGTTCTTTCCTCGTCAGGAAGTGTTGCGTCTGCACAATCTCGCCACCAGTGTATCTTTAGATCAGAGTCGGCACTTGGCCACTTTGATAACTTGAACCTCTGAAAGATCAGAGAACCTTCAACAGATGTCACTCTTCGCCATTGAAGATGATATCCTCGCTTTCCCGGATTAAGGAAAATCCCCAGAGAAAGCCTCTTAAACAGAGATTCGGCAGTACATCAGTATTTCTCCGAAAAGCCGTTGATGAGAAGGTCATTGGCACCTCAAAATTGGACCCCCTCATATGGCGTTTCTCCGGGAAGATCCCAAGAAAATTATGATGAAAGATCCCAAACGAAAACAGTCTCTCAAGAGACTCGCTTTCCCCAGTAGAATCGACAAATGGCGTCTCAAAAACAGAGAAGTTTGTGTACCTCTACAATTCAGACGAATGGGTTCCCTAGCAAGTCTGACATCAAAACTTTTTCCACTCAAATGGCATCTCCCCAGGAAAATTCGGCGAGAAGTTTGAAGGAAAACCGCTACACATAGCGTCCCTTGTCAAGAAAGTTTATTGACAAAAGAAACTGAGACCAGTTCCTTGGTAAGAAACCAGGATCGAGGGGAAGTTTATATCAGAAACTGAGACCAGTTCCTTGGTAAGAAACCAGGATCGAGGGGAAGTTTATATCAGAAACTGAGACCAGTTCCTTGGTAAGAAACCAGGATCGAGGGGAAGTTTAAATCAGAAACTAAGACCAGTTCCATGGTAGGAAACCAGGATCGAGGGGAAGTTTATTTCAAAAGAGACTGAGACCAGTTCCTTGGTAAGAAACCAGGATCGAGGGGAAGTTTACCTTTTCTAAGCATCATCGCTTAGCTAAAGAAGATGAATGCGTAAGCTACCATTCATAACCACCAACAAAATTTCGGATATTCCGATATTTAATCCTCTTGCACCCCGAATGCTCGAATACCTTCCTCATTCACTCCTTCGGGTCCAAGAAGATTAAATAGGGGCATCTGTAATAGCCCAAATTTTGACCACTTAGATTTCCCATCATTGTGAAAATCATCATCACAATATGGATGAACCATCATGTTTCATCAGTCTCCCCAAAGATGGGTGAGCATCCAATACAATCAAAATTAGGGTTTCAAGCCCTCTCTGAGTGCTTAGACAAAGGATCAATCAAGAAATGACATGATCTTCAACTTGTCTAATCTCTCAAACATCCACAATGGATCAAAAAGGACTCCCACTTCAAGGATTAAGCACAAGGCTGCTCCTTTCTAGGTGGATCAAGTCTCAAGAATGACAGTGTCACCAAATTAGGGTTTTGGTCGACCAGGGCCTCCAGATGGAAATTTTCATCTGGGCACAAGCCATTGATCCAAAACATAACCTAATATGCTTCATGGGACCTCATGAACCCATGCATCAAGTCAATTTTGCCTCAGGGGATGCATTCATCAAAAATCGGGAATTAGGGTTTCTTGACCTAATTCACCCCTAAGTTGACTTTTGGGACAAACCATGAGCCAAGACCTCAAGAGATGATTTGAGGATCTCTAATACACCATGTTGATCCATTTGGAACAATGGATTGATCCAAGAAGCTTGAGCAACAAGTCTCATTTTCATCTGCACCACAATTAGGGTTTTAAGGGAAAAGTCAACTGTAACTTTGACTTTTGACCAAGACATGCTCCCAAACCCTAATACATGATTGAATATACCCTATGACACCCATGGAACATGTCCATCAAGTTTGATTTAGGTCAAGGACATGATTTCCTGAAGAATTGCACAGTTTGGAATTCATCTGATAAAAAGTCAACCGTGCACAAAAGTCAACTGTGACTTTTTGAGATTTTTCACTAAAATGGATTTTTAACCCTAAAATGATGTTAATGTATGATTTGAATCATCATTCATCAAGAAAAATCAAGAAAAGTGAGATAACTTGTAAAAGGGGTAACCATAAAACTTAGAAATTTTTCTAAGTTAAAAATAAAGTGGCAAAGGTACCAACTTTGGAGGACCATAACTCCTAAACCACAAGGCCATTTTTTCTCATCCAAAGATGGATTTGTAGCCCTCATTATCACCTACAAAAACTTCAACTACAAGTCATTCCAATTCATTAAGGATTTTGAGTTATGGAGTGATCAAAGTGGCTGAAAAGTGAAAAAGTCACTTTTTCCAACACTTAGTGAAATTTTCACTAAGTCAGAATTCTGCTTCACTTTTTGCCAAATGTAGGGGGATTTTTCACTTGGAATCAAAAGAGATCAAAACCAAACTTGTTCAAACAGTTGTTGTATCATGTAAGAGCTTTCCAAAATAGCCAAGAACATTGCCAAATTCAACCTACATCATGAGATACAACATTGGCAAGTTGCCTTGCTGAAATCTGTCAAAGCAAGGCAGAATTTGCATTTTGGCTCGATTTGCCAAAATCATCCAATTGTAATTGCTCCAATCCACTTGGACACCTCAGAGGATTGAATCCAAAGGGGATAATCACTGAGCCAAACCTCCAAGGTCCAAGGAACAAAGAATAGCATGTTGAACCTAGAGTTGCCAAAGTAGGGACAAGACTTCAAATTTGGAATGAGGCATTCAATGGAACCATCAAGGTGGCATGGACTGAGCCATTCTCATCTGAAATCAGTCAAGACTTATCCAAGACCAAGGGGACCAAAGCTCTGTGCCCTAACCTCTAGGAGACTTTCATTTCCATTGGCCAACATTGAGGAAACCTACTTACCAGCTGCCATGTACTATTCCTTGCAAAACAAACTTGCTCTACTATAAATAGAGCTCAATTGTGGTCAGTTTAAGTACACCAAAGCCATCTAACAAATGCTTTCCTCAAAATCTCTTTCTCTTGGCAAAAATGCCTTTCTTAGCAAGGTAGCTATCGGGTTTTGAGTTTGAGAGCAATTCTGCACAAACCAATCACTCACACACCTCACATACATCACATATGAGCTGATCAAACACTCACATAACTTCTGAAACATCAATTTCATGAAATCACCAGCTGGTTGCTCAAAATTTCAAACAAGGTGCAGTTGAGATGCCATAAACTGATCCAGTCCATTTCAATTCAATCCAAGTGTTCAAACACACTCCATATGGTGTAGGGAAGCTGTCCAGATCATCACAACTTGTCTGTAACATCTCCAACTCAAAATCACATCTGCTCTTGCTGTCACGACTTGGAGGTAAGCCTAAACTTGGGCATCTCTCAATCTATGCATATTTCCTCGCACAATAATTTGGCCATATGTTCATAATCATGCATGGAATGTTTTCCCTCAATTAATTGCATTGTTTGAATCGTGTATCAAAAATCCTAGCCTTCATGCAGAAATTAGGGTTCTTGAGGTTTCTTCGTAATTTCTTGTTGTATGTTTAATTTAAATGAAATTAAAGTACATAGACATGATCGTGAGGTTGAGACGAGCATAATGATATGTGGATTGCATGATATGGTTACGTATTCATGGAGATTGGATAGAAAATGCAAATCTGGGCAAACTGAAAAACGCGCGTGTTCTTGGTGTTGTTCTTGGCGCCATTTCCATAAATTTGAATATTTGAATTTTGTGATTTTGTTTAATTGATTCAAAAATTAATTTCTCTCTGAGTTTTAATGATTTTGAGTTGATTCTTTTTTTAATAATTCACAAAAATGTTAAAATATTTTATTTTATCAAAAAATCCCAAAAAATATTATTTATTTCATATAATTGATATTTTTGTAAAGAATTAATATTTTGATTGTTTTTGGCATTTTAAATATTTTTTCTACATTGATTTTGCAACTTTTAATGCTTTCTAATTATTTTGTAGGTCAATACTTAATTTTTGAAGCATTAATCCAAGATCACAATTTGTTTTCCATGTGTTAAACAATTTTTGATCATTTTAATTGAATTTTTATTCAATTAAATACATTTTGGAAATAAATTAGGGTTTTGGATTAATCCAACCCTCATAAATCATTTTCAAAACACTTTGGGCCTCTATTAGAGTGTAAGACCCAACCCTTTTTTTTGACCAAATCATCTTTGGGCCTCACTTATTGTATAAGTCCCGATACCGTCAAAAAACAAACGGCGCGATCGTCGCCTTTTCAAAAATCATCTGGGCCTACCCTCGAGTAGTAAGACCCATTTCTTTTTCTTTAAAACTCTTTGGGCCTCTTGAGAGAGTGTAAGACCCATCCCCCCTTGTACAAAAACTTTTTGGGCCTCACTCATTGTATAAGTCCCTCTGTACAAGCAAACGGCGCAATCATCGCCCGTTTAAAAATAAAAACCATCTGGGCCTACCCTCGAGTAGTAAGACCCATTTCTTTTTCTTTAAAACACTTTGGGCCTCTTGAGAGAGTGTAAGACCCATCCCTTTGTACAGAAAACCATTTTGGGCCCCAGTCACTTGTATAAGTCCCGCTGTATAAAGTCAAACAGTGTGCTCACTGATAAAACCCTGGGCCTCTCCTTGAGCTGTAAGCCCCAGATCTTTCTTTTTCAAAGCACTTTCTCCTTTGATTTTGAATATACTGTTGTTTTTAATCTTTCTTTGTTGAACAACTAACCAAACAGCATGGAAGCACTACAACTGAGTAAGTGGTTATCGCTTTCATTTACTGCTTTCATATTATAAACTGTATTGTGGGGCTGCTCACTGTAAGTCTCCTTTCATAAACTCATATCTACTGTGTAATAATAGTATAGATATTTCGAGTTTCCCCAGCAACTACGTCTAGAACTAAGTGACGCCGTTTCATTTATTCGTAGAAATAGACGCCTAGATCCCCAATAGGAGCACCAGATACAGTCTTCTCTTCGGCTGTCCTCCTTAGGAATCGTCAAAAAATTCTATCCCCCAGAGATGAATTATTCTCGGTGAAACTTCTCTTGAATTTCTTCAAACCGCCGAACGGTTCGGACTCTCTCCAAAAGTTAAAGTCACTGGATAGTAAACCTCGCACGTTTACCAGTGGTTTTAACTCTAAAAGAGTTTTCCTGAACTTTTCTTTGGTTTGGGACCCACGGGCTTCTTAAAAGCATCGGCCTCCTCTTGGGCATCATACAAGGACCCACAGGCTTCCTAAAAGCAACCCCGCCTCCTCTTGGGCATTATTCAAGGACACTACGGCTTCTTAGAAGTATTCACAGCCTCCTCTTAGGCTTCGTATAATGATCTCTTCCTCCGGGAATGATAGCCTCCTCTTGGGCTTAGTACAAGGACCCGTCGGCTTCTTAAAATATTCCAGCCTCCTCTTGGGCTTCGTACAAATTGTCCCGACGACCTCCTAGAGGTATAGGAACAGAACCTAGTCATCCTCATAGAACAGTCCTTTCATAGAGTCTACTACTGTTTCTCGAAGCATAGTACAAAAGATAAAACTCTAGACTTGGACAGTCTAACTTCCTTGAGTCTCAAAGACATTCTCAAGCACCCTTCGTTAAATAGGAAGGAAACCCGCAGACTCGGACAGTCTCAATACCCTTCGGATTTCCCGTTTCCTCAAAGAGAAGGAAATATCCCTGATCCTCAAATCAAATCCCTGAGTACAGTGTTACTCATATAAGAACTGATTTTCTCTTTTTAAATCAGTATATTGGATCTGTCACTCAACTGAAACAGTTACAATAGCCTCCATCTCGGGCTTCGTACGAGATACCAAAATTCTCCCCAGTGGAGTCAAAACAACCTTTTCGCCTCTCTCTCGGGCTTTGTACGAGATACAAAAAGCACTCTCTTGTCGAGTATAAAAGATTCCCCTGTAGAGTCAAACCCTTTTAGCCTCTCTCTCAGGCTTCGTATGAGACACAAAAGATTCCCTCGTTGAGTCAATCACCCCTTTTGCCTCCATCTCGGGCCTCGTACGAGATACAAATTCCTTAAGCAAGAGTCAACTCTTTGCTAGCCTCCTCTTAGGCTTTGTATAACGATATGCCCCACTGGGTCAAAAACCTTTAGCCTCTCTCTCGGGCTTTGTACGAGACACAAAATAGCCTCCTCTTAGGCTTTGTATAATGATTTTCCTAGCGGAAATTAGCCTCCTCTTAGGCTTTGTATAAGAAAACCACTGGTTGATCCAATCAACCTTTTAGCATCAAAGCTGTGCCTCGTTCACAGTACACAAACATCAACAACTCCTTTCCCTTCATCTAATCGCTGTAAGCGGCAAGCCTTTGGATCATCTATATCCATGCCACTGTCCCTCTTTTAGCATGAGAAATTCCTAAGGAAAGATGGCATTGCTCTACACTGAGTTAAAGTCTTCTCCTTCAGGTTAAAACCCTTTCTTCGGAAATTATGGCATTGGTCGGATCTGCGTGTCCCAGTTAAAGTAATTCTCCTTCTCCCCTCTTTAGAGATGACAAATTCTCTCTAAAGTCGAGGTCTTTCAGCTTCACGTCTTGGGCTTTGAACAAGACACAAATAGACCTTCAGCTTCACATCTTGGGCTTTGAACAAGATACAAATCACCTTTCGCTTCACGTCTTGGGCTTTGAACAAGACACCAAAAACCAATTTCCTCCCATAGAATAAGAGGAACTACGAACGCTCTGATTTCCCTGTTTCGGTAAACGGGAATACGTAGGCATAAGATCGAAAGAAAAGATCTTAGTGAGCGCAATCAACAAAAAACCCAAATCCCATATCTCAGTTAATCAAAAGTAGTAATTCAAAAGCACCAGTCCTAACATCCTAATCCATATTCCCCGCCAGAAACCCTTTGCCTAGAAAAAAGAAAGAAAGAAACCTGTATTGGCGAAATACGAATAACCAGTACAAAGGCCCCCCCACATTGATAGCATCCGTAACCTAACAGACCGCTGTTTAAACTCAGTATGCAAGCAGGGTTAATTGGAGACATCTATTTCCCTTCCTTATTCCGCTCACAATAGGATAAAAAATGAATCGACCTGTAGTTTAAAGCTCAAACCGCAGAGAGCGACCAGCGCTTAAGAACCGCGTCCAAAATTGCTCGCTACACTTTGTACATCATCTCTATAGCGGTAATTGTTCAGTATCCTGTTGGTGACTTTTCACATCCTCAATAGCTCTTCCTTTATTGCCCATCAATAAACATCTTATCTAACCACTTATCCATCTGACCTTGTCTACAGGAACATATTGTTCTGGTGACGCAATTTTGTTTTGTCTTGGCAAGTTAGATAGCATTCGGGAGTGTGATCCTGCCACAAACTTTTGATAGATTCTCGTTCAACAACGATGTTCGGCGGAAACCGTTCATGGCTATGAATGGTTCAAAAGTCAATAATTGACTTGATCTTGGAAGTCAATTCACTCTCAACAGCCCTTCTGCTCAGTTCAATAGCAGCACAGGTGAGGCCGGTGTTGTTAGAAGCTTTTCGAATAGAGTTGGAGGAAGCAACGATCTTGAATTTTGAGTTTTTGAGTTTATTTGTTTATCATGTAAACTTTGTATGCTTTGAGTCCTTGGAATCATGTAAAAATTGAGAGTTTAGACTTGTATTGCATCTTGAACATTTCTGATATGCCTCTGTAATGAAGTAGAATTTCTTTGCGTACAGTAGCTCATCTAGAGCGAGCTACTAGCATTGTAAATATGTCTTTCTTGCAAGAAAATAATTCTTGATGCAATTTGTGCAGCGTTAGTGGACTTATTAACCATGTAGGGACCAACAATCACGTTATTATATAATTTGTGCTTGACCACCATCTGGAGACATCAACTCATATAATTTGTGCTTGACCAACAATCACGTTATTATATAATTTGTCCTTGGTAGTCTCTGCCTTATTTGTAACTTGAGTATTTGAAGTTTGTGAACTTGATCTTTGGATTTTTAGACACAGAGCTTGGATTTCCTGTAAAGGACTTTCCAATCTTGTACCACTTTGAATTAATCATGCCACGATAACTTGGAACTCTTGAAATTATAATGTGAACAACCAATTTGAATTGTTTTGACATATAAAAGTCTTTTGATCTTGTATCACTTTAAATTGAAATCCTGTCCCTTTGAATTTCTCCCACCTGAAAGATTTTCTTAACCAAGACACCCTTGAATCTTGAATGGCGATGGGTAGCATAGACTTGCATCATCTAATTCTTCTCAAATTGACTTTCCTTGATGAACCATCATTTAAGGACATGGAGCAGCACAATATCTCAAACTTAAGGGGCTGACAGAGGGGGGGAGATGCCATCTTGCAATCTAGATGCTACACAACTAGTGGCTAGTCTCTAGGGACCAAATTTCCATATCAAAAGGGTATAAGGATTTAATTTTTGTGGGAAAACCGAGGAGTCTGAAGGAAGAAAGGGCTTGGTAGTGGTTTGGGGACCAGAGAGGGAAAGGGTACAGTCATACAGGAGTCCAACACACATCTTGCCAAGGCCAGAGAAACTCCACAAACACACACACAACACCGCCTTCAAGTCTTTGAGCCTTCTGCAGCAACACCTATACTAAAAAAGAAACACACAGACGAAGCTAGATAAAGCGGTTAGTTATGCACGAATGGTTGACCTAATATGTTATGCAAAAGAAAAGTGGGGATCTTAGGGTCAAAAATTAGGGTGCGACAGATGCCCCTATTTAAGTTTCTCCTATTCGGAGATATGGAGATTGAAATCTTTGTCTCGACGAGATAGGAGAGACTTAAATACAAACATGCACAACATTTTGGGCCCTAAGATGCCGCCAAATGCACATGATATGGTATGAAAAAAAGATATGATATGAACGACAAAGATCCTGTGAGGAATAATGTCACAGGGGAAAACTAATGTTAAAAAAAACTGGAACACTGCTAAAGAAAGGAAGACCCGACGAGCAAAACAAGACTCAACGAGGAAAGACCTAACTCCACTAGGGGAAAGAGACTACCAACTGACAATCACGAGGTGTCTTAAACATAGGGTGAGAAACTATCACACAGGATAGCCTAAGCAGAGGTAATAAATTGGAAAAGAAGGGTCACCTACTGCCAACTTGTGGCAGCCTGAGCAAAGGCGTCCGACCAAAAAAAGATGTGTTACCTATTATCAAGCATATGATAGCCTAAGAGAGGTAAACACAAAAGGAAAGATGACCTACTACCACCACGGTAGCCTAAGCGAGGCATCTGACCAACACAAAAAAAAACGACTGTTGGTCGAAGTCTGCTGGAGATTTACTGCCGAGAATAACCAGGGAAGTACCTACTGCCGAGGTCTTCTGGAAATCTACTGCCGAGAATAACCAGGAAAATACCTACTGCCGAGGTCTTCTGGAAATCTACTGCCGAGAATAACCAGGAAAATACCTACTGCCGAGGTCTTCTGGAAATCTATTGCCGAGAATAACCAGGAAAATACCTACTGCCGAGGTCTTATGGAAATCTACTCCCGAGAATAACCAGGAAAATACCTACTGCTGAGGTCTTCTGGAAATCTACTGCCGAGAATAACCAGGAAAATACCTATTGCCGAGGTCTTCTAGAAATCTACTACCGAGAATAACCAGGAAAATACCTACTACCGAGGTCTTCTGGAAATCTACTGCCGAGAATAACCAGGAAAATACCTACTGCCGAGGTCTTTTGGAAATCTATTGCCGAGAATAACCAGGGAAGTACCTACTGCCGAGGTCTTCTATCAAGTAATCCACTTGAAAGAGTAGAAAATAAGTCATTGCTGCGAGGTTGTCTACCTCAAACAAAAATCTTGAAATAAACGCCACGAGGTTGTCTGCCTCGAACCAAAATCTTGAACTAAATGCTGCGAGGTTGTCTGCCTCGAACCAAAATCTTGAAATAAATGTTGTGAGGTTGTCTGCCTCGAACAAAGTCTTGAAATAAGTGTTGCGAGATTGTCTGTCTCGAACAAAGTCTGAAATTGAATACTACGAGGTTGTCTGCCTCGCTTACATCTTGAAATAAACTGCTACGAGGTTGTCTGCCTCGCGTACATCTTGAAATAAGCTGCTACGAGGTTGTCTGCCTCGCGGAAAAGTCTTGAACTCCTCCCGGAAAGGTGAATACTTGTTGGAAAGTAACTTCACAGGGGCTTGGGATTTCACTGGAGATCTGATGACTTCAGTTGGAATCCATAATTTGTTGGAGATCTGGAAGCTTCATCGGGGATCCTCAAAAGAGTTGCAGGTCGGCTGGCTTGTAGAATATGTCTTCTCAAATAAAAGAGAAAGATCATCTGAGTCTTCATCAAACTTCTCGAAGAGATGCCATTTGACGGAAGCAAATTAAATCGTGGGCTCACTGGGGAGAATGCCACTGAGAAGTAAAATCACTATAGCTGAAAACAACGTTGAAGCTAGTAAGATTCTTGTAATATGATTCTCAAATAAAGAGAATACTGGAAGGTCTTCAATAACTTTCTCTAGAGAATAAGCTGATAATCTTGACAACTTCACCGGGGATAGACAAACTGTCATGGGGAGACTGCCATTTGTTATCCAGATAGAAAACCGTGCTCAAATAAAGAGCTACCACTCGTTGTCTGGGTTTAAATCCCATAATATTGCTGGAGAAATAACTTCTATCTTCCATAGAGATCTTCAAGTAAACTCTTCTTGGGGAGACAAAGTGCGAAATAAATGCACGCTTGATCTAGGTTCAACAACCTAGAGATATCCAAAATTGTGATTGTCAGGGACCAAAGTTCAATCCAGGAAATAACTGGAAAGAAACGGTCAAACAAGAACTTATCCAGTGAGGAATAAACTCAACTGGGGGTTATCTTTATCCAAAAGGTGGAAAAGAAAACTAAAGCAACCATCTTCCACGAGGATCGAGCTCAGTGGGGAATTAGAAAGGACGTGCTTTTCCTGCCTAGGGCTGACGATTCTATTTGGAGGGAGCAGACAAACCCTGTCACTTGGAGATAACCACGACCAAAGTGAAAGAACAAACCAACAAACCCAAAGAAATGCAAGATGCAAAAAATGCGCACATGCCATGAATCTACATGAAAGAATGTCATGCTATGCTTATGCTCATGCTGACAAAACAACAACAAAAAGCAAAAAAGAGATGAAAACAAGCATCTCGATACGAATACTCGGCCAATCTTCACAATATAAGAAGCATCACTGGGGATGAAATGGAAATCCACATATGGGATCACAGTCCTACTTCAAGGCTTCAAACTTCTCTGGGGAAAAGAGAGCACTCCACTTGGGATAAACATTGTGACTTCACTTAGGATTGTCAAGATGAACCTTGGATTCTGTTGGGAATGTGAAAGATTCACTGGGAACTAATCAAACTCAATGATCGAAGAGACTTCATGGGGGATAAAAATAAATATCCACTGCGAGCTGAAGTAGCCTGGATGAGAGTTGTAACTGGATAAAATAAATATCCATTTCATCAGGGAAGCTTGAATCAATAGTAGTCGAAAATAACGGAGATAAAATTTCGAGGGGATGAAATAAACATCCGCCTTCACTGGAGAAGATTGTAATAGTGAGCAAATCCATTGAGGAGTGAAATAAACACTTGCCGACTGGAGAAATCTTGCATCAGCGTGCCATGACTTCTTGAAATGAAGATTTGCCGGGGAATAGTCATGACTACCTGGAGCAAAGACTTACTAGGGAGTCGTCGCATTACTTAGGATATAAGCTCTTCGAAGTATGAGTGGATGATGTCGTGAGACTGATGTAACTATGCATAGATGACCTGTATGGTAGTCGCCATTTTGAACAACAATAGTTGTGGATGAAAAGCAATCTCCACTTCTCAAATGCCCCAGGTCGCTTGGTTTATAAGAAAAAGTCATCCCAAGAGGATTTTACAGAAAACTTGGCGTCCAACTGTCCCAATGTTTTCAAACTCTTGGAGAGATTGTCGAATCTCGACGTAACTGGCCCGGATTGATTGTGTTCTGTAACTGAGTCTTCAAATTCTTTGAGATATTTATCAAATCTCGACGTAACTGCCCCAGATTGACGGTGTTCTGAGTCTTCAAACTTTGTTCCTTGAGGTCAGACGGCGAAAGAAACAGCTGGGAAACAACTTGCCCCTGGCCAGCAAGGTCTTCAGGTAACATGCCCCTGGATACTATCATCTCCTTGAAAGAGTACTAAATTTTAGCTCATCAATGCCACGCGTATGTTAATTTCTACAATGTCAAGCAATGTTAGCAAGTAGAAAATGTTCATTCTGAAATAGATAATGCAACGTATGTTTGTCTTGAAGTTTTATTACCGATTTTATAAAGCCAACAACTTGAGTATAACCCATAGGAGTCAGGAAACAATATCTCAATGAGTATGCTTTTGAAATAAACCTTGCTTCAATTAGGACTTTAAAGGGTTGTATTATGGATTGGTTCACGGTTTAAGAAACAAAGGATATAAGGCTCAAAGTTTGTTTGTGCCCACCCAATCTTCGTGATATTTTACTCCATTTTTTTTCTTACTGAAAATTACCCTGCCCCAGGTTAAGAATGAGGGGTTTTTTCTTAGAGAAGAAAACTCATACTTCAAAGGCTCAAAAGGTTAACAAGGTTTTATCACCTTATATCTCCGGTGTTTAGGATTTTGAAACAATGCCTTATATCACTAGCAGAGTTTTATTCAAAAGCATACAACAAGAGATCTTGCATTTGATTTCATCATCCTCCATTCAATTATTTGCCAAGGCAAGAGATTAGGTAGCATTGGCATTATAAAATAGAAAAAGTGTTTTAAAATGAGTGAAACGAATGTATTTCTTCAAGATAACCATTATCATTGCATTAATTATTCAAAGTAACAAATTCTTACACGCAAACATGCTCATAATCAAAGAAATAACAACAAGATGCAAGCAAATGAATAAACATATTAATGGTATTTGGAGTAAGCTCTACTCTTGATTCTATTGGCTTGAAAGGAACTTCTCGAGTCTTCACGTCTCTCAGTATAAAGGTGTTCCATTATAACTGGGATTCCTCTCTTGAAGGTCAACACTTCATTGTTGATCATTTCTTGGACCTTTTCTTGGAAAACTTTACAGTCTTCAATCGAATGCCCCAACCCTCCGTCATGAAATGCACAACTGATATCTGGATTGAACCAAGGAGGGCGAGATTTCATGGCTCTAGTCTTCCTGGATGCCATCACTGAGTTTCGGGCAAAGTAAGACCACAATTGACTGTAAGTCATTGGGATTAGGTCAAACCAATGAGTCTTTTCTTCTGGACTATTCAGAGGTCTTTGTTGATCTTGACACTGATTCTGATGATTCATGTTCTGAACTTGTCGATTTCGACGTTGATCCTGATGAGTCAACCTTTGTCGTTTGTACGGACGTCCATGAGGCAGTGATTGCTGGCAGTGAACAGGCGCTGCAAACCGACGTTTGTGATAAGGCACCGGAACTGGAGCTTGTAAAGTCTGAGGAGAATCCAAAATTGCATTAACTTCAACACTTCTTTCCCTTCGAGAATCACTAATGGATTCCTTTTCCTCATCTTGGCTATTCGAGGCGTCTTTAATTTTCCCACTTTTGAATGCGTTCTCGATGTTTACTCCGACTTCCACAATTTTAGAGAACTCTAATGGCACAACGCCTATCATTCTGACATAATAAGAGTCTGACAGTGTCTTTAGAAACATCTTGGCAAGCTCCTTCTCTTGAAGTGGTGGCTGAACATGGGCTGCCAATTCTTTACACCTTTGTACATATTCCCTGAATGATTCGTTGTTTTTCTGACTCATGGTCATCAGTTGATCACTCTCTGGAGCCATGTCCACATTGTAATCGTATTGTTTCATAAAAGCGTTAGCTAAGTCTTCCCAAGACTGAATATGGTTCCTTTCTAGCTTCATATACCACATCAAGGATGCCCCACTTAAACTTTCTTGAAAGCAGTGAATCATCAGCTTGTCATCATCGGCATAAGTAGTCATTTTTCGACAAAACATTGTCAAATGGTACCTTGGACAACTAACACCCTTGTATACTTCGAAGGCAGGCATTTTGAACTTCGGGGGAAAAACCACGCCCGGAACTAGACACAAGTCAGGAGCCTTAAGATCAGATGCATTAAGTTCTTTCAACATCTTCAATTGTTCTTGGAGGTCACAAAATCCTTTCTCAATTTCCGCAACTCTAAGATCGTTAAGAGTTGTCACACGACAGACGTTTTGGGAATTTGGCATATACCTCAGAAAATGGGAATCTCTTTCATTAACTTGACCAACCAGGTTATTCTGCACAAGCTGAGATCGAGTAGGAACATCCACTTGTGGAGCATCGTCAGGAAGAAAATCAAACATTGGATTAATCATCACTCTGAAGCCTGACACGAGATCCACACTTTGTGTTCTATCCATTATCCCCAGTAAATACTTCAAGTTCGATGCGAATGCCAAAAGATCAGCTAAGTGACACGAAGATAGAAGACTGAATAAGCTGAGGTAGAGGAAAGATGTATGCAAAGAGATGCAATGCTAAAGATGCCATGCGAATGCAGCAAGTTTCATGGAAACTCGGCTATTTATAATCATCAAGGACTATCAAAAGACTCGTTTTTTTTATTAAAATGGTTACAACTATTAATATTGGAATATTTATTACAAAATTGTTTACAGCGCGTCGATACACTTTTCAAGAGACATAACAGAAAAGCTAAATAAAAGCTAGTAATGATGGATCTAAGGAGACTTTTCCAATGGTCTTCGTTTGACTTCTTCTTCCAATTAAGGACTAGAGTAACTTCTTTCCAAAATTTCTCCTTTTGTAGTCATATTAGCTCGAACATTTGCGAATATTCTTCAAGAGTTGTCACCAATAGTGATGGACTGGAGTAGAGTAGATAGTACTTCCTTATCAATAAGGGCTTCCCCATATCTGGTCTTGAACCCTTCTTTATCCATCAATAAGGTCTCCAATCCCCTTAGATCGTCCAAGTTATGACTATTGTAAGTGTACTTCGACGTTTTTCTTTTCAAGAGTCTATGATATCCATATGATGTTTACAAATGAAACCAAGTTCCATGAATCTTTATGATATGATGCTAATGCAATGTGAGGATGCAAACACACAGACAAAGCACAAAGCACACATAAGAAAACAAACAAACAAGGGTCCTAGGTTCAAAGGAGCGTGAACGGAGTCAAGGTCTACCCATCCCATAAGGTAGTATGGTTTCAAATGTACCTGCCGAACGGGTTCTAAAAAGTTCCCAAAGTCTACGAACCCTCTTTCGGATATTATCGACTTCCCAAATTACTTGGTTAGTCAATAATATTCTCAAGAGAATCTCGTCTGAGTGTAGTATCGCGTGACAACTATTTGGAAATAGACTCCCTCATAGTCACCGCACTACATCCTAAAAGGCCAAGTGGGTTTAAAGGTGCTACGGTCCTCAGTCTTAAGGGTTCTTGGTCGAAGTTAATACCGTTTTCACGAATGAACTCGTTCAAACAATATTAAGTTCAAAAGAACCTAAACTGAGCGATGATTTTCTCAATTCGATTTTTCGGGAATCGACTCCGTCAAAGTACCCTTGACCATATCATCTCCTATAATTATACTCATGTCCAGGTCTAGGACTCCTCACCACTAAAGAATCCCTCCAAATAGTAAAACAAATATATAACAGATAACATTAAAAGATCAAGTTAGGGGGAACCCTCTTATGAGTATCCCCAGTGAAGTCGCCATTTCTGTCGCGGTGAAAATTGGATACCATAGTTATTTGTTAACTAGGATCGCATTTTTAATGTCACCACCGGTCTTTGATTTTATCCAAGGGAAGGGAGAAAAACCGAATTCCCACAATGCAATGCAAATGCACTAAGATTCTAAGTTCGGGGGTTGGTTATACCTAGGGAAGGTGTTAGCATCCTAGATATCTGTAGTACTCTACAGGAACCTCTTGATTCATTTTATGTTATCTGTTATTTGTTTTGCTAAGGGTTAAGGGTAGGTAATTTATTATTTTTAAATCCTAAGTGTGCTCGACAAGATATCGCATCTTGTGCCTACATATCCTGTCAGGAGGGAATCAGAGCACTTGTAGTTCCTTATTATTAAGGGTACTAAATGTTTAAAGGTTTAGGAGAGAAAGATGAGTCATCATCTTAAGAAAACCACCACAGTTCTTTGAAAATGTTTGTATTTGTGGGGTATGGGATTGTACGTCCCTTCTTTGAGATGATTAACATCTAATTCTCTTGTGTGGAGAATTAGGTGGGCTAAAGTTTGATTTGAAAAATCAAAATTGTAGGGGGACTAACCTAGGAAGTCTATCCTAAGTTGTCTAATAGTCTTAACTTAAGGGTGTCGATTATGAGATGCTAATGATATGCACCATGCACAATAATATGATTATCATGCATGGGATTTTCCCTTGGATATTTATGCGATTAAATTAATGTTATTTAGGCGAAGGTGCTAGCAAAGTGATGCTAGACTTGTGTCCAGTGATCAAAAGGTCGAATGCGATGCCCTAAGGTGATCGACTTACATAGGTAGAAAATTGGCTCGACGTTGGATCGAAAGTTTTTTAATTTTTGAAAGGGTTTAAGAGCAACACCAAGTAAACAAGTTAAGCATATAAGGAATGATAACAAGCATACATCAAGATAGGCATAGTAAGCAGATAAACACGCAAGCGTACACTCGGGCGCGAGAGATTCTAAACGAGTTGGTTTATTAAGAAAAGAGTTTTGATTTTAGGGAAACTTAGAAAAGGTTATTTATTATTTTGAGAATTTGTTAAAGATTATTATTAATTTGAAAAAAAGTTAAAGGGTTTTTTATTATTAAATAAAAAGAAATTAATTTTATTATCTAGTAAAAAAAGGTTTTCAAAAAATCGTTTATTTTTAAGTTATAAAAGTAAAAGAGTTTTCTTATTAATTGAAAAGATTTTAATTTTAATATAAAAGTTTTTATTATAAAAAAAAAGGTTTACTAATCTAAAAGAGGTTTTGTTGAAAGTTTATAATTAAATTTTTTTTTAGGAAAAAAGTCATTGAAAAAGTTCTATTAAAAAAAAGAGGGTTATGTTATAAAAAACTTAGAAAAAAAACTATTTTTAAATTAAAGAAAAGGTTGTTTTTATATTAAAAAGGTTAGATTAAAACAAAACGGAGGGTGCACGGTGGGTTATGTGGGTGTGTGCGTATGTGATCAGATTGGGAATAAAGCAAAACAAAAAGCAACTCGTTCAATCTCTCTTCTTTCTCTGAACTCCCTCGTCTATCGTCTCCATCCTCTCTCGCTCATCTTTCCGTTTCAACGATGGGGTTCAAAACCTAAAAATCGAAATCGCCGTCACCCTCTCAAAACCCCTCTCGTCATCACTCTCCATCTCTCTCGATCGCCTCGTTTCTCAATCAAACATCGACAAACACAAATCCTAAGTCTACCCTAGCCCCAATCATACCCGATACCCCATTGTTCTCATTAATTCTTGATTACAAAAATACAAAATAATTAGAGCGGAAAAGCAAAAGGAGAGAAAGCCATCGATCTCAGAATTTCCGTTCGCCCAGGTACTAACTTTTGAATGTTCTTCTCTTCTGTTGACTTTGTATGTGTTGCTATTGCTCTGAGTTGGTGTTCATCGTCTTCGATTTGGTGTGGTGTGCGGTGAATTTATACGTCGTATCTTTGCTGTGGGTATGATGTTCTGATGAATTAGGATGAATTGATGTATGCGACGTCGTGATAGCTTCTCACTGTGTGTGCTTGGAATTTTGTATGAACTTTTAATGAGTTTTCCTGGTATACGAGATTGTATAGAATGTACTGATATGCAAATGGTTAGCGTTCTGATATTAACTTGGTGGATGGTTGTGTGGGATTTGATGGATGGCTTTAGAGTTTTGTGGATATGATGAGGGGGGTATTTGTCGATACGTGGTTTTTGATATTTTGTTCTGATCTCTCCTTTGTAGTATGGTCTGCCCTGAATTTCTTTGTGTTATGCTACTTATTTTATAGGCTGATGAAGGGAACAACAAAGTTATGGCCATAATTGATGATGAATGCCCTTTGATCCTCTCTTTTGATCTGATTATGTGTAGTTGCAAATTTTTGAAAACTTTCCATTTTCGTTCTAACATGTCTGCAGTATGTTATGGAATGAATTTGAACTTTGTCTAAAATGTGTCCTGGATATGTTTAAAAACTGTTTTGGAAATAATGAACAATGATGTCTTTATCCTGATTTCCTTTTCAGAGCATTTATCGTGTTTGATGAGCCATGAGTTTCCCTCCTTGTCTTCTAGGATTATTATCAGTGAAATGCTCTAGAATTCATACTGCGCTTGCTTTGTGTCTAAGATTTTGCGGTTTAATTCACTTCAAGTGGGGGAGAAAGAAGTAGTGGCAGTTCCCAGTCTCCAAACGATGATTCATATTGTAGAGGTTCACTTCGGATGTTCATGACTTACAAAGTTCTTTCAGCACTCCGCCATTACTCTAAAGGTATGCCTGGATATTTTCAAATTTATTAATTTCTTCTCAGAATTAATCCTTGGATAACCATGTAGCTTGCAGAGAATGGACCAATATTAGGACGGAGTTAAGGCCACATGTACATGGGATTAGGAATCGCTTGATTCTTGTATCTGAACTGCTTCGAAGAACATAGGCTGTGATTTAGAATGCTTTTAAAAGTCTGGTTCTGAACATGTGTTCCTCGTTGTCTTGAATGCTTGCTACTGATGACGATCTTGTCTTGATATCTTGTAGGTCTTGAATCTTTGCTTGCGAAGGACTGCCTCTTTGAAGTGTGATAAATGTTGTGGCTGAGAGGTGCAGAATGTACGGTTTTAGTTCCAGGTGAGTTCGCGCTTTCTTTGTATGGCACATACTTATACATGTGATTTGCTTCTCAATCTTGTCACAAGTTGTCTTGATCTTCTATTTTTTCTTTTCATGGCGGCACCTGGCACAAGGTGGAGTTTGGAGCGCAAGGTGGGGTATTACACCATGGAGCAATACTAGGTATAGAAACAGATATATGTTGCTCCTACTAGAACTTGTCATTGTTGTATGAATTTTGGCGTGAATGGATCTCAAGTCATGAACTGTAAACCTTGTGGTTGCTGTATTTTCCTTGTTTATTGTTTTGGCTTTGTTTCCATTTTCCTTTCATGAGAACCTGTGATGTCCGTCTTCGGTTAGCTCACGTTTTAGACTGTTTTGAACAGGCTATGGTAGCAGGTGGTGAAACTTTGGAACAACCTGGGTTGGTTTTTGTGCCAAATCGGGTTACTGCATCCAATTACGTAATCTAACTTCATAGTCTGTCACTATGATACTTTAATGAAGTAGAAGTATCTGAGTCAGACCCATGTTTGACAATAGATTGGGTTTTCGGAAACTCTTCACCCTCGCAAGTGCTTTCATCATCAATAATCATTCTATAAGGTAATTCAGATGTTATCTCCTGAGAATGCATATCTGATTCATTATTTGAATTACTGATGGTGACTTCAATCTCCTGCGACATGACATGACATTAGGTTCTTCTGAGCAAGTGAACCATTCGTATTGAAATCATTTGATAATATATCGACCCTTGGAGACCTTTGCACATCATCTCTATAGCGGTAATTATTCAGTATCCTGTTGGTGACTTTTCACATCCTCAATAGCTCTTCCTTTATTGCCCATCAAAAAACATCTTATCTAACCACTTATCCATCTGACCTTGTCTGCAGGAACATATTGTTCTGGTGATGCAATTTTGTTTTGTCTTGGCAAGTTAGATAGCATTCGGGAGTGTGATCCTGCCACGAACTTTTGATAGATTCTCGTTCAACAACGATGTTCGGCGGAAACCGTTCATGGCTATGAATGGTCCAAAAGTCAATAACTGACTTGATCTTGGAAGTCAATTCACTCTCAACAGCCCTTCTGCTCAGTTCAATAGCAGCACGGGTGAGGCCGGTGTTGTTAGAATCTTTTCGAATAGAGTTGGAGGGAGCAACGATCTTGAATTTTGAGTTTTTGAGTTTATTTGTTTATCATGTAAACTTTGTATGCTTTGAGTCCTTGGAATCATGTAAAAATTGAGAGTTTAGACTTGTATTGCATCTTGAACATTTCTGATATGCCTCTGTAATGAAGTAGAATTTCTTTGCGTACATCAGCTCATCTAGAGCGAGCTACTAGCATTGTAAATATGTCTTTCTTGCAAGAAAATAATTCTTGATGCAATTTGTGCAGCGTTAGTGAACTTATTAACCATGTAGGGACCAACTTTCACGTTATTATATAATTTGTGCTTGAACACCATCTGGAGACATCAACTCATATAATTTGTGCTTGACCAACAATCACGTTATTATATAATTTGTCCTTGGTCGTCTCTGCCTTATTTGTAACTTGAGTATTTGAAGTTTGTGAACTTGATCTTTGGATTTTTAGACACAGAGCTTGGATTTCCTGTAAAGGACTTTCCAATCTTGTACCACTTTGAATTAATCATGCCACGATAACTTGGAACTCTTGAATTTATAATGTGAACAACCAATTTGAATTGTTTTGACATATAAAAGTCTTTTGATCTTGTATCACTTTAAATTGAAATCCTGTCCCTTTGAATTTCTCCCACCTGAAAGATTTTCTTAACCAAGACACCCTTGAATCTTGAATGGCGATGGGTAGCATAGACTTGCATCATCTAATTCTTCTCAAATTGACTTTCCTTGATGAACCATCATTTAAGGACATGGAGCAGCACAATATCTCAAACTTAAGGGGCTGACAGAGGGGGGGAGATGCCATCTTGCAATCTAGATGCTACACAACCAGTGGCTAGTCTCTAGGGACCAAATTTCCATATCAAAAGGGTATAAGGATTTAATCTTTGTGGGAAAACCGAGGAGTCTGAAGGAAAAAAGGGCTTGGTAGTGGTTTGGGGACCAGAGAGGGAAAGGGCACAGTCATACAGGAGTCCAACTCACATCTTGCCAAGGCCAGAGAAACTCCACAAACACACACACAACACCGCCTTCAAGTCTTTGAGCCTTCTGTAGCAACACCTATACTAAAAAAGAAACACACAGACGAAGCTAGATAAAGCGGTTAGTTATGCACGAATGGTTGACCTAATATGTTATGCAAAAGAAAAGCGGGGATCTTAGGGTCAAAAATTAGGGTACGACACTAAGAACTCAGAGAGGACTTGAAACCCTAATTTTTCACGGTAGTAAGTGTTCACCCATCTTTGGGGAGACTAATGAGGCATGATGATACACCCATATTGTGATGATGATTTGCACAATGATGGGAATCTTAGTGGTAAAAATTTGGGATATGACGGATGCCCCTATTTAATCTTCTTGGACCCGAAGGTGCGAATGACGAAGGTGTTCGGGCATTCGGGGTGCATGAGGATTAAATATCGGAATACCCGAAATTTTGATGGTGGTTATGAATGGCAGTTTGCACATTCATCTTCTTTTGCTAAGCAATGTCGCTTAGAAAAGGTAAACTTCCCCTAGATCCTGGTTTCTTACCAAGGAACTGGTCTTAGTTTCTGGAATAAACTTCCCCTCGATCCTGGTTTCCTACCAAGGAACTGGTCTTAGTTTCTGAAATAAACTTCCCCTTGATCCTGGTTTCCTACCAAGGAACTGGTCTCAGTTTCTGATGTAAACTTCCCCTCAATCCTAGTTTCCTACCAAGGAACTGGTCTCAGTTTCTTTTGTCAATAAACTTTCTTGACAAGGGACGCTATACGTAGCGGTTTTCCTCAAACTTCTCACCGTATTTTCCTGGGGAGATGCCATTTGATGGGAAAACTTTTGATGTCAGACTTGCTGGGGGAACCCAATCGTCTGAGTTGTAGAGGTACACAAACTTCTCTGTTGGAGACGCCATTTGTCGGCTCTACAGGATGAAGCAAGTTTCTTGAGAGACTGCTTCCGTTTGGAGTCTTACATCATACTTTTCTTGGGATCTTCCCAGAGAAACGCCATATGATGGGATCCAATTTTGAGGTGCCGATGACCTTTTCATCAGCGGCTTTTTTCGGAGAAAAACTGCTATATTGTCGAATCTCTGATTGAGAGGCTTTCTCTGGGGATTTTCCTTAATCCAGGAAAGCAAGGATGTTGTCTTCATTGGCGAAGAATGGCATTTGTCGAAGGTTCTCTGGTCTTTCAGAGGTTCAAGTTATCAAAGTGGTCAAGGGCCAATTCTGATCCAGAAATAAACTGGAGGAGAGAGATTGTTCAGACGCAACCTTTCCCGACGAGGAAAGAATTTTGACAACTCGATTGAGAAGACTGTTACCACTACGGGACAAGACCGACTAAAGTGATAGCGGTGCAATATGAATGTGAATGCAAATCAATAATGCATGATGTATGTATGTATATGCTGACAAAACTAACGCGACATACAAACTAGCATATGAACACGACTGGATACTCGGCCATCGCGGGGCGAAGTCGTACCGTTGATCCAAAAGTAGCAATTCTGCCTTGCTTAGGAGAGACAGTCCCTGCGGGGAATACCGTTGGTCGGGCTTAGGAGATGGGAACTCAGCCGAGGGTATCATATGGGAAAACCGCATCCGATACAGCTGATCCTTCATTCAGGCGCACTGGCTTAGAAGGAGTACTTTGATTCTGCATTTTGACGTTCGAACACTTTTGCAGAAGCGATCGATGTTCTTTCGGTGTTCAACCGTCAAAAGAAATTGCCATCTTTATTTTAAAAGCAGAAAAAAATTTACAAGTAAATTCATTTTTGCTTCGTTTCACGAATCGTTGATCATGTTAAAATGTCGTTCTATAAAGCTAAAACAAATAAGAATTACAAACAAAAGCACAAGGGCTCAAATTTTATTGATAGGATGGAAATCAGCCAAACGCGTGATTCCATAGAGTATTTACAAAGTTAGAAAATGGTAATTTAAGAGAAAAGGGCTACATGGAAACATAACAACCACTATCCTTCTACCAACTTTGAATTCGGGGCATCCTGAGCTTCTGTCGAAGATGACCGTGACTGGCGTTTTTCTGATGGACGAAGTAACTGCTGCTGAGGGATTTGCCCCTTTGTTGAACGTAGTTACTTGCCATTATCCCTAATTTTTGCCTGGATTGTACTTTGAGATTTCCAATCCATCGGGATGATTTTTTATTATGTCTCTAATTTTTGCCTGGACCGCCCTTTCGGGTTTTCAATCCGCCGAGACGTTTTTTTTAGGCGAAGTATTTCTTGACTACATCAACATTCGTGGGGTAGGCAAATTCCTCTCCATCCATGGTTGCAAGTCTCAAGGCGCCGCCTGAGAAAGCTTTCTTGACCACGTAGGGGCCGTCATAATTCGGAGTCCACTTGCCCCGAGAATCAGTGAGAAATGATTATATCTTCTTGAGCACGAGGTCTCCTTTCCTGAAGATGCGAGGTCGGACCTTTTTGTCAAACACCTTCTTCATTCTCTGTTGATAAAACTGACCGTGGCATAGTGCCGTTATTCGCTTTTCTTCGATCAGGTTTAATTCGTCGTGTCGACTCTGACACCATTCAGCTTCTGTAAGCTTAGCTTCCATCAATACCCGGGTTGATGGGATCTCTACTTCTATGGGGAGCACTGCTTCCATGCCATACACTAGAGAGAAATGGGTTGCCCCTGTTGAAGTGCGGACAGATGTACGATAACCATGAAGAGCAAAAGGTAACATCTCGTGCCAGTCTTTGTAGGTTACAACCATCTTTTGAACAATCTTCTTGAAGTTCTTGTTAGCCGCTTCTACCGCTCCGTTCATCTTAGGCCGGTAGGGAGATGAGTTATGGTGTTCGATCTTGAACTCTACGCATAACTCCTTCATCATCTTATTGTTCAAGTTAGATCCATTATCGGTAATGATCTGGCCGGGAACACCATAACGGCAGATGATATTGTTTTTGATAAATCGGACCACCACTTGTCGGGTTACATTAGCGTATGACGCTGCTTCGACCCACTTGGTGAAATAGTCAATGGCTACTAGGATGAACCGATGTCCATTCGAAGCCTTGGGCTCAATCATGCCAATCATGTTGGTTCCCCATATGGAAAAGGCCATGGGGAAGAAAGCACTTTGAGATGCGTTGACGGTACATGAATTTTGTCGGGGTATATCTGACACTTGTGACATCTCCTCATGTACTTGTAGCAGTCGGACTCCATGGTCAACCAGTAGTACCCTGCTCTTAGAATTTTTCTCGCCATTGTATGTCTGTTGGCATGAGTGCCAAAGGATCCTTCGTGAATTTCTTTTATCAACATGTCTGCTTCTGGTCTGTCGACGCATCGGAGCAAGACCATGTCGAAATTCTGCTTATAAAGTGTATCACCGCTCAGAAAGAAGTTTCCAGCCAGTCTTCTGAGGGTTTTTCTGTCCTTTCTAGACGCCCCATGTGGGTATTCCTGTTTTTGAAGGAAGTGTTTGATATCGTAATACCAAGGTTTGTCGTATATGACTACTTCGATCATGAAGATGTAAGCGGGTCGTACAAGGCGCATTATGTCGATCTTAGGTAAGTCGTTCCATTGACCTACACTAATCATGGAAGAGAGAGTGGCTAATGCATCTGCCATGTGATTCTCTTCACGAGGGATGTTATGAAACTCAATTCTGTTGAAGAAGGGTAACAACCTTCTTGCATAATCTTTGTAAGAAATTAGTCCTGATTGGTATGTGTTCCACCCTCCTTTGATCTGATTGATAACCAGGGCTGAGTCGCCGTATACGTCAAAGTTTTTGATCCTCAAATCAATTTCTTCCTCGAGACCCATGATACAAGCTTCGTATTCGGCCTCATTGTTTGTACACTTGAACGTAAGTCTAGCGGTGAAAGGAATGTGGGTACCTTGAGGTGTAACAATGATTGCCCCAATTCCGTTTCCGTAATGATTAACTGCTCCGTCAAAGATAAGTCCCCATTGGGAACCTGGTTCTGGCCCTTCACTGGGTAGCGGTTCATCGTAATCTTTCATTTTTAGATACATGACATCTTCGTCTGGGAAGTCAAACCCGATTAATTCTTCATCGTCAATCGGTTGATGAGCCAAATGATCGGCTAAAGCACTCCCCTTAATGGCTTTCTCACCGTAGTACTCTATGTCATATTCTGATAGCAACATCTGGCAACGGGTAATCCTTCCCGTGAGAGCAGGCTTTTCAAAGACATACTTGATTGGATCCATCTCGGAGACCAAACAAGTAGTGTGACAAATCATGTACTGGCGCAAACGTTTGGCTGCCCAAGCCAAAGCACAACAAGTTTTCTCAAGCATAGTGTACCGAGTCTCGCAGTCGGTGAATTTCTTACTCAGATAGTAGATGGCAGACTCTTTCCTTTTGGTTTCGTCTTGTTGGCCAAGTACACATCCCATTGAGTCCTCTAGGACTGTGAGGTAGATAATCAGTGGTCTTCCTTCCACTAGAGGTGATAGAATCAGTGGGTTCAACAGGTATTCCTTAATACTGTCGAAGGCAGTTTAACAGTCTTCTGTCCAAACACAGTCCTGGTTCTTTTTTAGTAATTTGAAAATGGGCGCACATGTCGCGGTCATGAGGAATATGAATCTGGAGATGTAATTCAAACTTTCCAGGAATCCTCTGACTTGTTTTTCAGTCTTCGGAGAAGGCATTTCTTGAATGGCCTTGACCTTGTCAGGATCAACCTCAATTCCTTTCTGGATGACTATGAAACCTAAGAGTTTCCCTGAACGGACACTGAAGGTACACTTGTTGGGATTCAAGCGAAGTCTGTATTTTCTCAACGGCTCAAATAGTTTTGACAGGTGGGTCACATGCTCCTCTTCTGTCTTAGATTTTGCAATCATATCATTGACATATACCTCGATTTCTTTGTGTATCATGTCATGAAACAGAGTAGTCATGACCCTTTGATAGGTTGCCCCGGTGTTCTTCAAACCGAACGACATCACCTTGTAACAAAAGGTACCCCATGGGGTAATGAACGAAGTTTTCTCCATGTCTTTCGGCACCATTTTGATTTGATTATAGCCCGAGAATCCATCCATGAAGGAGAAAACTTTGAACTTTGTTGTACTGTCTACTAGCATGTCAATATGTGGTAAAGGAAAGTCGTCCTTTGGACTAGCCTTGTTTAGATCCCTGTAGTCGACACACATTCTGAATTTCCAGTCCTTTTTTGGAACGGGTACGATGTTGGCTAACCATTGAGGATATTCTGATGTGGGGAGGAAACCTGCGTCAATCTGTTTCTGTACCTCCTCTTTGATTTTGATGGCCATGTCCGGATGAGTCCGTCTCAACTCCTATTTTACTGGCGGACATTCCGATCTCAATGGTAAATGATGTTCCACGATGTTGGTATCCAACCCTGGCATATCCTGGTAGGACCAAGCGAATACATCGGGAAACTCTTTGAGAAGCTTTATCAAATTCTCTTTGGCAATTGGACTGAGTAGCGCCCCAATCTTGACTTCTTTTCTCTCTTCTTCTGAGCCCAATTTGACTGTTTCCAGCAACTCTTTGTGAGGCTCAATGGACCTTTCCTCTTGTCTGAGTAGTCGGGAGATCTCTTCTGGAATTTCGTTGTCAACTTCTTCTTCATCCCCAAATACTGGGAACTCAAAGTCGGAAGAAGGCATCGGATCGTATGTTTCAACGGGGTTTAAAACAACCAATCTGCATGACGTGATGATTCATTTTTTAGAAGAGATAGAGAGAATGCAAAAGTGTGTGCAGTGTTTTTTTCTTTTACTGCTTGTTTTTATTGAGTTGTTTTTTTTTAGGATTACCATTTTCTGAGAAAAGGAAAAGAGAAAACAACAATTAATGCAGAAATTACATAACGACATTTAATTATTTATGAACAAGTTGATTTGTGAAACTACAGCCCTATAAAACAAAACTCTGTCGCTTTGGGCAAAGCGAAGAGGGATATTTACAGAAAGTAAGCCCTATCAAAACATCCGTTTCACCTGGGCAGGGTGAAAGGTTAAAAACAACAATTACTTTGACTTTTGAACAACTTTCGGAATATCGACAGCAACCCATTGGCGGCGAACTCCTCGGTGAATCATAAAGTCTGGCACCTTCTTAGATTTTTCTTCAGAAATAACACTAATTTCTGGTGGAACAGGATCATTGGAATCTGTCTCCCAGGCAGAATTATCGTAGGAGGATTCCTCTGTTGCATTTTGTATAGTATTTATGCTCTCAGGCAGATCTCCCCATCCAGTTGGTTGGATGTCTTCGAGCCTGATACGAGAGCTTTCAGGAGCGGTGTACTTGACCATGAAGTCGTATTTTCCACTCGGTTATCCCAAGGTGTCCCATGTAACACCCCCAATCTAATACCCCAAGGCTATTAAAGCGGTAAATAAAAATTCGAAATTTCATCAGAGTATATTTGAAAACATGGCATAGACAGGGAGCATCACATCAATTTGAAACAAACATAACATACAACACCTGCTCATTTAGATATGCAACAGTGGGGTAGCAATCAACAGAGGAACTCAGTTCCTTACACCCACATTTCAGATTTTAGAATAAAAGCGGAAAATCTAAAACTGAATAACATATATATATATATATATATATATATATATATATATATCATGAAAGTTGTCATACATTAAGTTATACATGTACAAGTCAAAAGATATATATACATAGTACACCAATAATCACAACACGGTCACCCTAACTACCCGGTGTCACATATCAGAGCCGACCGACAAAAGAATGAAGACGCAAAGCTTCACAAAAAGACTTCCAGCAACTCTAATCTGCAATGCCTCATAGAGCATTATAAAACAGCAGAAGGGTGAGAAAAACAATCATAATACCGTTGAATAAAATTATATATTAACACAAAATACACCAGTATAAAGTTCTCACCACAAATGCACCACAATCGAATAAAACATAACACAGTACAACTATCAGGTATTCATCACCAATACACGTCAATCACACATAATACACCCCTCATCACACAATTATACATATTCCATCACATTATTCACATTCACAATCAAAATACACAATTAATCCATGATTATACAAATACACAGAGACCGACACAACGACTCTATGCACATGCCATGCGGTACCGACTTCCAATGTTTCTCATGTCTCATCACCAGTTCACTCAGGAACTATTGGAACCATCGCTCGTTACTGAGAATCTCAAGTAACACCCCGTCGGGCCTACGATGTTCACCCGTCGCTTTAGGTCCTCAGGCATCGCCTCATATTTTCGAGGCACACGACGTTATGGATCGCTTTAAGTCCCATCATGGGCACACGATCGTCTACAACCATCGCTTTAGGTCCTCAGGCAGCGCCTCATATTTTCGAGGCACACGATGTTATAGGAAATTCCCTCAGGAATTAAACCGCCACTCAGGATGTTTCCACAATACATATCATGATGCTTGGCATACAATAACTCATGACATTCACATTGCATACATACACACATTCATGATCATGCATTTATCATCAAATACCACACATAGTATTTTCTTGCCCTTAGGCCACAAATCATCATCGACACATAGTATTCTTATCCCAACACAACACACAATCCATACAACATTCATATTAACAGTACGGTGTACCTTACACATCCAATTCACACAATTATAACAGCAAAAGTCGACAAAACGACACTATTCCCGATTTTTCGACATAATTAAATCGGCTAACAATTCCAAAATCATCATCATCCAAAAGTACATTTCATAAGCTTTCCAACGATATAAATATCACTCAAATCGGAACTACGTTTCGAAAGATATGGATTTTAAAAAAAAAAAGAAAATTGTTTTCAAAAACAGCCTACCGCCCGGCGAAGCATGCTCACCGCCCGGCGAAACACGCTTCGCCTCTGCTTCGCCCGGCGAAGCACAGGCGACACCAAAACCCCAAAATAATTCAAAGAGGCAGAAGCTTGACACCTCTGCGCCTCTCAAAACCGCCCGGCGAAAAAGACGCATCGCCCGGCGCTCAGGGCCTTTCGCCCGGCGCTCAGCACCAGAAGCAGAAAAATCTGCTGCGTGTGTGCACTGTTCCATACTCCAAATTTTCTCATTTCCATCCCCAAATCATTTCCAACAGCAAAACAATTACTAGCAATGGTTCATACACATATAGAGATCATACAACCCAGATTATATCGAATTCCGTCCGTGAAAACATCGATTTCTACTCGATTACGCGATTTCGACCTATATCTGAAAAGCTACCAAACGAGACAATACGACATGCAACCACACATACATAATCATACACAACAATAAGATAATCGAGTTTCACACCCTTACCCGATTTAATCGATTCCTAGAACTTGTTCTCTTGATTTCCCAAGCTTTTTCTCCAATTTCTCTCTTCTCCTCTTTTCTTCTCTTTTCTTCTTTTCTTACTTTCTTTCTCTTCTACTATTTTTCTCTCTATTTCTATTTTTCTTTTCTTTACTAACTTAACAAAATACACCCAAATGCCCAAAATACCCCTACACTCAAATATCTCGCAAACGTTCCCAAAACCCGATAAAATATATTCACGACGAAAAATAACATATTTTCACATAAAAGTCAGAAATAAAATAATATAATAATAAAATAATCCTAACGACTCAATTAAAATAAAAGACCAAAACTGACAAAACTGGGGCGTTACAACTCTCCCCCACTTAGAAATTTTCGTCCTCGAAAATCTCACCTGAAATAAACAACTCTGGATACGACTCCCGCATCCGACTCTCCAACTCCCAAGTCAAATTACCCTCGGCAGCGCCTCCCCACGCCACTTTCACCAAAGCAATATCCTTGCCTCGCAACTGCTTCACTTCGCGATCCAAAATACTAACAGGTAAAGCCTCAACTGTAAGATTCTCTCTTACCTCAACCTCATCCATCGGAATCACATGTGACGGATCCGGAACATACTTCCGAAGCTGTGAAACATGAAACACATCGTGCAAATTCGACAGACTCGGCGGCAACGCCACCCTATACGCCACAGTACCCACTCTCTCAGATATCTGGTAAGGACCAATAAACCGAGAAGTAAGTTTCTTCGATTTCAAAGCACGACCAACACCCGTTACCGGCGTAATCCTCAGAAATACATTATCGCCCTCTTGAAACTCAAGATCCTTCCGTCTCCGATTATGATAACTCTTTTGCCTACTCTGAGAAGCCTTCATTTTCTCTCGAATAAGCTTCACTTTCTGCGTCGTCTGTTGCACCAACTCTGGTCCAACCACCGTTCTCTCACCAGATTCGTGCCAACACAACGGCGTCCGACACCTTCGTCCATACAATGCTTCAAACGGCGCCATACCAATACTAGAATGAAAACTGTTATTATATGTGAATTCTATCAACGCAAGATAACTATCCCACACACCACCTTGTTCCAAAACACAAGCCCTCAACAAATCCTCCAACGACTGAATCGTCCTCTCCGTCTGACCATCCGTCTGCGGATGATAAGCCAAACTCAATCTCAATCTAGAACCCAAAGCCTTCTGTAAACTTTCCCAAAATCTCGATGTAAACCTTGGATCTCGATCAGAAATAATACTCAATGGAACCCCATGCAACTTCACCACCACACTGATATAAATCTCAGCTAACCTCTCCAAAGAAAAACTGATGTCAATCGGAATAAAATGAGCTGATTTAGTCAGCCTATCAACAACCACCCAAATAGCATTATGCCCCCTCTGAGTGTTCGGTAACCCCGTTACAAAATCCATCGAAATGCTATCCCACTTCCACTCAGGAATATCCAACGGTTGCAACAAACCACTAGGCCTCAAATGCTCCACCTTCGATTTCTGACAAGTCAAACAAGTATACACAAACTGAGCCACATCTCTTTTCAAACCAGACCACCAGAAAATCTTCTTCAAGTCTTGATACATCTTATTCGCTCCAGGATGTATACTCAAATTACTCTGGTGTCCTTCCTCCAAAATCATCCTTTTTAACTCTGGATCATCCGGAATACAAATTCGTCCACGAAACCTCAAAACACCATTAGAATCCACTTGAAAATCACTATTCGAAACTCTTTCTCCAACCAACATCAAATCCACAAATTTCAAATCCAACTTCTGTTTCTCACTAACCGTCATCAGAAAATCATTAGTAACCTTCAACATTCCAAGCCTTACACTATCCGAAGTCACTTCACATACCAAACTCAAATCTCTAAACGATTCCAAAAGTTCCCATTCCTTAACCATCAAAGCTGACATATGCAACGATTTTCGACTCAACGCATCAGCTACCACATTAGCTTTACCAGGACGATAATTCAAGCCAAAGTCGTAGTCTTTCAAGAATTCCAACCACCTACGTTGCCTCATATTCAATTCCTTCTGATCAAACAAATACTTCAAGCTCTTGTGATCACTAAAGACTTCAAACCTCGCACCAAAAAGATAATGCCTCCAAATCTTCAACACGAAAACTACAGCCGCTAATTCAAGATCATGAGTAGGATAATTCTTCTCATGCACTCTCAACTGCCTCGAAGCATAAGCCACAACCTTACCTTCTTGCATCAGAACACCACCTAGACCAATCAAAGAAGCATCACAATAAACCACAAATGGTTCATTAGGATTCGGCAAAATCAAAATCAGAGCTATCGTCAATCTTCTCTTCAGCTCATTAAAACTCTCCTCACACCGAATATCCCAAATGAACGATTGACCTTTACAAGTCAACTGGGTCAAAGGCAATGCAAGCTTAGAAAACCCTTCAATGAACCGTCGATAATAACCGGCCAAACCCAAAAAGCTACGAATCTCCGTAACCGATCTAGGAGCCTCCCATTGCATCACTGCATCAATCTTGGATGGGTCAACACTAATACCACTACCGAAAATAACATGTCCAAGAAAACTTACTTCCGATAACCAAAACTCACATTTCGACAACTTAGCATACAATTGTTTCTCTTTCAAGATTTGCAACACAATTCTCAAATGCTCTTCATGCTCCTCTTGAGACTTAGAATAAATCAAAATATCATCGATGAACACAACCACAAAACGATCTAACTGTTCATGAAAGATACGATTCATGTATTCCATGAACACACCCGACGCATTAGAAACCCCGAATGGCATCACGGAATATTCGTAATGGCCATACCGTGTCCTAAAGGCCGTCTTTTGAATATCCTCTTCTTTCACACGAATCTGGTGATATCCCGATCTCAAATCAATCTTGCTAAAAACACGCGCACCAACCAATTGGTCCATCAAATCATCAATTCTCGGGAGCAGATACTTATTCTTAATCGTCACTTTATTCAACTGGCGATAATCAATACACAATCGCATACTTCCATCTTTCTTTTTCACCAACAAAACTGGCGCACCCCAAGGAGAAACACTTGGCCTTACAAACCTCTTCTCCAACAAGTCATTCAACTGCTTCTTCAACTCTACCAACTCAGATGCCGACATTCTATAAGGTGCCATAGAAACAGGTCTAGTACCGGGAACTAGATCTATCGAGAACTCCACCTCTCTCTCTGGCGGCAAGTCTGAAATATTCTCAGGAAACACTTCAGGAAATTCACACACAACAGGAAACACCTCAAGCGACACCTGACTATCCAAAGTCAAAGATGCAAACAATCCAAACAACTGAGCTTCGTCCGCCAAAAGTCTCTTCAACTCTTTGGTAGATAAGAAACTCGAGTCTTCGTCTTCCTCCAGAGAAGGAAACCTTACCAGCTTATGATAACAATCAATATGAACCCTATTAAATTGCAACCAATTCATTCCCAAAACTACATTCAAACCTTCCAACGGCAAACACACTAAATCCATCTCAAAGTCTTTACCATAAATGGTCAAAGGACAACTCAAACACACCAAAGAAGTTGTTACTGACCCCATCGCTGGAGTATCAATAACCATCTCACCATCCATCAAAGACAACACAAGATTCAAACGCTTCGCGCACTCAGACAAAATAAACGAATGAGTCGCTCCAGTATCAATAATAGCAACTAAAGGCGTACTATTAACAAAGCAAGTACCTCGAATCAGACGATCTGTACTTGAAGTCTGAGTTCCTGCCAAAGAAAACACCTTGCCACTAGTCGGAGCTTTCTTCTGATTCGGACACTTCGAGCTAATGTGACCAGGTTCCCCACAGTTATAACATTTCACCACATTCTTCCTTTTACAATCAGCCACAACATGTCCTTCACCTCCACCGTTAGAACACTTATCCAAATTCTTCCTACACTCGGACTGACGATGTCCCAATTCACCACATCTAAAACACCTCGGAGCATTAGACATACCACCTCCACCTGACCTTCGATCAAAAGTACCCCTTTGTTTACCTTTATCCGCCGGTGTTACATACGGACCACTACGAAACTACTGCTTCCCTTTCCTGTCACTTACACTTTTGTAGTGAGTAGATCGAGCCTTACTATCCTCATCATAAATCCTACAACATTCCACCAAATCAGCAAACCTCCTTATCCTCTGGTAACCGATCGCCTGTTTTATCTCAGGACGCAATCCACTTTCATACTTCACACACTTAGAGAATTCCGCAGTCGCTTCAGCATAATGAGGGTAAAACTGCATCAACTCAACAAACTTAGCTGTATAATCCACAACAGACATATTACCTTGCTTTAGCTCCAAAAACTCAATTTCTTTCTTTCCTCGGACATCCTCGGGAAAATACTTCCTTAGAAACTCTCGGCTAAACACTTCCCAAGTGATCTCTTCGTCCTCCGCAGCTTCCAACACCTGACGAGTACCGACCCACCAGTCATCTGCTTCTTCCTGCAACATGTGAGTTCCCAGTCTCACCTTACTGTCCTCGTCACAATCCATCACCCTAAAAATCCTCTCAATCTCTTTCAGCCAAATCTGCGCTCCATCAGGATTATGTCTCCCTTTGAAGACAGGTGGCCTATTCTTTCTAAACTCATCATTCACCCCAGCATTCGGTGCACCCTGCACAACACGAGCCATAGCCTGCATAGCAGCAGCTAAAGCAGCATCGTTCCTTCCTGCCATATTCTGTTCATTTCCAATAACAGAAACTATGGTTAAACAAACAGCTCAACCAACCACAACGACCAACCAGGACTGACACAACCGACACAGACTGACACCAACTGGCGCAAACTGACACAGACTGGCTCTGATACCACTTATTGTAACACCCCTAATCTAATACCCCAAGGCTATTAAAGCGGAAAATAAAAATTCGAAATTTCATCAGAGTATATTTGAAAACATGGCATAGACAGGGAGCATCACATCAATTTGAAACAAACATAACATACAACACCTGCTCATTTAGATATGCAACAGTGGGGTAGCAATCAACAGAGGAACTCAGTTCCTTACACCAACATTTTAGATTTTAGAATAAAAGCGGAAAATCTAAAACTGAATAACATATATATATATCATGAAAGTTGTCATACATTAAGTTATACATGTACAAGTCAAAAGATATATATACATAGTACACCAATAATCACAACACGGCCACCCTAACTACCCGGTGTCACATATCAGAGCCGACCGACAAAAGAATGAAGACGCAAAGCTTCACAAAAAGACTTCCAGCAACTCTAATCTGCAATGCCTCATAGAGCATTATAAAACAGCAGAAGGGTGAGAAAAACAATCATAATACCGTTGAATAAAATTATATATTAACACAAAATACACCAGTATAAAGTTCTCACCACAAATGCACCACAATCGAATAAAACATAACACAGTACAACTATCAGGTATTCATCACCAATACACGTCAATCACACATAATACACCCCTCATCACACAATTATACAGATTCCATCACATTATTCACATTCACAATCAAAATACACAATTAATCCATGATTATGCAAATACACAGAGACCGACACAACGACTCTATGCACATGCCATGCGGTACCGACTTCCAATGTTTCTCATGTCTCATCACCAGTTCACTCAGGAACTATTGGAACCATCGCTCGTTACTGAGAATCTCAAGTAACACCCCGTCGGGCCTACGATGTTCACCCGTCGCTTTAGGTCCTCAGGCATCGCCTCATATTTTCGAGGCACACGACGTTATGGATCGCTTTAAGTCCCATCATGGGCACATGATCGTCTACAACCATCGCTTTAGGTCCTCAGGCAGCGCCTCATATTTTCGAGGCACACGATGTTATAGCAAATTCCCTCAGGAATTAAACCTCCACTCAGGACGTTTCCACAATACATATCATGATGCTTGGCATACAATAACTCATGACATTCACATTGCATACATACATACATTCATGATCATGCATTTATCATCAAATACCACACATAGTATTTTCTTGCCCTTAGGCCACAAATCATCATCGACACATAGTATTCTTATCCCAACACAGCACACAATCCATACAACATTCATATTAACAGTACGGTGTACCTTACACATCCAATTCACACAATTATAACAGCAAAAGTCGACTAAATGACACTATTCCCGATTTTTCGAGATAATTAAATCGGCTAACAATTCCAAAATCATCATCATCCAAAAGTACGTTTCATAAGCTTTCCAACGATATAAATATCACTCAAATCGGAACTACGTTTCGAAAGATATGGATTTTTAAAAAAAAAAGAAAATTGTTTTCAAAAACAGCAAACCGCCCGGCGAAGCATGCTTACTGCCCGGCGAAACACGCTTCGCCTCTGTTTCGCCCGGCGAAGCACAGGCGACACCAAAACCCGAAAATAATTCAAAGAGGCAGAAGCTTGACACCTCTGCGTCTCTCAAAACCGCCCGGCGAAAAAGACGCATCGCCCGACGCTCAGCACCAGAAGCAGAAAAATCTGCTGCGTGTGTGCACTGTTCCATACTCCAAATTTTCTCATTTCCATCCCCAAATCATTTCCAACAGCAAAACAATTACTAGCAATGGTTCATACACATATAGAGATCATACAACCCATATTATTTCAAATTCCGTCCGTGAAAACATCGATTTCTACTCGATTACGCGATTTTGACCTATATCCGAAAAGCTACCAAACGAGACAATACGACATGCAACCACACATACATAATCATACACAACAATAAGATAATCGAGTTTCACACCCTTACCCGATTTAATCGATTCCTAGAACTTGTTCTCTTGATTTCCCAAGCTTTTTCTCCAATTTCTCTCTTCTCCTCTTTTCTTCTTTTCTTACTTTCTTTCTCTTCTACTATTTTTCTCTCTATTTCTATTTTTCTTTTCTTTACTAACTTAACAAAATACACCCAAATGCCCAAAATACCCCTACACTCAAATATCTCGCAAACGTTCCCAAAACCCGATAAAATATATTCACGACGAAAAATAACATATTTTCACATAAAAGTCAGAAATAAAATAATATAATAATAAAATAATAAAATAATCCAAACGACTCAATTAAAATAAAAGACCAAAATTGACAAAACTGGGGCGTTACATCCCACACTTCTTTGGAACTGGAGGAGTCATCCCTTTCGATGACGTTGACCTCGGGAAAAGCATAGTTGATGAACTCTAATCTTGCGAATGTTGCGAATTCATCGTCGGGTGGGGTATCTTTAGGATACCCTGGGTGAGGATCCCATGACATGGTGGGGACACACATATTCTTTTCAATGATGCTCAGCTAATTTTCATTGTTCGGCTGATTCTCTTGCCCCAAGTCTCCCAGATACGGCTGCCACATTGGCAGGCCATCCATTGGGCCATAATAGTCGTGGTCAAAGTTGTCTTTCATCGGAGTGTCTTCCTCTAATGAGTTTGGTGGAGCACGGCATCCTTCCGGATCACAATTTCCATATATCATTTTGACATCCGACCGGGGTATAAATCTCGGACCCTGTGCAGGAAAGCAAAATGGAGTCTGCGTTTCATCCTGAGGCATATAACCGTCCTCGTTAAGATAAGACTTCTATTCCTCATCTGTGTCTGAGGGGTCCTCCTCATTGATAGTGTGTACTTCTTGGGACACCGGTTGAAGCAAACCTCCACTGTGAAAGAAGTTCTGAATGGGATGAAGACTTTCATCGCTGGTAGTAGCTGTCTGGGGGCAGGTTGCAGAAAAACCAAGACCCTTCTTTATTTTATTGTCAGTAGGAATGACTAGTTGTCCCCATCCTGTTGTATTGGTACTCTCGACCACTTTTTATAGCATCTTTGTATGAGGAAATGGAAGTTCCCTCTTCGGATCGATTGTCCTTGCTCACCGAAAGCACCTGGAACTGAGTCCCAACAATCTCCTCGGGTTCTACACAAGTAGATGATGATAAGTTACTCACGAGCAAGGCTTGTTCTCCACAGACCGTGACGAGCTGGTTGTTTTGAACGGACTTTAACTTTTGGTGAAGGGTCGAGGTGACTGCCCCAGCCTGATGTATCCAAGGTCTTCCTAATAAACAACTGTACGTTGCCCGGATGTCCATGACCTGGAAAGTGAAGTTGAAAGTGTGAGGACCGATAGTTATGGGAAGTTCGACTTCGCCGATAACCATTTTTCTGGATCAGTCAAACGCTTTGATGACGACCTCGCTAGTTCTCATCGGGGTTCCTTTGAAGGATAATTGCATTAAAGTGGACTTCGGCATAACATTCAGGGCTGACCCTGTGTCTATCAGTACGCTGGCTAAAGCATTGCCCTGGCAGCTGACCGTGATATTGAGCGCCATGTTATGACGGCGACCTTCTTCAGGTAATTCCTCACTGTTAAATCCCAAGTTATTGTAGGAAGTGATGTTAGAGACAATGCTATCAAACTATCTGATTGTTACATTCTGTTCCACAAAGGCTTGCTCCAAGACTTTCTGTAGAGCCTCCCTGTGCGCTTCTGAACTGAGTAACAGTGATAATACCGAGATCTTTGAAGGAGTTTGTAATAGCTGATCAACAATGTTGTATTCATTCCTTTGGATGAGCTTTAGCATCTCATCATTATTTTTTGAAAGGTCGGGATTACTGGACTGACCGACTGGTGGATTAGGAACTACTGTCTGAGGTTCCTTTTCATTGCTGGACTCTCCAACTCCTCTGTTGAAGATTCGACCGCTCCGTGTTACACGACTGATTTCTGCAATATTCACGACGGAGGGTAATGGAATTTCATTTCCATTCTCAACTATCGTTGCACCGTATTTGTAAGGGATGGCCTTAGTTGATTCATACGGTAGTGGTCCCGGTAGATAGATGACTATGGGAGCCTTCTGATTTTTCTTACCATCGTAAGTAATCTCGATCTATTCCTGGTCAGGAACTCTTGATTCGTCAAGTAGAGGGATGATGGCAAAAACATCCCTGGTCCTCTGATGATCAGAGATTACGACAACATCCTCAATTTGATCAGTGAGGTAGTCCGGCGCACAGTTAGTTGGTCCAAAACCCGGATATGGGCGAATCTCTCTATGATCCACCTGACCCTGAAGAGCTGCTCGCACAAGGTAACATCCTTGGTTACTTTCCGAACAGACTCTACAATGTTCATAGTTGGGTGGTGGCACCTGGCCACGCTTGCTTTGAATGCAATGTAACCTTACAAGGTTAGCTTCCACAGATCGGACATCCTGACTTTGATGTCGAGTAGGGTTCCTGTTATTGATACTAATTTCCTGAGTATCTTCATCCATATAGATTGGCATCCACCAGTGATTTAACAAGTGCTGAAGTGCCTCCTAGACAAGGGCACAACCTTGATCATTTTCGCAACCCGCTTTACAGCTCTGGTAATCATGTGATACCAGGAATCCGAGGCGGACCTGCTCAGCATGTAACTCTACCAGGTTGGTATTCATTAAACGAATGTCAAAGATTTGATCCATGTTGATCTGATAGGGATTCCTATCATGGTAGTCCTGGATCCATCCAAGATCCATCTGACGTTGGAGGGCCTCTTGTACAAAAGAGCATCCCTGTTTGTTTACCGAGCAAGTCAGACAAGAACTGTAATCATGCCATGGCAGATTATGATACTGGCTTTGCCTAGAATGCATCGCCACCAAGTTGACATTCATTGCACGGATGTCGTGGTTCTGAATGATGTTAGAATTCGTGTAAACCATGTTAAATTCATGAACTCGGTGCTCTTGGATCCATCCGAGATCCATCTGTTCCTATAGAGCTGATTGCACCACAGAACATCCTTGATTGCTTTTAGAGCAGATATCACACTGGTGATAGTTATGAGGTGGCACATGGCCCTATCCACTCTGTCTACAATGCATCTTGACCAAGTTGGTTTTCAATAAGAGTACATCGTGAATTTGATAGACTTTGTTAGACTTTCCCTCTATCAGATTGACTGCGGCTTTCTCATGTTGAGGCAGCGGGTTCGTGAGAACATTGGGATTTGTATCCTTGAAAGATAAGACCCTGCTCCTAACAAGCTTTTGCACGTCGGATTTGAAATTGAGACAATTCTCTATGTTATGCCCTGGTCCTCCTTGATGGTAAGGGCATGTCTGGTCCACCTTAAACCAAAAAGGCGGATTTTCCGGTACTGCAAGAGGGGATTTAATCTGGATGTGCCCCTTGGCCAGTAGTAACAAAAATAACTCTGCGTATGATACGAGTATAGGATCAAATCCTGGTGGCCGCGTTGTACGGTTGTTATTGTATGGAGGACGAGCCTGCTGAAGAGGATGTTGTGTCCTTTGCTGATTAGGTTGGCTCTGCGCAACCTGAGGTTGATACGTAGAATTAGGAGCAAGATTGATAGCAGGAGTCACAGCCGCTATTGGCTGATAACGTTGCCTTTGCCTTCCGAGAGAGATATTCCCAATATCCTGCTCTTTTCTCTTAGGGAGAGTACTACCATATCATTTTGTACTACTTGATGATCCAGCATCTTTTATTAGACGTCCTTCTCGAACATCTTCCTCGAGACGTACCCCCATACCGACCATTTCGGTGAAGTCACTGGGTGCACTGGAAACCATTATGTCGTAGTAAAATGAGCTTAAGGTCTTTAAGAAGATTTTTGTCATCTCTTTTTCCTCAAGAGGTGGACAAATTTGGGCGGCAATTTCACGCCATCTCTGAGCGTACTCCTTAAAAGTTTCCTTGTCCTTTTGTGACATCGATCTGAGCTGATCTCTGTCTGGTGCCATGTTCAAATTGTATTTGTATTGTTGGACGAAGGCAGTGCCAAGATCTCTGAAAGTGCTAATCGTAGCACGGTTTAAACCCATGTACCATTTTAAGGCGGCACCAGTTAAACTATCCTGAAAGCAGTGAATCAGTAGATCCTGATTTTCCGTCTGAGCTGACATTCGCCGAGCGTACACCACTAAGTGACTCTGAGGGCAAGAATTACCCTTGTATTTTTCAAAGTCGGGAACTTGGAACTTGTGCGGAACTTTCACATTGGGGACCAGATAAAGGTCTGCGGCGTCCTTTCCGAATAAATCCTGACCGCGGATGGCTTGCAGTTCCTTTTTCATTTCCAGGAACTGTTCTTGGAACTCGTCCATCCTGTCGAACATAGTTTCCTTTCTTCCAGAAGGTATCTGTGGAATCTGTCCTTCCGGGACAGTGTGCACCACAGGGGGTGCTACCGTTACTACGGCACTGAATCTTGGCGTTTCCCGAAGTTTGTAACCTTCAGAGTCCTCAATATTCCTCTGGTATCCTCGCTTTCCCGAAGTTTGTAACCTTCAGGCCCAGCGGCTTCTGCTGAAGTTTCCGGATCTCCAGTGATCGGCGGAACATATCCTTTCGGGATATAGTTAGCAGGCATACCCCAGGGACGATCTTTCGGCATTATGTACCTAGGATCATACTTCTCCACTATGGGCGTTGAGGTGATCTCTGAGATCACAGTTCTTTGTAGCTGAGCTTCCGCCATGGCTTGCATGTCCTTATGAAGCTTTCTCATATCCTCTCTCAGAGCGTCGATCTCTTCTTTCAACTCTCTGTTCTCTTCCTCAAGATCATCCATCTTTTTCTAACGATTGGCCCGAGTATTGTACGAATGAGACAGTTTGACTCTAGAATCGAGACACAAACATGAGACTCGTAGGTAAGGAGAATACATGATGTGAGAATGATGAATGCAATGATTAAGTGTTTTTTTTTGTTTTAATCAAAATAAACTTCGACAATTAGATTGCAAATATCAAACAGTGGGGAAACCCCGTTTTATTGAATTCAAAGGATTGCGGAAATGAAAATACATTAAATTACAAGGTGCGGAAACAGAAACCTAAGCTAATGGGTCCCGGGTCCTCTCTGAGGAGAAACCGGATGCTGATTCTGGCACTTTCCTTTTCTTTGACCGAGGCTCTTGAGCCGTTGTCGGGTTGTCATTCCATTGCCAGGTGAAATGAGTGAGCAAATTCCTTTGGTCATCCTGATTTTCTACAGCATGCTGCTCCAAAATTTCAATCAGAGCATCTTTATCCTTCAGTAGTTGTTGTATTTTGATACACTCCACATTGAGGGTACGGTACTTGTTCTTTCAAGACCTTCTCTCCTGCTGAACTTTGTTGAGAGTAACCTGGAGTTTTTCCGTTTCAGTCATAAAGTACATGACAGACTCCCTTGGCGAAAGAACTCCGTGACGAGGATAAGGCATCTTTAGCTTGAGAGCTCTAGTTTGTACCCAGTGGAGGTAAGGCTCCACCGAGACACAATCCGGTTTTCCTAGAGACTCTCGTCCTCTCTTATGAACATGTTTCCAAGCGTGCACTATTTCCATCTTTAGTGCTCTGTCATTTTCCCCTTCTTTGAAGAGAAGACCTTCCAGATGAGCATTACGCGGGACATGCCTCATCAAGTATCCAAATTGACGACAAACCAACACTGGATGGTAATTGATTCCTCCCTTAGTTCTTATGAGGGGTACGTTGGGGAAGTTTCCACAACGGTCAATGATCCTGATTCCCTCATAAATCCTATTGCACCAATCTATGTCATAGTTGGTAAGAGATATGACTCTCCGCAACCAACGTAAAGTATTCTTATGATCCCAAAAAGCAGCAGACTTAGGTAAATGGGAGATAAACCATTTGTATAGCAGAGGTACACAACATGTGATCTCCCCTCCGCTGTATAAATTCCCTAAGTGTACAAAATGATATGCGTCTGCGAGCAAAGTTGGTACAAGGTTTCCGATGAGAAAAACCTTAATGGAGTTGATATCGACGAAGTTATTGATGTTGGGAAACAAAAATAACCCGTAGGTGAGTAAAACAAAGATGCTTTCAAAAACAGTCACGTTCCCTATACTAGCGAAATACAGGGCCTTCTTTGTCAAGAACTGGGCCGGCAAACCTTGTATGCCACCCTTAGTGGTCATGTGAGTCCTGACCTCTGACTCGTCCAAATAAATTGCTCTTGCAATTGTCTGATCCTTTGGAATTTCTTCCAGTCCAGAAAAAGGAGCTCGATCAGTGATGTGTAAATAAATCAGATGAGAATATTCCTCCAGCGTTGGGGCGAGTTGATAATCCGGGAATGTGAAACAGTGATAGACCGGATCGTAAAACTGAACGAGTGCATCCATGATTCTTTCAATTACTTAAACCCTTAATAGAGATAGCAAACCTCCATACTTGGCTCTGAGGGCCTCTTGGTTCATGATCATTCTCGCCAAACCTCTCAAATCCTCTAGTTTTGGAACCTTGAAGGTATACTTATGAGTTCTCCTTCTACCGAAATCCATGAGCGCAATCTTTTTCTCTGACATTTGTAATCATTGTCTTAGTTTAATTTGAAAAAGAGAGACTAGAAGAGAAGATTTCCTTTGTTTTAATGTTCTTTTTTTTTCTAAATGAATGCATGAATGCAGCACACAAAAACATAGAAAAAACATGGGGTCAAAGGGTCGGTGTCATAGAGTCAAGGCTCTACCCGTCCCAAAGGTTTATACTAGTGATTTTTGTACCTGTCTCTCAACATCATCAACTCTTGTCGAGAAAAACACCAGCGGGCCGGGAACCGTGCTAGGTGGTGTTTTTTCGAAGAGTCCTCAGAAGAGGGTGGTATCGCGTGACAACCATTTCCGATAGCTTCCGCACCACTAAAGGGGTTTTTCCTAGGTGTATACTCAATCTTTCCACATGCGGCATCACATGCATTCCCATTAGCAGAAAAATAAACACATATATCAATTAGGAAAAGCAGTATATATATTCGTCCTAATGTCCTAGACTTTTAAGAGCTATGAATCCTATGTTCCTGACAGAAAATGGCTCCCCGACGGAGTTGCCATTCTGTGGTTCCTTCCCAACTTTAAAGGTTTTGACCTAAGATCCTAGTGAAGTAAAAAAAAAAGTCCTATCCCAGTGAAATCACAAAAAAAAAAAAAGAAAGAAAAAAAAGAAGAGAAGAGAAGTGAACGCCCCATGGTGGGCGCCATTTTTCTGTAGCGAGCGAAACTGAACGTGTTTCTTAAGCACTGTCGCTCTTTGGGGTTACTACAGTTCGATTCATTTTTTATCATATTGAAGCTGATGAAGGAAGGGAAATAGATGTCTCCAATTAACCCTGCTTGCATATTGAGTTTAAACAACGGTCTGTTAGGTTACGGATGCTATATGGTAATGGGGCCTTTTTCTTCTTACTCTCTTTCTTTTCAAGAGTTAAAACATTGGACGGTTCATGGGTAGGATGTTTAGGACTGAGGGTATGGGATTTTGAGTTTTTGTCTAGTGTGCTCGCTAAGATTTTTCTTTCAATCTTATGCCTACGTATTCCCGTTTTCCGAAACAGGGAAATCAGAGCGATCGTAGTTCCTCCTATTCTATGGGAGGAAATGGTGTTTTGGTGTCTTGTTCAAAGCCCAAGACGTGAAGCGAAAAGTGATTTGTATCTTGTTCAAAGCCCAATATGTGAAGCTAAAGAGTCTATTTGTATCTTGTTCAAAGCCCAAGATGTGAAGTTAAAAGAGCGTTGACTTTAGAGAGAATTTGTCATCTCTAAAGGGGGTCTGTTTGTCATGACTGTTGGGTCACGGACTATAAAGGAGGATTACTTTAACCGGGATATGCGAATCCTAGCAATGCCATAATTTTCTTTATAGGGAGTTTTAACCTGAAGGAGAAGACTTTAACTCAGTGTAGAGCAATGCTATCTTTCCTTAGGAATTTCTCATGCTAAAAGAAGGACAGTGGCGTGGATGTAAATAATCCAGAGGCTTGCCGCTTACAGTAATTAGATGAAGGGAGTTGTTGATGTTTGTATCCTGTGAACGAGGCATAGTTTTCATGCTAAAAGGTTGATTGACTCAACCGAGGTTTCCTTATATGAAGCCTAAGAGGAGGCTATCGACCCAACAAGAGGGTGTTTTTATGTGTCTAGTACGAAGCCCGACAGAGAGGCTAAAAGGGTTGACTCAACAAGAAAGTGCTTTGTATCTCGTACGAAGCCCGAGATGGAGGCTATGGTTTTTGTTTCAGTTGACTGACAAGTCCAATATGCTGATTTAAAGAGAAAATCAGTTCTTATATGAGTAATGTTTGCACTCAGGGATTTTGATTCGAGGATCAGGGATATTTCCTGTTCTTTAAGGAAATGGGAAATCCAAAGGGGATTGGGACTGTCCGAGTCTACGGGTTTCATCTCCTAGTTTTGAAAGGAACTTAAGAATGTCTTTGAGACTCAAGGAAATTAGACTGTCTAAGTCTAGAGTTTCATCTTTTGTGCTACGTTTAAGAAACAGCAGTAGTAGGATCTAGACTCTTTGAAAAAACTGTTCTATTAAGATGATTAATTTCTATTCCTATACCTCTAGGAGGTCGTCGGGACAATTTTTACGAAGCCCAAGAGGAGGCTGGAATCTTTTAAGAAGCCGAGGGACAATTTGTACGAAGCCCAAGAGGAGGCTATCATTCCTGGAGGAAGAAATCATTTATACGAAGCCTAAGAGGAGGCTGTGAATACTTCTAAGAGGCCGACGGGTCCTTGTACAATGCCCAAGAGAATGCGGGGATGCTTTTAAGAGCCTGTGGGTCCCCAAACCCCGAGAAATTCAAGACAGGCTATTCACAGAGAATAGATCAAGCCAGGAAAGTTCGAGAATTTGGAAGAAACTCAAGAGATGCCATTCACGGAGAAAAGATCATCTCTGGGGAGTAGAGTCTCTTTGACAATTCCTAGGAGGACAGCCGAAGAGAAGACTATATCTGGTAATCCTATGAGGATCTAGTTTAGTCTATTTAAGAGTGATCAACAGGGCTTAGTGCTAGACGTAGTTGCCGGGGAAACTCTAAATAGCTATACTATTATTACACAGTTGATATGAGTTTATGAAAGGAGACTTACAGTGAAATAGCCCCACAATACAGTTATATACATACGAAAGCGGTAAATGAAAGCGTATAAACACTTACTTGGTTGTAGAGCTTCCATGTTGTTTTGTTAGTTGTTCAACAAAGAAAGATTGAAAATAACAGTATATTCAAAATCAAAGGAGAAAGTGCTTTGAAAGAAAAATTGGGGCTTACAGCTCAAGGACAGGCCCAGGGTTTTTAATAATGATCGCACTATCATTTTGTATAGAGGGGCTTATACAAGTAACTGAGGCCAAAAAGGTTTTCTGTACAAAGGGGTGGGTCTTACACTCTCTCAAGAGGCCCAAAAGGTTTTAAAGAAAAAGAGTGGGGCTTATAACACGAGGGTAGGCCCAGGTGATTTTTGTTTGAAATGGCGATCGCGCCGAGATTTTGGAAACGCAGTGGGTCTTATACAATGACTGAGGCCCAAGATAATTTGGTTTTCAAAAGGGGTTGGGTCTTACACTCTAATAGAGGCCCAAAAGTTTTGAATGGGTCTTATAGCTCGAGGAGAGGCCCAGATGGTTTATTTTTAAACGGGCGACAATCGCACCGAACTTTTCTTTTAACGCAGAGGGACTTATACAATATCTGAGGCCCAAAATTGTTTTGGTTAAAAGGGGATTGGGTCTTACACTCTATCAGAGGCCCAAAAGTTTTTGAAAATGATTGATGAGGGTGAAAATCAAAGAAACCCTAATTTGTTATTCTTTTAAATGTAAATATTAAAAGAAAATCAAGGAAAAATACCAAATGAATTTGAATAAACCACTTGTGATTTTTGTGTAAGGTTTGAAAAATGAAGTTTTAATCACAAGAGATATTAAAACTCATTTGGTCTTGATTTTTCAAGATGAATGTTCATTTTAAAATGTTTAAAACAAATAAAAAATGAAGTTATTCACAAAAATACTAATTATATTAAATAAATAATATAAACTTAATTTTTTGTGGAATAAAATATTTCAACATTTTTGTGATTTTTTGCAAGAAGAACCAATAAAAAATAATTAAAATTGAAAGAGTTATTAATTTTCCAATTAATTAATAAAACATAAAATATTGAAAAAAAAAAAGGCAAAAGGCAAGGCAAGGCAAGGCAAGTTTTGGCTCAGAAACGTGAAGGTCATAACTTTCTCAATTCTTAATGGTTTGAGACAAAATTTATATGCATCTGGACCAAAATTTCACAAGGAATCCAATGGTGGTGGTAGTTTTTTCAGATCACACTCCCTCCTCAAAACCCGATAGTGGTTTTGAAAAAGGCCTACAATTGCATTTTCTATGCTACACTTTGATACAGGCATGAATTACATGATCAATTGGTTCAAACACAACATATTTAACATGTATGAGGTGTGCATGATCAGTGGACTTCAAAGCATTGCATATTTTGGAAAGTTCAAGTCATGAGGCTTACCTCTTTTTGAGCTTTTTGGAGTTTTTGTGCAATCTGTCAAGCCTCTTGCTCCAGAAATGATTTGATGCTTTAGACACACTCAAATAATCCCTTAGAAGCTTTTAGAATGATTGGAATCATCTGGTACCTGCAAAAACACAAACTGGCCCTTTCTTGCAAAAGGGGTTAAAAGTGACCAAAATAGCAACTCCCTCAAATGGTGTTCCAGATGGGGGGACCATTTAGGACAGTTCAAGGATGATATTTGGAGTGTGTTTGAGGTTTTATCTGGTTTGTAAAGTGACTGAATCAAGACATGGCTTAAAAAATGCACAAAGAGCCTATTTTGAGGTTTTGAGAGGTGACTTTGTGATTTTGTGATTACAGGTCACTTGTGAGAGTTTGGATCACCTACATATGATGTTTATGAGGTGTGTGCGTGATTGGTTTGATTGAAAAAGCTCTCAAACTCAAAAACTCAGAGTTACCTTGCTAAAGAAGGCATTTTTGCCAAGAAAAAGGGATTTTGTGGAAAGCAACTGTTTGATGCCTTTGGTGTACTCAAACTGAGCACAAATGAGCTCTATTTATAGTAGAGCAAGTTTGTTTTGGGATCAATAGTGAATGGAAACTGCAGCAGAGGTTTGGCCAATGTTGGCAAATGAAAATCCAAGTCTCCTCTAGCCATTGACTAGAGGTTAGAGCACAGAGCTTTAGTTCCCTACTTGTTAGAGGAATCTTGACTGAATTCAGTTGCAAATGTGTCAGTCCATGCCACCTCTAAGCATCTATTAAATGCTTCAATCCAAAATTGGAGTCTTGTCCCTCTTTTAGGCAATTCTAGGTTTGGCATGTTACTTCTTGTTCCAAGGACTTTGGAGGCTTGGCTCAGTGATTGTCCCCTTTAGATTTGATCCTCAGATGTGTCCAAGATGATGACAAGGCTTGAAATTGGCTGATTTTGGCAAATCGACCAAAAATGCAAAATTCTGCCTTGCCTTGGCAGTTTTCAGCAAGGCATTTTGCCACTACCATAACTCTTAGCTCAAATTGAATTTGGTGATGTTCTTGGCCATTTTGGAAAGCCCTTATATGATACAACAACTGTTTGATCATATTTGGTTTTGATACTTTTTGGATCCAAGTGAAAACTGTCCCTACATTTGGAAAAAAGTGAAGGCAGATTCTGACTTAGTGAAAATTTCACCAAGTGTTGGAAAAAAGTGACATTTTCACTTTTTGTGATTTTGATAAATCCATAACTCAAAATCCATGAAGAATTGGGATGAGGTCTAGTTGAAGTTTTTGTAGAGGGCCATGAGATCTACAAATCAAGCTTTGGATGGGGAAAATGGCTTTGTGGTTTAGGAGTTATGATCCTCCAAAGTTGGTACCCTTGCCACTTTGTTCATAACTTAGAAAATTTTCTAAGTTTTTATGGTTACCCCTTTTACAAGTTATCCCACTTTCTTTGATTTTTCTTGATTAATGATGATTCAAATCATACATTAACATCATTTCAGGGTTAAAAATCCATAATTGTGAAAAATCTCAAAAAGTCAAAGTTGACTTTTGTGCACAATTGACTTTTTATCAGATGAATTCCAAATTATGCAATCCTTTAGGAAATCATGTCCTTGACCTAAATCAAACTTGATGGACATGTTTCATGGGTGTTATAGGGTATATTGAATCATGTCTTAGGGCTTGGGAGCATGTCCTGGTTAAAAGTCAAAGTTACAGTTGACTTTTCCCGCGAAACCCTAACTGTGGTTCTGATGAATTTGAGACTTGTTGCTCAAGCTTCTTGGATCAATCCATTGTTACAAATGGATAAATGTGGTGTACTAGGGACCCTCAAATCCTCTCTTGAGGTCTTGGCTCATGATTTGTCCCAAAAGTCAACTTAGGGGTGAATTAGGTCAAGAAACCCTAATTCCTGATTTTTTTTATGACTGCATCCCCTGAGGCAAAATTGACTTGATGATTAGGGTCATGAGGTTCCATGGAGCATATTAGGTTATGTTTTGAAGTATTGGCTCATGCCCAAAGGAAAATTTCCATCTGGAGGCCCTGGTCGACCAAAACCCTAATTTGGTGACACTGGCGATCTCGAGGCTTGATCCACCTAGAAGGGAGCAACCTTGTGCTTAATCCTTGAAGTGGGAGTCCTTTTAATCCATTATGGAGGTTTGAGAGGTTTAGACAAGTTGAAGATCATGTCATTCCTTGATTGATCCTTTGTCTAAGAACTCAGAGAGGGCTTGAAACCCTAATTTTGACTGTAGTAAGTGTTCACCCATCTTTGAGGAGACTAATGAGGCATGATGATACACCCATATTGTGATGATGATTTGCACAATGATGGGAATCTTAGTGGTCAAAATTTGGGGTATGACACTACGTATCAACCTCAGGTTGCTTAAGGCCAACCTAATCAACAGCGATTTCAGCAAAGGACACAACAGCCTCTTCAACAGGCTCGTCCTCCATACAACAACAACCGTACAACGTGGCCACCAGGGTTCGACCCTATACCCGTATCGTACGCAGAACTATTTCCGTTACTGCTGGTCAAAGGGCACGTCCAGACCAAGGCTCCTCTTACAGTACCGGAAAATCTGCCTTTTTGGTTTAAGATGGATCAGACTTGCCCTTACCATCAAGGAGGACCAGGGCATAACATAGAAAACTGTCTCAGTTTCAAATCCAACGTGCAAAAGCTTGTTAGGAGCGGGGTCTTATCTTTCAAAGATGCGAATCCGAATGTTCTCACGAACCCGCTGCCTCAACACGAGAAAGATGCAGTTAATTTGATAGAGGGAGAGTCTAGCAACAACTATCAAATTCGCAATGTACTCTTATTGAGGGCCAACTTGGTCAAGATGCATTGTAGACAGAGTGGATATAGCCATGTGCCACCTCATAATTATCACCAGTGTGATATCTGCCCTAAAAACAATCAGGGATGTTTTATGGTGCAATCAGCTCTACAGGAACAAATGGATCTCGGGTGGATCCAGGATCACCGATTTCGTGGAGTTAACATGGTTTATACAAATTCCAACATCATTCAAAACCACGACATCCGTGCGATGAATGTCAACTTGGTGGCAATGCACTCACGGCAAAGCCAGTGTCATAATATGCCGCAGCATAAGTACAATTCCTGTCTGACTTGCTCGGTAAACAAATAGGGATGCTCTTTTGTATAAGAGGTCCTCCAGCGTCAGATGGATCTGGGATAGATCCAGGACTACCATGATAGGAATCATTATAAAATCAACATGATTCAAATCTTTGATATTCGCTTAATGAATACCAGCCTGGTGGAATTGCATGCTAAACAGGTCCGGCTCGGGTTCCTGGTATCACATGATTATCAGAACTGTGAAGCGGGTTGCGAAAACGATTAAGGATATGCCCTTGTCCAGGAAACACTTCAGCACTTGTTGAACCACTGGTGCCTTCCAATCTATATGGATGAAGACACCCAGCAAATTAGTATCACTAACGGGAATCCTACTAGATATCAAAGTCAGGATGTTCGGTCGATAGAAACAGACCTCGTAAGGTTACACTGTATTCAAAGCGGACGTGGCCAGGTGCCACTACATAACTATGAGCGGTGTGGAGTTTGCTCAGTGGATAATCAAGGATGCTACTTTGTGCGAGCAGCCCTTCAAAATCAGTTGGACCGCAAAGAGATTCAACCGTGGTCAAGTTCTGGATCAGTCAACTGTTTCGCTGTTCAAAGCGAGGACGTTGTCGTAATCTCTGATCATTAGAGGACTAGGGATGTTTGTGCCATCATCCCTCTACTTGACGAATCGAGAGTTCCCAATCAGGAACGGATCGAAATTACTTACGATGGTCAAAAAAATCAGAAGGCTCCTATAGTCATCTATCTACCGGGACCACTACCGTATGAATCAACTAAGGCTATCCCTTACAAATACGGTGCAACAACAATTAAGAATGGAAAGGAAATTCCGTTACCCTCCGTCGTGAATATTACAGACATCAGTCGAATAACACGGAGTGGTAGAATCTTCAACAGAGGAGTCGGAGAACCCAGCAAAGAAAAGGAACCTCAGACAGAAGTTCCCAATCCACCAGTCGGTCAATCCGGCGATCCCAACCTTTCAAAGAACAACGATGAGATACTGAAGCTCATCCAGAAGAGTGAATACAAAATTATTGATCAACTGTTGCAAACTCCTTCAAAGATCTTGGTATTATCACTGTTACTTAGTTCAGAAGCGCACATGGAGGCTCTACAGAAAGTCTTGTAGCAAGCCTTTATGGAACAGGATGTAACAATTAGACAGTTCGATAGCATTGTCTCTAACATCACCTCCTGCAATAACTTGGGATTTAGTGATGAGGAATTACCTGAAGAAGGTCGCCGTCATAACATGGCACTTAAAATTACAGTCAACTGCCAAGACGATGCTTTAGCCAGCATACTGGTAGACACATGGTCAGCCCTGAATGTTATGCCGAAGTCCACTTTGATGCAATTATCATTCAAAGGACCTCCGATGAGCACCAGCGAGGTCGTCGTCAAAGAATTTGATGGATCCAGAAAAATGGTTATCGGCGAAGTCGACCTTCCCATAACTGTTGGTCCTCACACTTTCCAAGTCACTTTCTAGGTCATGGACATCCGAGCAACATACAATTGTTTATTAGGAAGACCTTGGATACATCAGGTTGGGGCGGTCACTTCGACCCTCCACTAAAAGCTAAAGTTCATCCAGAACGACCAACTCGTCACAGTCTTGGAGAACAGGCCTTGCTCATAAGCAACTTATCGTCATCCACTTATGTAGAATCGGAGGGGTGTAATCGGAACCCAGTTCCAAACGCTTTCGCTGCACAAGGACAATCAATCCGAAGGGGGAACTTCGATTTCCTCGTACAAAGATGCTATCAAAGCGGTCGAGAGTACCAATACAACAGAATGGGGGCAGCTTGTCATTCCTACTGACAATAAGAAAAAGAAAGGTCTTGGCTTTTCCTTAACCTGTACTCAGACGGCTGCGAACAATAAAAGTTTTCAACCCATTCAGAACTTCTTCCACAGTGGAGGCTTCCTTCAACCAGTGACTCAAGATGTGCATACCATCAATAAAGGTGATTCCTCCGATACGGAGGAAGAATGGAAGTCCTATCTCAACAAGGACGGTTATACATCTCAGGACGAAACACAGACTCCCTTCTGCTTTCCTGCACAGAGCCCGAGATTTATGCCCTGGTCAGACGTCAACATGATGTATGGAGATTGTGATCCAGAAGGATGTCGTGCTCCGCCAAATTCATTAGAGGAGGACACTCTGATGAAAGACAACTTTGACCACGACTACTATGGCCCAATGGATGGCATGCCAATGTGGCAGCCTTACCCAGGAGACTTGGGGAAAGAGAGTCAGCCGAACGAGGCATATCCGCTCAGCATCATTGAAAAGAATACCTGCATCCCCACCATGTCATGGGATCAACACCCAGGTTATCCTGAAAATACCTATCACGATGATGAATTCGCAACATTTGCAGGACTAGAATTCATTAACTATGCTTTTTCCGAGGTCAACGTCATCGAGAGGGATGACTCCTCCAGTTCCAAAGAGGTGTGGGACACCCTGGGACAACCAAGTGGAAAATTCGACTTCATGGTCAAATACACCGCTCCTGAAAGCTCTCGTATCAGGCTCGAAGACATCCAGCCAACTGGATGGGGAGATATAGCTGAGATTACAAATACTATGCAAAATACAACTGAGGAATCCTCCTACGACAACTCTGCCTGGGAGACAGATTCCAATGATCTAGCTCCACCAGAAATCAGCGTTATTTCTGAAAACAAATCAAGGAAGGTACCAGACTTTATGATTCACCGAGGAGCTCACCGCCAATGGGTTGCTGTCAATGTCCCGAAGATTGTTCATAAGTCTAAGTAATTGCCGTCTTTACTTTAACTTTTCACCTTGCCCAGGTGAAACGGGTGTTTTGATAGGGCTCACTTTCTGTAGATATCCCTCTTCGCTTTGCCCAAAGCGACATAGTTTTGTTTTATAGGGATGTAGTTTCAAGAATCGACTTGTTCATAAATAAATAAACGCCATTCTGTAATTTCCGCATTTATTGTTGTTTTCTCTCTTCGCTTTTTCAGAAAATGGTAATTCTAAAAAAACAACCAATAATAAAAACAAGCAGTTTTCCAAAATAAAACACTGCACACACTCTTGCATTCTCAATCTCTTCTAAACACAAATCATCACGTCATGCAGATTGCTTGTTTTAAACCCTGTTGAAACATACGATCCAATGCCTTCTCCCAACTTTGAGTTCCCGGTATTTATGGCTGAAGAAGAAAATGACGACAAAATTCCAGAGGAGATCTCCCGACTACTCAGACAAGAGAAAAGGTCCATTAAGCCTCACAAAGAGTTGCTGGAAACAGTCAACTTAGGATCGGAAGAAGAGAGAAAAGAAGTCAATATTGGGGCACTGCTCAGTCCAACTGTCAAAGAAAATTTGACGAAACTTCTCAAAGAGTTTCCCGATGTATTCACTTGGTCCTATCAAGATATGTCAGGGTTGGATACCAGCATCGTAGAACATTATCTACCCTTGAGATCAGAATGTCTGCCGGTAAAATAAAGGTTGAGACGGACTCATCCAGACATGGCTGTCAAAATCAAAGAGGAGGTACAGAAACAGATTGACGCGGGTTTCCTCGCTACGTCAGAATATCCTCAATGGTTAGCCAACATAGTACCAGTTCCGAAAAAGGACGGAAAGGTCAGAATGTGTGTAGACTACAGAGATTTAAACAAGGCAAGTCCAAAGTACGATTTTCCCTTGCCACACATAGACATGCTGGTAGACAGTACAACAAAGTTCAAAGTTTTTTCCTTCATGGATGGATTCTCGGGCTATAACCAGATCAAAATGGAGTCGGAAGACATGGAGATGACCTCCTTCATTACCCCATGGGGTACTTTTTGTTACAAGGTAATGCCATTCGATTTGAGGAATGTCGGGGCAACCTATCAAAGGGCCATGACTACTCTGTTTCACGACATGATACACAAAGAAATCAAAGTGTATGTCGATGACATGATTGCCAAATCTAAAATAGAAGAGGAGCATGTGACCCTCCTGTCAAAACTATTCGAGCGTCTGAGAAAGTAAAAACTGCGCTTGAATCCCAACAAGTGCACCTTCGGTGTCCGTTCAGGGAAACTCTTAGGGTTCATCGTCAGCCAAAAAGGAATTAAGGTTGATCCTGACAAGGTCAAGGCCATTCAAGAAATGCCTTCTCCAAAAAATGAAAAACAAGTCAGAGGATTCCTGGGATGTTTGAACTACATCTCCAGATTCATATTCCTCATGACCGCCACATGTGCGCCGATCTTCAAATTACTCAAAAAGAATCAGGACTGCGTTTGGACAGAGGATTGCCAAATTGCCTTCGACAGTATCAAGGAATACCTGTTGAACCTGCCGATTCTATCACCTCCAGTGGAAGGAAGACCACTGATCATCTACTTAACAGTCTTGGAAGACTTAATGGGTTGTGTACTTGGCCAACAAGACGAAACCAAAAGGAAAGAGTCTGCCATTTACTATCTGAGCAAGAAATTCTCCGACTGCGAGACTCAGTACACTATGCTTGAGAAAACTTGCTGCGTTTTGGCTTGGGCAGCTAAACGTCTTCGCCAGTACATGATTCGTCACACTACTTGGTTAATCTCAGAAATGGATCCAATCAAGTACGTCTTTGAAAAGCCTGCTCTCACGGGAAGAATCGCTCGTTGGCAGATGTTGTTATCAGAATATGACATAGAATACCACGCTCAGAAAGCCATAAAAGGAAGTATTTTAGCCGATCATTTGGCTCATCAACCGATTGACGATCAGGAATCAGTCAGATTTGATTTCCCAGACGAAGATGTCATGTATCTAAAAATGAAAGACTGCGATGAACTGCTACCCGGTGAAAGGCCAGAACCAGATTCCCAATGGGGACTTATCTTTGACGGAGCTATCAATCATTACGGAAACGGAATTGGGGCAATCATCATAACACCTCAGGGTACCCATATTCCTTTCACTACCAGACTTACATTCAAGTGTACAAACAACGAGGCCGAATACGAAGCTTGTATCATGGGTCTCGAGGAAGCGATTGATTTAAGGATCAAGAACTTGGATGTATATGGCGACTCAGCCCTGGTTATCAATCAGATCAAAGGAGATTGGAACACATACCAATCAGGATTGATCCCTTACAAATATTACGCAAGAAGGTTGTTACCCTTCTTCAACAGAATCGAGTTTCATCATATCCCTCGGGAAGAGAATCACATGGCTGATGCATTAGCCACTCTCTCTTCCATGATTAGTGTAGGTCAATGGAGTGACTTACCTAAGATCGACATAATGCGCCTCGAACGGCCCGCTTACATCTTCACGATTGAAGCAGTCATAGATGACAAACCTTGGTATCACGATATCAAATGCTTCCTTCAGAAACAAGAGTACCCACCTGGGGCATCCAGAAAGGATAGAAAGACCCTCAGAAGGTTGGCAGGCAGCTTCTTCCTGAGCGGTGATACACTCTATAAGAGGAACTTTGACATGGTCTTACTTCGATGCATCGACAGACCAGAAGCAGACATGCTGATAAAAGAAATTCATGAAGGATCCTTTGGCACTCATGCCAATGGATACACAATGGCGAGAAAAATTCTAAGAGCAGAGTACTACTAGTTGACCATGGAATCCGACTACTACAAGTACATGAGGAAGTCTCACAAGTGTCAGATATACTCCGACAAAATCCATGTACCGCCAACACATCTCAAATTTCTCTCTTCCCCATGGCCTTTTTCTATATGGGGAATTGACATGATTGGCATGATTGAGCCCAAGGCTTCGAACGGACATCGGTTCATCCTTGTAGCCATTGACTACTTCACCAAGTGGGTCGAAGCAGCGTCGTACGCCAATGTAACCCGACAAGTCGTGGTCCGATTTATCAAAAATAATCTCATCTGCCGTTATGGTGTTCCAAGCCAGATCATTACGGACAATGGATCTAACTTGAATAACAAGATGATGAAGGAGTTGTGTGATGAGTTCAAGATCAAACACCATAACTCATCTCCCTACCGACCCAAGATGAACGGAGCGGTAGAAGCGGTTAACAAGAATATCAAGAAGATCGTTCAAAAGATGGTTATAACCTATAAAGACTGGCACGAGATGCTACCCTTTGCTCTCCACGGTTATCGCACATCTGTTCACACTTCAACAGGCACAACCCCTTTCTCTCTAGTATATGGCATGGAGGCAGTCCTCCCCATAGAAGTAGAAATCCCATCAATCCGGGTATTGATGGAGGCTAAGCTAACAGAAGCCGAATGGTGTCAAAGTCGATACGATGAGATGAATCTGATCGAAGAAAAGCGAATAACGGCGCTATGCCATGGTCAGTTGTATCAATAAAGAATGAAGAGGGCGTTTAACAAAAAGGTCCAACCTCGCGTCTTCAGGAAAGGAGACCTTGTGCTAAAAAAGATACAATCATTTCTCACTGATTCCCGGGGCAAATGGACCCCAAATTATGACGGCCCCTATGTGGTTAAGAAAGCATTCTCAGGCGACGCCTTGAGACTCGCAACCATGGACGGAGATGAATTTGCCTACCCCACAAATGTTGATGTAGTCAAGAAATAATTCGCCTAAAAAAAATATCTCGATGGATTGAAAACCCAAAAGGGCGGTCAAGGAAAAAATTAGAGACATGATCAAAAATCATCCTGGTGGATCAGAAACATCACAGTACAATCCAGGAAAAAATTAGGGATAATGGCAAGTAACTATGTTCGATAAAGGGGAAAGTCCCTCGGCAGCAGTTACATCATCCGTCAGGAAAACTCCAGTCAGGGTCATTTTCGACAGAAGCTCAGAATGTCCAGAATTCAAAGTTGGTAGAAGGATATTGGTTGTTACGTTTCGATTTAGCCCTTTTCCCTGTAAATTACCATTTTCTAACTTTGTAAATACTCTATGGAATCACGCGTTTGGCTGATTTCCATCCTATCAATAAAATTTGAGCCCTTGTGCTTTTGTTTGCAACTCTTATTTGTTTTAGCTTTACAGAACGACATTTTAACATGATTAACGATTCTTGAAATAAAACAAAAATGAATTTACATGTCAAACTTTTTCTGCTTTTAAAATAAAGATGGCAATTTCTTTTTACTGTTGAACATCGAAGGAACATCGATCGCTTCTCCAGAAGTAATCGAGCTTCAAAGTGCATAATCGAAGTACTCCTTCTAAGCTAGTATGCCTGAATGAAGGATCAGCTATGTCAGATGCGAATACTCTATCTGAAATCCCCAGTCGAGTTCTTATCTCCTAAGTCTGACCCGCGTAGCTCCCAACAAGGACCGTCTCTCCTAAGCAAGGCGGAATTGCTACTCTTGGACCAGTGATACCTCTTCGTCCCCCAACAGTGGTCGAGTATCCAGTCATGTCCATATCTTAGTTTGTGTGTCGCGTCATTTTTGTCAGCATATACACACATACATCATGCATTATTTATTTACATTCATATTCATATTGCATCACTATCACTCTAGTCGGTCTTATCCCTTGGTGATAAAAGTTCTCTTGTCAGTAGAGTTGTCCATTCTTTCCTCGTCAGGAAGTGAATCATCTAAGTAATCTCTCTCCAGTTTATTTCTGGATTAGAGCCGGTCTTCGACCACTTTGATAACTTAAACCTCTAAAAGGCAAGAAAACCCTCAGCCAATGTCACTCTTCGCCATTGAAGATGATATCTTCGCTTTCCCGGATTAAGGAAAATCCCTAGAGAAAGCCTCTCAACTAAAGACTTTCAGCAACATATTGGTTCTTCTCTCCAGAAAGTCAATGTCAACAAAGTCATCGACACCTCAAAATTGGGGTACATCGTATGGCATTTCTCTGAGAAGATATCAAGAAAAGTATGATGTAATATCCCCAAATAGAAGCAGTCTCTCAAGAGACTCATTTTCCCCAGTAGATTCAACAAATGGCGTCTCCAACGGAGAAGTTTGTGCCTCTCTATAATCAAAACTTTTTCCATCAAATGGCATCTCCCCAGGAAAATATGGCGAGAAGTTTGAGGAGAACCGCTACAAATAGCGTCCCTTGTCAATAAAGTTTATTTACAAAAGGAACTAAGACCAGATCCTTGGTAGGAAACCAAGATCGAGGGGAAGTTTATATCAGAAACTGAGACCAGATCCTTGGTAGGAAACCAGGATCGAATGGAAGTTTATTTCAGAAACAGAGACCAGTTCCTCGGTAGGAAACCAGGATCGAGGGGAAGTTTTACCTTTTCTAAACATCATTACTTAGCAAAAGAAGATGGATGGGCTAACTGCCATTCATAACCGCCATCAAAATTTTGGGTATTTTGATATTTAATCCTCTTGCACCTCGAATGCCCGAATACCTTCGTCATTCACACCTTCAGGTCCAAGAAGATTAAATAGGGGCATCTGTCATACCCCAAATTTTGACCACTAAGATTCCCATCATTGTGCAAATCATCATCACAATATGGATGTATCATTATGCCTCATCAGTCTCCCCAAAGATGCGTGAGCATTCACTACAAACAAGGATTAAGGTTTTGAGCCCTCTCTGAGCCTTAGACAAATGATCAATCAAGAAATGACATGATCTTCAACTTGTCTAAACCTCTCAAATATCCACAATGGATCAAGAGTACTCCCACATCAAGGATCAAGCACAAGGTTGCAACATTCCAGGTGGATTAAGCCTCAAGATCGCCAGTGTCACCAAACTAGGGTTTTGGGTGACCAGGGCCTCCAGTTGGAATTTTTCCTCTGGACATGAGCCAATGCTTTACAAATAAAACCTAAGATGCTCCAAGGGACATCATAAACCCAAGCATCAAGTCAATTTAGCCTCAGGGGATGCATACATCAAAAATCAGGAGGAATTAGGGTTTCTTGACCTATTCCACCCCTAAGTTGACTTTTGGGACAAAACCTGAGCCAAGACCTCAAGAGAGGATTTGGGGTCTCTAATACATTACATTGATCCATTTGCAACAACGGATTGATCCAAGAAGCTTGAGCAACAAGTTTCAAGATCATCAGAACCACAGTTAGGGTTTCGCAGAAAAAGTCAACTGTACCTTTAACTTTTGACCAAGACATGCTCCCAAACCTTTGGACATGATTCAATACCACCTATAACACCTATGGAACATGTCCATCAAGTTTGATTTAGGTAAAGGACTTGATTTCATAGAGGGTCGCACAGTTTGGAATTTATCATACAAAAAGTCAACTGTGCACAAAAGTCAAACTTTGACTTTTTGAGATTTTTCACAAATGTGGTTCTTTGACCCCAAAATGATGTTAATGTATGATTGGAATCATCATTCATCAAGAAAAATCAAGAAAAGTGGGATAACTTGTAAAAGGGGTAACCATAAAAAAACTTAGAAATTTTCTAAGTTATGGAACAAAGTGGCTAGGGTACCAACTTTGGAGGATCATAACTCCTAAACCACATGGCCATTTTTCCCCATCCAAAGCTGGATTTGTAGATCTCATTACCCTCTACAAAAGTTTCAACTACCACTCATTCCAATTCCCCATGGATTTCAAGTTATGGAATGATCAAAACCAAGAAAAGTGAAAATGTCACTTTTTTCCAACACTTAGTGAAATTTTCACTAAGTCAGAATCTGCCTTCACTTTTTTCCAAATGTAGGGGCATTTTTCACTTGGATCCCAAAAGTATCAAAACCAATTATGATCAAACAGTTATTGTATCATATGAGGGCTTTCCAAAATGGCCAAGAACTCCATCAAATTCCACTTGAGCCATGAGATATGACAATGACAATGTGCCTTGCTGAAAACTGCCAAGGCTAGGCAGAATTTTGCACTTTTGCTCGATTTGGAAAAATCAGATAATTCCAAGCCTTGTCACCACTTTGGACACATCTGAGGATCAAATCTAAAGGGAACAAACACTGATCCAAGCCTCCAAAGTCTTTGGAACAAGAAGTAGCATGCCAAACCTAGAAATCCCTAAACGAGGAACAAGACTCCAATTTTGGATTGGAGCATTCAATGGAAGCACCAAGGTGGCATGGACTGACATATTTGCAACTGAATTCAGTCAAGACTGATCCAACAACTAGGGAACCACAGCTCTGTGCCTTAACCTCTAGTCAATGGCTAGAGGAGACTTGGATTCTCATTGCTCAACATTGGCCAAAACTCTGTTGCAGTTGCCATTCACTATTAATCCTAAAACAAACCTGCTCTACTATAAGTAGATTTCATTTGTGCTTAATTTGAGTACACCAAAGCCATCAAACAGATGCTTTCCTCAAAATCACTTTCTCTAGGCAAAAATACCTTCTTTAGCAAGGTAACTCTGATTTTTTGAGTTAGAGAGCATTTCCATCATAGCCCATGATCTAAACACATCCAATATGTCATATCTAAGCTGTCCAAACTCACACAAGTGACCTGTAATCCTTAAATCTCAAAGTCACGTCTCAAAACCTCAAAATAGGCTTTTTGTGCATTTGTCAAGCCATGTCTTTATTCAGTCACTTTCCAAACCAGATAAAGCCTCGAACACACTCCAAATATCATCCTTGAACTGTCCCAAATGGCTCCCAATATCTGAAACACCATTTGAGAGAGTTGCTATTTTGGCCATTTTAACCCCTTTTGCAAGAAAGGGCCAGTTTGTGTTTTTGCAGGTTCCAGCTGATTCAAATCATCCTAAAAGCTTCTAAGGGATCATTTGAGAGTGTCCAAAGCATTAAACCATTTCTGGAACAAGAAACTTGGCAGATTGCCCAAAAAACTCCAAAAGCTCAAAAAAGAGGTAAGCCTCATGACTTGAACTTCCAAAAATATGCATTGCTTTGAAGTCCACTGATCATGCATCTTTTCTACATGTTATATGTGTTGTGTTTTCATCAATTTATCATGTAATTCATACCTGTACCAAGATGTAGCACAGAAAATACAAAATATGGTCTATTTCAAAACCACTATCGGGTTTTGAGGAGGGAGCATGATCTGAAAAAAATACCACCATCATTGGATTCCTTGTGAAATTCTAGGCCAGATGCATATAAATTTTGTCCTCAACCATGGAGAAATGAGAAAGTTATGGACCTTCCTGTTTCTTGCCAAAACTTGTCTTGCCTTGCCTTGCCTTGGGCCAGGCCAAAAACGAGGCAAGCCTTGTATATTTATGGTTGTGTTTCAATCAACGGATGTATCACCACCTCAGTGGTAAGGCATGCGCTCTATACACAAGAGGTCTGGGGTTCGAATCCCCCTCACCCCAGACCCTCTTTTTGCTATTTTTCCCACTTTTTGTTATTTTCCATATTATTTTTAATAGTTTGAAAAATTAATAACTCCCTCAATTTTAATTATTTTTTATTGGTTCTTTTTGTAAAAAATCACAAAAATGTTTAAATATTTTATTCCCAAAAAAAATTAGATTTATATTATTTATTTAATATAATTAGTATTTTTGTGAATAAATGTCTTTTATTTGTTTTTAAACCTTTTAAAAATAAATAACCATCTTTGAAAATCAAAACCAAATAGGTTTTAATTCATATTGTGATTAAAGCCTCATTTTTCAAACTTAAAAACCAAAATCACAAGTTGTTTATTCAAACTTATTTGGAATTTTTATCATTTGTACTAATTTTCTTTGAATAATTATATTAAAAAATGATGAAATTAGGGTTTTATTGATTTTCACCCTAACAAACTTTTCCTAACACTCATGGGCCTCTAATAGAGTGTAAGACCCAATCCCCTTTTGAAACCAAAAACTTTTGGGCATCAGTCATTGTATAAGACCCACGGTGTTTTCAAAACCTCGGCGCGATCGTCGCCCTTTTCAAAATTAACCATTGGGCTTCTCTTTGAGCTATAAGACCCATCTTTGTTCACTTTCCATAATTTTTTGGGCCTCTTGAGAGAGTGTAAGACCCATCCCTTTATACAGAAAACCTTTTTGGGCCTCAGTCACTTGTATAAGTCCCTGTACAAATTCAAAACCACAGTGCAATCACTGATAAAACCTTGGGCCTCTCCTTGAGCTGAAAGCCCCAACAATCTTTTCAAAGCACTTTATCCTTTGATTTTATATTTATATATTGTTATCAAAGCTTTCTTTGTTGAACAAGCTAACAAAACAACATGGAAGCTCTACAACCGAGTAAGTGTTTACCCGCTTTCATTTACCGCTTTCATATGTATATAACTGTACTGTGGGGATGTTTCACTGTAAGTATTCTTTCATAAACTCATATCGACTGTGTAATACTAGTATAGCTATTTAGAGTTTCCCCGGAAATTACGTCTAGAATTAGACAAAGCCTCGCCTCCTTACATCCGACGTTCTTCCGGATATTTCAACATAACCTAAACCGTGAGAATTTTCTTTTACAATAATTTTAGATAACTAGATCTAAGAAATCTCCCCCCTTTGAACAGTTCATATACAGAAGGCCAATGTTCCAAGTGAAACCCCTTCTAGAACTGTTCATCAGCCTCCTCTTGGGCTTAGTGAAAAGACCCACAGGCTTCCTAAAAGCATCCCCGCCTCCTCTTGGGTGTTGTACAAGGACCCGTCGGCTTCTTAGAAGTTTTCACAGCCTCCTCTGTGGCTTCTTATAATGATTCTTCCTCCGGGAAGATGGCCTCCTCTTGGGCTTCGTACAAATTGTCCCTCGGCTTCTTAAAAGTTCTTCTCGCCTCCTCTTGGGCTTCGTACAAATTGTCCCGACGACCTCTTAAAGGGATAGGAACAGAAATTAGTCATCTTAATAGAACAATCTTTCAAAGAGTCTAAATCTTTCTATCACAAACGTACTGCCTCTTAATTTCTCTTAAGCATAGTACAAAAGATAAAACCCGTAGTCTTGGACAGTCTCAATACCCTTTGGATTTCCCAGGAGATAACCCTGATCCTCTGATCAAATCCATGAGTACAACATTACCCATATAAGAACTTATTTTCTCTTTTATCCAACATACTGGACCTGTCACTCAACTGAAATAGTCACCAGCACAATAGCCTCCTCTTGGGCTTTGTACAATGAATCTCCCTAGTGGAGCTAACCTTTTCAGACTCTCTTGTTGAGTCCAACACTTTTAGCCTCCATCTCGGGCTTTGTACGGGATACCAAAACACTCTCTTGTTAAGTATAAAAGACTCTCTTGTTGAGTCAAACATCTTCAGCCTCCATCTCGGGCTTCGTACGAGATACAAAGCACTCTCTAGTTGAGTATAAAAAGACTCTGTTGTTGAGTCAATCACCTTTTCGCCTCCATCTCGGGCTTCATACAAGACACCAAATCACTCTCTTGTTGAGTATATAAGACTCTCCTGTTGAGTCAAATAACTTTTAGCTTCCGTCTTGGGCTTCGTACAAGATACACAAAAAGACTCACTTGTTGAGTCAAACCCTTTTATCCTCAATCTTGGGCTTTGTCCAAGACAGAAAGAACATTTTCCCCGAAAAAGTCAACCTTTTGGCCTCCTCTTAGGCTTTGTATAAGGAAACCCCGGTTGAGACAATCAACCTTTTAGCATCAAAATATGTGCCTTGCTCACAGTATACAAACATCGACAACTCCTTTTCCCCCATCTAATTGTTGTAAGCGGCAAGCCTCTGGATTATTTACATCCACGCCACTGTCCCTCTTTTAGCATGAGAAATTCCTAAGGAAAGATGGCATTGCTCTAAACTGAGTTAAAGTCTTCTTCTTCAGGTTAAAAATCCCCTATAAAGGAAATTATGGCATTGCTGGATTCACATATCCCAGTTAAAGTAATTCTCCTTTATAATCAGTCACCCAAATGTTGTGACAAACAGACCCCCTTTAGAGATGACAAATTCTCTCTAAAGTCAAAACCCTTTAGCTTCATATCTTGGGCTTTGAACAAGATACAAATAGACCCTTCAGCTTCATATCTTGGGCTTCGAACAAGATACAAATCACTTTTAGCTTCACGTCTTGGGCTTTGAACAAGACACCAAAACACCATTTCCTCCCATAAAATAGGAGGAACTACGATCGCTCTGATTTTCCTATCCTGGGAATACGTAGGCATAAGATTGCAAAAGAATCTTAGCGAGCACACTAATAAAAAAAAACAAAGTCCCCTGCCTCCATCCAATCTGGTGCAGTATCCTAAGAAATTCCCCATGAATAGTCCCGATATTTCGTTCTGAATAAAATAAGCAAAGAGAGGCCTCACATCCCCATAGCATCTGTAAACCAATAGTTTTGACTGTTTAACCTCAGTTTGCAAGCAGGGTTAGTTGGAGACATCTATTTCCCTTCCTTCATCAGCTTCAATAGGATAAAAAATGAATCGACATGTAGTACCCCAGAGCGACAGTGCTTAAGAACCACGTCCAAAATCGCTCGCTACAAAAGGTTCTAACAATTACAAGGCATAACTGTGCAGAAATCTAATATCATAATCTTTCATAGATAGCTTCAAACTTGTCTCTCCAGATTTTAGACAAATCAGCCTCTGAACTTATGATAACTCCCTGCTGAACAAGTAATTCTGAAAGAACTCGTCCAAAAGGAATGAAGAAAATCTTTCCCTTGTGAAAGAAAGAAAGAGTCTTTTTCAATTAGTCAAACATAACTTGAGGAAGATCAATCTACAACTCTAAATTGAGAAGTAGAAACATATCTTTTTCAATGGGTCCACAAGTTCTAAATCCTTATCCTTATGAAGTAAGTTTGAATTTAGGATGTGATTCCAAACAACAGCATCTGGACGAAGATTTGAGACTACTGATGTATTAGATGGATCTACAAAGATACACCAAGTAGGAAGATAGTGTTCCCAAACAAGAGTTCATGGGATTTCTCCAAATTCCTCATAATTGATCACATTAGCAATCTATTTAGAGGTTACTGTTATAGAAATACCAGTTACTTTAGAAAGAATAGTATACTCGGAATTCAGCTCAACAATGGAAGCATTAATACAAAACTCTTTGACAAGATCTGGATAAGTGAAACCACAGAGCATCTCAAAGTATCCATTCCATCTTTGTTCACACACAGTCTTCCAGAAGTTAAAGCCTAACTTAAGCAACTCATCAAAATCCATAAACTTTTCATTGATGACTATCAGTTGATTCAAAGAATAATTGAATAGGAAACTCATATCAAGTTTGGCTTGATCAACACACAACCATAGAGAAAATAAAAAGAAAAAGAACTGAACAAGGTTCCTAAAAGAGTAAAAATCTTGTCAGAAGAAGGACAAAATGATGTTTCACAAGACAGGGGATAATGACAATAAGTATCCAAAAGAAAACATCATTACCCAATGGTTCTTATCCAATAGATTTCTTGAATCCACTAGATGAATTTCACCTTTATGAAAATTTAAGTATTATTAAAGTCTTTGAAAAACCTTTTACTTAAAATGCTTTATCAGAAGTAAAGAATCCTCTTCTGAATCTCAGAATCTGACAACATTCAGAAGCTATCATCCATCATAGTCTAGTAGAGCTAGACTGAGAAAGAGAGATATCTTCTGTCATTCATAAGTCTCTAAGATTCTATTCAGAGCTAACACTTCCTCTTGAAACAAGAGTCATGAGTGATAGATGAATATTGAATTGCTTCTTTTGACAGCTAACAAACAGGAGTAACATCACAAAAAAGTGAGGAAACTGTTTCCATAAATATGATCATCATCTAGCTTAATAAAATATTCAGTATAGGTAAATACAACAGAGTTTCTTCTTAAAGATTTCTGAAGATCCTTTCAAATGAGCTTCTCTAGAAATCTAACAGAAACTTTGTATTAATATCTACACAAATATCTCATTGAATCAAAAGATAAGCCAGAAAAGAACAAGCATACCTCTTTTTTTGTTATTTTCTCGGTCAGACACGTATCTGTATTCAGACTTGACCATAGAGTCTGAACACCACTTCGAGTGAATTTTGATTCAATGGTTGTTAAACCAATGACCCACTACTCTGACCAAACTTAGTACCTCTAGCACTTGAGTCTGGGTTGTTGGCTCTTCTTCTATCAAATGTTGTAAACAACCTTTGATAAAGGCCATGGAAGGTGCCTCTGATTCTTTCTTTGATATCTGGAGCAAATACATTTAAATCATGACACTCATATTTCTATGAGACCATACATAAATATTCATACAAGCTTTCCTTCGCCTTATGCCACATTCTGATAGCAGTACCATGATATATTCTAGAGTATTAGTCTAGAATAAACCATAATATGAACAAGATCTTGTTCTCAGCAGAATCATTAATTTCATTGTCTTGACTAAAGACTTTGAGATCTTTGATAAGCTAAGAACCAGATGATGTTAGCTATCAGAGAATGACATAAAACAAATTAAAGCACCATCATCTAATTGCCTGCAGAACACAAAGAAAAATTGAAGGTTTCTCATAGACTTGTCCTTTAATACAAATTCCATGATGACCCTCAATCAAGGAGAAATGGAGTCTCTCAAGATATCACCTTAAAGAGCAGACTCCTTCTTATCAAATATTAAAGCAAGATAGATTTGGCATAATCTCTTTCTCTTCAGTACTTGATTTTTATTTTAGGACTCAGATGCTTCATTAGAAGCAGTAATGACTGGCAGAGCCAAATTACTCTTTTATTTGAATCCTGCACTAATGTCATCTTCAAAAGAATATACAGTGAAGATTAACTGATATTAGGGTTTGGTAGTGTTTCTCTTTGCTTCCAGATCTGGGAAATCAGTTGAAATACAAGTATTTCAGAAGCTTTTGAAGTTACTCTTCTATCAACATATATTACAACCTATCCAGCTAGTTAAGAAGTACTTCTGACAAGAAATATAAGTTCCTTATCATTAGACACTTCAAAAGAAACAAGCTTTAGGAAAGGTGGTCTGTTAGATAGCTTTTCATCATCAAATTTCATTTCTTTTCTTCAAATATTTGCAAGATAAACCAACACACCATAATAAATTCAAGTTGTATTACTTCTTGAATAACTATGACCTTAGGTTTGAATCTAAACCAATCTTCTCAAAATTTACTTGAAAGATCAGATGAAGCGTAACTAAATAAGCTTCAAAATTGAATCCAACAAATCTGAGCATAAGGATTCAAAGATAGTTCGAGCATCAGACATATCAATGATGTTGACACACTCAAAAGTGAGATAGAGCACCTACCAGAATGTAACTACCTTTGAAGATATTCAATAAGCTTCTTCTGAGCTAGTGATAGAGACTTTCAAATAGATTATCTCTACACCATCAACTTCTATAGTAATACATTTCGAAAGGATATTCTATAGACCCTCAGAACCCCTTTTATCAAGACCAATGGGTTAAAAATATGTTTTACTTTTCCATCATTTAAATTCAGTGGAATCACCGTTTGAATATGGTAGGAAAAGTAATATAATATTTTTCATGTGGCCCTTGATTCCTTCTAGAAGGAAAGTCTTTGAAAGACATACTTTTCTTATTGGATCATTGTTTGCGCCACTGTTAAGTTTTATACACGGACCAAGCTCTGATACCAATTGAAGGTGAGAAAAGTACACAAAGGGGGGAGGGTTGAATTGTGTTTTCTATTTTCTTAGTTTGCATCTGATCAGAGTTCAGAATCTAAACTGGTGTTTAGATTCTGGTTAATTCTTAGCAGCAGAATGTTAACAGAAGCAAATAAATAATAGCATAAGACACAAAGATTTATACTGGTTCCTCCCCTAACTGAGAGTAGTCTAGTCCCCTTGCTTCACAAGAGATTTTCACTATAATCAAAACATGATTACAATCGCTTATGCATTTTGTATAAGACTTTTACACTTGCTTAGACCCAAGATCCAACACTTCTGCTCAAGCTCCTCACTCGAGACCTCCTGCTCAGGTTCCACGAACCCAAGACTTCCTTGCTAAGGATCTCAACCCAAGACTTCTACTCCAAGTCCCACAAAATGAGCCTCTCTACTTGAACCTCCTAGTTCAAGACTTACTGCTCTAAATTTCATGTACTGAGCATTCCAGCTCAAGCCTCTCAGGCTCAAGACTTCTGCTCTAGGTTCCATGAAACGAGCATCTGCTTGCACCTCCCAGGTCAAGACTACTACTCCAAATTTCATGAACCGAGCTATCCTACTCAAGCCACACTGGCTCAAGACTTTCATGCTCAATCAATCTACTTGATTAAGACTTTCACTGGTCAAGCATATAGCAAGAGACTTACGTGGCTCAAGCATCTTGGCTCGAGACTTCCTTGTTTGTATCCCAATGATTCAAGACTTCTGGTTAATCAATCCACTTGATTAAGACTTTCACAGATCAAGTACATAACAAAAGACTTACATGGCTCAAGCATCTTGGCTTGAGACTTCCTTGCTTGTATATCAATGATACAAGACTTCTGCTCAATCAATCCACTTGATTAAGAGTTTCACAGCTCAAGCACATAGCAAGAAACTTACGTGGCTCAAGCATCTTGGCTCGGTACTTCCTTGCTTGTATCCCAATGAGACAAGACTTTTATCTAAACTGCTGAATAAGCTCAGCAGAATAGAGAACAAGGTGTACGTGATACAAGTATCAAAGGTATAGGAAATCACCATAACAAAGACCTAAAGCTCTTAAGATTTCTAAGATATTCAATGTGTAAGAAATCTTAAGGCTTTTACAATTACAACCTACATCAGAAAAATTAGCTTATACACTGATTTGATAATTACTGATCTTGTTAATCCTTCTTCTGGTTGATCCTTGTTAAAGATTCACTTTGAACCTTCAGCCATATTTATAGCCTTTTCAGAAACTAGCAGTAGAGAAGGTAACTTGATCATGAGTCTTTGTTGTTACTCCATAGTACAAGAGCCGTTAAAGATAGATACACCAGAAGATCTTAATCCAATGTATAACATGTTTAACCTTTGAGTCTTCAAGATATTCTGTACTATTAGAGCCGTTGAGAGTAGATATCCATAAATCATCTAAACTTTTATTGAGTCTTGCAATTTGTAGACTCTAGCTGACAAAGTGATTTAACAATACAATTTGCTTTCTGCACTACGGACAACTTCAGCTTTATCACCAACTCTGAATGGTACAAGAAGCCAATTTGAATTCACTAAGTGTGGACACTATAATGTTGCTTCTTCTGATGCTGAGACCTTCATCTTCAGATTCTTCGCTAGACATCACTTAGCAAGTTTTCTTCAGATTCTACCACCAGAAGCTAGCAAAGCAGCAACTCTTAAAGTGTGCTTAATGTAGAACAGATTCTGACAATAATGAAAGTCTGGAAATGCAGACAACAGATGTCCTAACACATGTCAAAACATTATTCAGCATAAACATTTAAACGCAGAGGCATAACAACAGACTGATACCTTGAATATCAGGACTGCAACAACACAGATGTTACGACATCTGTTCCAACATGTTTATCATGAATCTTAACAGAAAATTAAATCGGCATAATGATAAAGAACACAGTGATTGTTAACCCAGTTCGGTGCAATTGACCTACATCTGGGGGATACCAATCTAGGAAGAAGATTCCACTATCTGTAGAATTGTTACAAAGCTAAACTCCCCTGTTTATAACTTTATATCTTAATCTCTACCCAATGAAGACTTTATCAAAGAACATCCTCTTTGATACGAGATACCCCACTCACTTCCCTTAATCACAACCTGTGATATCTACATCATCCCTGTCAATACAGAATTCTGTCAAGCTTTCTTGACAAACAAGCTAACTCGGATTTGCTTAAAAGCTTCATCCAAGAACAATACACAATCCAATACCTCAAGGCTTATAGATATGTGTGACACCTATATCTGCCACAATGTATCAACTAATACAAAGGGAGACTTACAACCTAGAGAGCCAACGACTCTCAAAACCCTAAACCCATATTTTTACACAAAAGAACTAGGTTACAAAAGGCATATAAATCCTAGGTCTAAGTCTTCTTTTATAGGCTTCAGTTTCCTTGGGCTTCGAATCTTCTGTTTATTTCTTCCTTGATCGATGTTTTGATTGCTCCTTAAATCTCGCAACAGATTTAGAAACATCCTGCAATATCAGATCAAGATGTCGAGACATCTGTTAGGACATCATATCTGACCAGTCTTCTTTCATCAGACTTCTTCATGTTTAAACATATTTTTTGACATTCTGTTCTTCTAAAAATTTGCTCAAATTAGCAGAGCTTTTAAATAATATTTACAAGTATAAGAACCTGCACATGTGTAACATACATCAAATAAACCATTGTTCCTTCAATACTTTGTTATCATCAAAACCCAAGGAAAATATTTCATGAACAATTCTTGTTCTAACAGAAGCTTGTCTATTTATACTTCATCTAATCTTTCCAAGCAAATTTTGAGAAAATTTCCTATTAGATTCAAACCTAAAGTCATAGTTATTCACGAAATCATATAACTTGAGTATGCTGAGTCTTGAAGGTTTGTATAGAAATCTTCGAAGTAAAGAAATGGAATTATATGATGAAAATCTATCAAACAAATCACCCTTCCTCAAGCCTGTTGAAGAAAATTCCTATGAAATATTTGATGATGAGGAATTAACCTTCCCTATCAAAAGACTCTTTCAACTAGATAAATGGAATGTGATATTTGTTGATAGAAGAGTAACTTCAAAAGCTTCTGAAATATTCTTATTTCAACTGATTTCCCAAATCTTAAGAACAAGGAGAAATACTACCAGAAAAACCCAAAAAGAAAAATTCCAGAATTCAAATGAAGCTCGCATAGTTGAGGTTTCAGAATTCAAATTATCAGAGCTTTCAATCTCCCTCTTTTGACGAATTTTTGGTTAAAACTCTCTTGGCCAAAAAAAGAAAGTCCGGCGTTTGGTAGAGATGATTGGAACACTTCTGAGACTCTTTCTTACCCCTGAAATTCCTAGCTGTATGTTGGTGTACATGAGGAAGAGTACATAACCCACTCCCCCTCAAACCAGTACTTGCCACAGAGGGATAAATCTTCCTCTTAAGAGGCATAAGAGAACCCATAAGAAGGTCCAGTTGTATCATGCGTAACATTGAGTACACAGGGCATGTAACTCAGGTCACAAGACACAACCTGCTTCCTAACTCAGTTCACAAGGCACAAAGGGAAAGACTCAGATAGAATGTTAGATCATCCATCCTTGCAAAATAACTGTAAGGATGCACCAGGTGTGTGTTGAAATACCCATCCCCACACAACCATTCTCCCCCTTTTTAGCCAAAAAAATGACAAAAATAGCCAATACAGTTCCATATGTTACTTATCCAAACACGAATGAAAGACATGATGAATCAACCCATAGACTGGAATTCCACAAACTGACGTACTCTTTAATTACCTACACGGTTCCTCTAGAGATCCATGGTCCCAAGAAGTTACCGCTGAATAATTCAATGGAGAAATAAATTCAGGAAAGTAAATTCAACATTAATAACTGAGCTCCTCCCAACTAAGACTGTTTCAACTTTTAAGAGTAACTGTCCAAAAGGAACACTTATATCAAGACATATGTTACCCATGCCTTCTCTAGGAAGCACTCTCCACCGTTCAAGATAGCCAATTGGGACCCCCCCTCAGGTCATAAATAATGTCTTGACATTTCGTTAGGCTTGTTCACTCCATTTGAAGCATAGTCACCATCCTTTTGATGAGTCCCAAGAATAATCCTTTTAAACATAAGACCAAGATTAATTGACCAAAGTGTTAAGACATTTCTTCAAACATCTTTCATTTAGTACCAAAGATACTTGTATTGACATTTTAAACGATGGAATTAACTTAATACTGTCAAGTCCCCCACGACCTTGCAACAGTAATGTCAAGACATCCTTCTTGACATCTCATCCTCCCAGGATGGAAACATAATCACAGCTTGCTTGACACACAACACACGCTTGATTCAGAACTGTACCCCTGCAGTAACACATCTTAGATCAAGGAGCAACTCCCCCTATCTAAGATAACCATTGCTCCTCCAATGAACACTTATGTAGATGAATGGAAAACATAAGACGCATCTTCATGTCTTCAAGAGTGCACCCATTGTCTAACCTACCTGCTGAACATAATCATCAACTCCACTTATTGCTTCTTCTGACAAGAACCAATAATCACTCACACATGAACACTATCATGCTTCCCGTGATGACACATTAGGATCACCATCCTAAATTAACAAACTCTTGGATTAAGATCAAAGCTCCATTGATCCCCCTCTTCTTAAACCCATCTATAAACCACACGAATTCCTCCTGAACTCTCATGTATAGACCTTCATGTTCCTTGAGATAAAATCTAATTGATCTGGAATGATCCACATTCCTCAAAGAGATACCATACCTCTTAGTTTGTTATCTTCTTAACGATGTCAGATATCGTATACATGTTCCAGAACTTCTCAGCTTGCCAAACTGATCCACTTCTCTCTAGCATGACTCGTAGCAAGGGCGATATCCCCTCCACAAGCTTTTCTACTGACCTCAGCAAGGCCAACAAATGTGATAGACACCCTACAATCCAAGACAATCACTCCTTCATCATTCTCCCGTATAATAACCTAGAATACTTCTAATTAACTAGTGAATATCCATATTCAGACTTCCATGCAATCAACACATGATCCACTTCAGTCTCCTCTACATCATTCTTCCAAGGCAGTTCTTCTACCCCGTCATTCTCCCGTATGACAAGATAGATATTCCTTAGACACGATGTAGGCAACAAGTTCCTAGACCAGAACTTAAGAATCCTCCTCCAAGGATAACCAACCCAGATAATGTCCTAACATCAGTTAGAACATCCTTCACAAATCATAGACACCACACACCATGGTTCTTGATATGCTCCACCACTGGACTTACTATCTGCATAATAATCCAACTTAAGATCTTCAAACAACACTGCGCCACCAGCTTGATCAAAAGACTCCAGTAACCAAAGAGAGAAATAAAATCTCATCCATCAAAAGAAGGTATACCTCTATCCTAGAACTTCTACCACAAGCTCCAAGAGAATCAGAATCTCCTTGCGTTTTCAACTAACTACCCTTCTGCCCAAGAGTAATCAGTTCCAAGCACCTTGCTTAAATGCACACTATGAAACCAACCAAATGCCACCTTTTGATTGATCTCAATCTTCTTCAGAACTCCCATAAGATACATTGATCCACCAATGAAATATGATTTTCAAGTCACATGGACTACTTGCTCCATAGCAATACATCTTGGATCCACCAAGCCTCTAGACATGTAACATCTTCACAAACCACAACTCCCGCAAACAGCATGAGATAGATCTTTTTGAAGCATCCATAATTTCCATTCTCCTGTAGATCACCGTATCTTAAGCTGATGTGCCACATCACCAGCTGAGACTCTGATGTTAAGCTAGATGTCAGAACATTCTGATATGACATCCAACTACTGAATTCAGCTCCTGCTTCTACCACAGAGAACAACCTCATCCCTATTACATAACAAGAGTTCCATGATCTCATAGACTTGATTCAATAATCAAATTTGAGTAGACAACCTCTATCCTACTTATCACAGATATTCCCTTCAAGCTCGCACCTTGATGAATAACTGCTTTGAAACTCCAAAGACTTCACACCTGGCACGTCTGAATCTTCAGAAGATAAGTAGTCATAGACTACACCATAGCCATACCAAAGAATGCCACTTTCCTTAGTAGAGCAGTTTGTATAAAGTCATAGATAACTGCCACATAGCCTTGACCTTCAAAATGAGCAAGATCCCACGCTCCTCAGTACCTAGATCAGAAATAAACTGATCCAAGTTGTGCCAACACCAGATGCTTCTAGTAACCACATGAACACACCTGCTGCACTTCAATACTCTTAGATCAGAAATAAACTGATCCAAGAAATAACCATCAAGATTATGATGTCTTCATCTTCATCTTTAACAACACCAAAGTCCAGACCAGTTTCTTGCCAGGAAACTCTCTAGAGATCACATGCTTCTCTCACACCAGACTGAAGCCGATTCTTAGGTCAACACCCAAGACCAAAACAGATGCTAAAGTGTATGAAGTACCCTTCCCATAATTCTGCACAAACTCTGATGATGAGATGTTCCAACATCTTGTTGAACATCAGCAATCTTGACTTTCAAGGATAATCAATTAAATACTTGTGAATTCCAAAAATAGCAATTGATCTTAAATCCTTGTCCAATAACCCTTCTTCACTGTTGTAGCTAAGCTCCACCAGATCACTTCATGAACACTTATCAAGTATTCAATCTTTTGCAAGTATGTTCTTTGACAAACAGTGTTGAGATACCTAGGCAGCCACCCTTGACTCAAGTAACTAAGATTCTCTCTGAACGAACCTTATCTACCTCAACAATTCTGAGAACTCCAATCAGATTGGATCCACCCTTAGGGTTAAGAGAGATGAATCCTTCTTTTCTGTTTTGGATAGTGAAAATAAATCACTTCCACTTTCTTCAGGTTGTGTTTCATAGAAACACCTTCTAGTCAGAAGAATAACTAGAAGACTCCAGATGCACGACTGAGACGTCTTTGTGAGTGAACTTGAGAGAATTCTTAAGTATCTTTGACACCCTAGCCGATCAATAATTTATCAAACTCCTAGAGCAAGAACTTGATAAACCTAAACTCAACTCCTCTCGTCTTCAACTGACTTCAAGTTGTACCATGGAACCAAGCTTCCAAGTACCAAGTCACCATAACTGACATCTTCCAACAACTCCCTTCATTCCATCGCTCCCCGCTTTGGAATAAATTAATGCAGATATCTTCACATATAGAGGCCGATGATTGAGACCTTCCACCATCTGTCTTCAGTAACAAATCCAGAATTCAATAATTCTAGAGCTCTTCCATCAGAAACATATAGAGCGGAACCACCAAGGAACATATCTTGCTTGCCCTAATAAGATGTCAGAACATCTTATAAGTCACCCCAACAAGAGAATTAGCCACTTCTCCTATAGTTGTTGTAGAACCTCCTCAGTAACATGAATAACCACCGGGTTGTTACCTTCGATCCAGAACATCCATCCCATCCATTAATACCCTTGAGTATGTCTGAGTTGATTGATCTGATCTTCAAAACTCATCCTTATTTAAACGGCAGAAAGTATCTCCTAAGGATCTCATCTAGAAACACACAGGATGCCTGCTCTGATACCAATTGAAATTCTGGGAATGCAGACAACATATGTCCTAACACATGTTAAGACATTGTTATGCATAAACATTTAAATGCATAGGCATAACAACAGATTGATACCTTGAATATCCGGATTGTAGTAACACAGATGTTACGACATCTGTTCCAACATGTTTATCATGAATCCTAACAGAAAAGTAAATTTGCAGAATGATAAAGAACACAGTAATTGTTAACCCAGTTCGGTGCAATTCACCTACATTTAGGGGATACCAATCCAGGAAGAAGACTCCACTATCTGTAGAATTGTTGCAAAGCTAAACTCCCCCCGTTTACAACTTTATATCCTAATCTCTACCCAATGAAGACTTTATCAAAGAACAACCTCTTTGATACGAGATACCTCACTCACTTCCCTTAATCACAACCTGTGATATCTACATCATCCCTGTCAATACAGAATTCTGTCAAGCTTTCTTGACAAACAAGCTAACTCGAATTTGCTTAAAAGCTTCATCCAAGAACAATACATAATCCAATACCTCAAGGCTTATGGATCTGTACGACACCTATATCTGCCACAATGTATCAACTGATACAAAGGGAGACTTACAACCTAGAGATCCAACGACTCTCAAAATCCTAAACCCTTATTTTTACATAAGAGAACTAGGTTACAAAAGGCATATAAAATCCTAGGTCTAAGTCTTCTTTTATAGGCTTCAGTTTCCTTGGGCTTCGAATCTTCTGTTTATTTCTTTCTTGATCCATATTTTGATTGCTCCTTAAATCTCGCAACAGATTTAGAAACATCCTGCAATATCAGATCAAGATGTCGAGACATCCGTTAGGACATCATATCTGACCAGTCTTCTTTCACCAGACTTCTTCATGTTTAAACATATCTTTTGACATTCTGTTCTTCTAAAACTTTGCTCAAATTAGTAGAGCTTTCAAATAATATTTACAAGTATTAGAACCTGCACACGTGTAACATACATCAAATAAACCATTGTTCTTTCAATACTTTGTTATCATCAAAACCCAAGGAAAATATTTCATGAACAATTCTTGTTCTAACAGAAGCTTGTCTAGTTATACTTCATCTAATCTTTCCAAGCAAATTTTGAGAAGATTGCCTATTAGATTAAAACCTAAAGTCACAGTTATTCAAGAAGTCATATAACTTAAGTATGCTGAGTCTTGAAGATTTGTCTAGAAATCTTTGAAGTAAAGAAATGGAATTATATGTTGAAAGCTATTAAACAAATCACCCTTCCTCAAGCCTGTTGAAGAAAATTCCTATGGAATGTTTGATGATGAGGAATTGACCTTCCCTATCAAAAGACTTTTTCAACTGGATAAATGGAATGTGATATATGTTGATAGAAGAGTAACTTTAGAACCTTCTGAAATATTCTTATTTCGACTGATTTCCCAAATCTTAAGAACAAGGAGAAATACTACCAGAAAAACCCAAAAAGAAAAATGTCAGAATTCAAATGAAGCTGGCATAGTTGAGGAATCAGAATTTGATGAAGAATGTAATCAGGCATTTTTGGCCATTACTTCTTCTGAAGAACCAATCTGAATCCTGGAATAAAAATCAATTATTGAAGAGAAAGAGATAACTTCCAATCTATCTTGCTTCAATATTGATAATAAGATGTCTGCATCTCAAGATAATATCTTAAGTAACTCATTTCTCCTATGGAAATTGAAGGCTATTATAGAATTTGTGTTTAAGGACAATTCTATGAGAAACCTTTCATTTACTCTTCTGTTTCTACCAATACTACGACAGTGTTGTAAATTTGTTTTATGTCAATCTTTGATAGAAAACACTATCTGAATCTATGTTTGTCAAAGATTTCAAAGTCAAAAGATTTAATCCAAGACGTTGAAATCAATGACTTTGCTAAGAACAAGATCTTGTTCGTACCATAACTCATCCTAGACTCATACTCTAGAATGAATCATGGTACTGTTATCAGATTAAGGCATAAAGCAATATGAGTACCAATATCCAATTGTATTTGCTGCACATATCACAGAAGAAAGAAGCAAGGCATCTTCCATGGTACTTGATCAAAGGTTGTTTACAACATTTGATGGAAGAAAAACCTACATCCCAGACTCTATTGCTAAAGGCACTGAGTTTGGTGAAGGAAATGGAGTCAATGTTTTAAAAGCCATTGAATCAGAATCCACTCAAGACAATATTCAGATTCTATGGTCAAATCTGAATACTCATCTGATGTATGACCAAGAAAACAACAAAAAAAAGGTATGTTTGTTCTTTCCTTGCATACTTCCTGACTCAATGAAATATTTGTGTATGAGTAAATACAAAGTCTTTGTTAGATCTCTAGAGAAATTCTTTTGTTAAAAGAATCTTCAGAAATCTTTAAGAAGAAACTATCTTGTATTTGTCTATACTGAATATGTTATTAACTAGATGATAGTCATATTTATGGAAACAACTTCTTCACCTTTTGTGATGATACTGCTGCTTGTTAGCTGTCAAAAAAACCAATTCAAAATTCATTAATCAAGCATGACACTAGTTCCAAGAGAAAAATATTGATTCTGAATAGAATATCAAATATTGATGACTGACAGAAGATGTCTCACTCGAAGTCTAAATCTACTAGAATTTGATGACAGATAGCTTCTAAAAATTGTCAGTCTCTGAGATTCAGAAAAGGAATCTTTACTTCTGATAAAGGAGTTTAAGTAAAAAGTTATTTCAAAATTTTTGTATTACTTAAAATTTCATATAGTTCAAAATCATCTAGTGGATTAAGGAAATCTGCTGGGTAAGAACCTTTGGGTAATAATGTTTTTCTTTTTATAAACTTTTATTATCTCTATCCCGTGTCTTGTGAAACATCATTTAGTATCCTTTTTCTGACAAGATTCTTATTCCTTTAGAATTTTGTTAAGTTTTTTTATGTTTATTTTCTTTGGTTGTGTGCTGATCAAACCAAACTTGAGATGAATTCTTTAGTCAATTCTCCTATGAACCAACTAGTTGTCATCAATGAAAAGTTTGTGGATTTTGATGAATTGCTTAAGCTAGGTTTTAAATTCTAGAAGACTGTGTCTGAACAAGGTTGGAATGGATACTTTGATATCCGTTGTGGTTTCATCCAAGTCTTTTCTAATAGTTTTGGATTAATGCTTCTATTGTTGAACTGAATTCTGAGTGTGCTATTCTTTCCAAGGTTTCTGATGTTTCTATAACATTAACCTATAAGACGATTGCTAATGTAATTAACTATGAGGAGATTGGAGAAATTCCAGGTACTCTTGTTTGTGATTACTATCTTCCTACTTGGCGTACTTTTGTGGATACATTAAACATCTCTCAGGTCTCAAATCTTCGTCCTGATGCAATTATTTGGAATCAGATTCTGAACTCAAACTTGCTACCTAAGGACAAAAATCTAGACCTTGTGTACCCTATTGAAAAATATTTGCTACTTCTTCTCAATTCAGACTTGGAAATTGATCTTCCTCAATTTATGTTTAACTATCTGAAGGAGACTCTTTCATCCTTTCACAAGGGAAAGACATTCTTCATTCCTTATGGATGAGTTCTTTCAAAACTACTAGTTCGACATGGAGTTATCATAAGTTTTGAGGATGATTCTTTTAAAATATGGAGAGAAAAGCTTGAAGTTATCTATGAGAGTTTCTGATGTTTGATTTCTGCAAATATATTCCTTGTATTTATTAAATATCTTGTATTAAGCAATCTATTGTTATCCAAATTTGCTCATGATCATGTTCATCTTGTTGTGTGTCTTAACTATTTTATATATATATATATATATATATATATATATATATATATATATATATATATATATATATATATATCATGTTGTTCAAGAGAATAATAAATAGGATTAAAACTCAAAAATGCATAATTCTCATTGAAAGATTGGAAGTTGTTACAAATTTTTTAAAATAAACATTCTAGACATTCAAATATATCCTAAGGTATTCCCTAGGCTCATCTGACATATCTGAATTATTCAAATAATCTTCCTAATCTTCTCGTCAAACTCAAAAGCCTCCATCCTCAGAAGATTTCTGCGTTTTGACCTAGAAGTTTTCTTTCTTCTTTGTATCCCAACAAAGGTTGTTGTAGAAGTATGTGCTTCTGAAGTTGTCTGTTTGCTTGTAGATCCTTCAGTTGCTGCTGTTCGAGCTGCAGCATAGCGGCAAGAAGAAAAAGATTTGGAAGAATTCCCTCCGAGTTTTATCGTGTCCACAAGGATCGGTGCGAGGGAAAAAATGTCGTTCGAAGGTTTCTATCTCTCTAAGCTTGGGTTAAAATGGTTTGAATGAGTAGAGTGCGAAAAGTAAAAGATATTAACAAGTAAATAATGCATTCTATAGAGAGGAGAGAACTCGTCAGGAGTTGTATTTCATCTACCCATCACATACTAAAAAATCTATCAATCAACTGTATGCAACCTAATCACTCGTCAATATCATCACATATCGCTCACAACAGAGGTTATGTTTAACACAAAGTTGAGAGAACAACCGTATCGTTTCATTGATGATATCTCACACAACTTAAAACCATAGAGCATTAAGAACTGATTCCCACACGAATATTAGACCTACATTTATGTCTAGAGTTTAGAATCTAACAGATGTTCATCTTATATCGAGTTCGAACCGTATATGTCTATAGCAATCCAAACCCATAATGATAAACATTGAAATCAAAGATAATCATTGATAAAGATTTGTAAAAGAGATGTTATACAACGATAAATAAATATACATACAATCAAGATAAACTTATATACAAAACCCCAACAAATAGAAAATACATAGAGAAGAAGCAGGAAAAACAAACATCTCTCGATTTGTCAACGCCGATTGAAGCAAATTCGACTCCGGATCGTCAAGATGCACAATCTAGTTTTATTTTCTAAGCCTAAACCTCTAAAGAATGTTTGTGATGAAGTTGGGAATAAAAATCCCCAAACACATAACCTAAAAAATGCTGAAAAAGTGACTTTATAGGCAAAATTGACTTCGCGTCGTCGCTGTGCGAGCTCCCGGTTGCACAACGACCATAACAGGATTAGATTTTGCCTCTACAGTGCCTTTCCATATTTCTGGGTCGCTTTCAGCTCACACAACAACCGCAAAGCGAGCTCGCTTTCCGCGCACACAATGACCTAGGCTCATCTGACATATCTGAATTATTCAAATAATCTTCCTAATCTTCTCGTCAAACTCAAAAGCCTCCTTCCTCAGAAGATTTCTGCGTTTTGACCTTGAAGTTTTCTTTCTTCTTTGTATCCCAACAAAGGTTGCTGTAGAAGTATGTGCTTCTGAAGTTGTCTGTTTGCTTGTAGATCCTTCAGTTGCTGCTGTTCGAGCTGCAGCATAGCGGCAAGAAGAAAAAGATTTGGAAGAATTCCCTCCGAGTTTTATCGTGTCCACAAGGATCGGTGCGAGGGAAAGAATGTCGTTCGAAGGTTTCTATCTCTCTAAGCTTGGGTTAAAATGGTTTGAATGAGTAGAGTGCGAAAAGTAAAAGATATTAACAAGTAAATAATGCATTCTTTAGAGAGGAGAGAACTCGTCAGGAGTTGTATTTCATCTACCCATCACATACTAAAAAATCTATCAATCAACTGTATGCAACCTAATCACTTGTCAATATCATCACATATCACTCACAACAGAGGTTATGTTTAACACAAAGTTGAGAGAACAACTGTATCGTTTCATTGATGATGTCTCACACAACTCAAAACCATAGAGCATTAAGAACTGATTCCCACACGAATATTAGACCTACATTTATGTCTAGAGTTTAGAATCTAACAGATGTTCATCTTATATCGAGTTCGAACCGTATATGTCTATAGCAATCCAAACCCATAATGATAAACATTGAAATCAAAGATAATCATTGATAAAGATTTGTAAAAGAGATGTTATACAACGATAAATAAATATACATACAATCAAGATAAACTTATATACAAAACCCCAACAAATAGAAAATACATAGAGAAGAAGCAGGAAAAACAAACATCTCTCGATTTGTCAACGCCGATTGAAGCAAATTCGACTCCGGATTGTCAAGATGCACAATCTAGTTTTGTTTTCTAAGCCTAAACCTCTAAAGAATGTTTGTGATGAAGTTGGGAATAAAAATCCCCAAACACATAACCTAAAAAATGCTGAAAAAGTGACTTTATAGGCAAAATTGACTTCGCGTCGTCGCTGTGCGAGCTCCCGGTTGCACAACAACCATAACAGGATTAGATTTTGCCTCTACAGTGCCTTTCCATATTTCTGGGTCGCTTTCAGCTCACACAACAACCGCAAAGCGAGCTCGCTTTCCGCGCACACAATGACCATGCCAGACTTGAGAAAAATTAGTTCTTGTTTTGACCATAACTTGAGAACCGTAACTACGCACGGTCGGAAGCGTTGGAAAGCTTATTCAATGCTCTATAAGACAATGAATAAATATAATTACTTGAACACCTTCAAAAATGAGATAAAAATAATTAAACTCAATGATATTTACACGATAACGTAATATATACACTATAACATAAACTATGCAAAATATACACAAAAGTTTAGGTTTATTGGTATATAAACAAATGAATTAAGCCAATGAGTGCTAATTATTCACACTTAAAATCACAACTATTTAGCACTCATCTGCTGCATTATGTGTTTGCTTGAATTGTTGCATTTAGCATTGCTATCTTTCTGAAATCTCTCTTTAGAACCCAAATTTTTTTTCTGCTTATACATTTTTGTGTTCAGAAGATTAAGTGATTAAGAAATTCAGTTTGCTAAGGGTTTATAGAGTTTATTCATCCAAGTACCTTGAGTATTTATGGTTTTAATATTGGTTAGTCAAATCAATCTTTTAACATTCTGACTCTTGGGAAATGATGTCTAGTGATCAGTCCTATTAAGATTATCTTAACAACTGTAAATGTTATTGTTAACAAGTTAATTGTTGTTTCCGTTCTTCTTCTTACTTCATTAATGCTTTTATCAAAAAAGAAGGGAAAAATAAAGTGATTGTAAGAATGCAAAATAAGTAATGGTCAAAATAGTTTTTCAACACGTTCTGACCCGTTCAGACAACTTTAAAAGGGAATTTTCTGCACTTTTACAAGGGTTACAAAATTTGGCATTGGGAGCATAATTTTACAACATCAAAGGGTGATTTTGAGACCATTGGAAGCCATTTGAGGCTAATCCTTCAAGGGAATTCACATGTTATTCTTGTTTATTCAATTGGTACTATAATTCTAATTATGAGTAGCTAAATTCTGTTAGGTTAGGTTGTGTTAAGATGAACTTTATTCAATCTTGTTGGCATTATATGGCGGTTTGACTTTGTATGAATCCTTTGAATTATAATTTTATTCAATTGATTCTTATGCTTAATGCTTATTATTTGAGATACTCTGTTAATCTGTTGTTAGATACATAAGGATTCTTGACCCGTAGCCTGTGTATTGGACCTAGGGCAATTGTTATACTTAAGCCAGTTGAATAGCGATAAGAGACCTCGAGTAGTGGCACAGAGAATTAACGGTCTGTACATCACCTAACACTACTTACGCTGGCAGACTAGGGATAAAAAGCTCAGAGTATTTTTTTGTGAGTTATTTCGTGGGGGGTTGACTATAACGGTTTTGTTAATTCGCTGTAAAATTATAAGGATAAGATAATTCATACAAGACATCGTACATCAACAAGAGGGGATAAATGGATTCTAAAACTCAACCTGACCGCCTTCGTAACATAGTTTTCTTGTTTAATTACTTTTTGTACTGAAACATGCAAAACCCCCTTTTTACTATTTTTGTTCAATATTGCACAAATAATTGTTCTGTTCGAACACAGTCCTTGTGGGTTCGATCTTTTTATTACTGCGACATTATCGGTACACTTGCCAAGAAGTAATCAAACATTCATTATACACTCAATATAATAATAAAAATTATATTTTGATCATCAAACATTTTTCTTGTGTCCTAAAGCATTAACAACTTAATCCACATAGCATCTTATAAAAACATCCCTAAATCATGTTTCCTGCTAATCATACCTCATATTCAATTAATTATTTAAAATATCAAACAGAGTCAGAATCAAGAAAATTAATATGTTATGGAAAGCTTAAAATGTCTATTTTATGAATCTAATTTTTAGTTTAGGACTTAATACCCCAAATTAGTTTAGTTTAATCAAATTTAAAGATATGGTACTAGTACCGGGCATAATATTCCGTCTGACTTCAAAATAGCATAAAAAATTATAGACTTATGATTAAATAATGAAATTCTCCAGTCTAAAATATCATCGAATTCTCTAACGCAACTGACGACACCCTAAACAGACTTACAAAACTCAAGTTACGCGTGAAACATGCTGACCAACGCAGGACTTAAAATTACTTCACCTCTAATATAAATACACGCAAACTTCTACTATTGTAGTGCTCCTAGACTTAGTTTCCCCATTTCATGGCACCTCAAACAGACTTACAAAACTCAAGTTACGTATGAAAAAGACGGTGAATCCCCTTCCATGTCTACCTGCAATTTTTCTGTATTTTCTCCCTATTGAACATATTCAAAACTCGCATATTTCTCCTATTTAAGTTTCCACCACCCCAAAAACATACCGATAAAATATTCATTGAAAAGTAAACATTTTAACTCTCATCCTATCATAAGGCAACACCATTATTTACTATCGCCTTATCAAAAAGTCTCAATGGATAATATCAATTATCCACGCTTTATCAAAAGGAATTAGCATACATATCAATCAACTCTCACCTTATCAAAAGGTAAATTCAACCTTTATACTCTCGCCTTATCACAAGGCACCAACATATGTATCAAATCAAAATACAAGAATTCACATAGATCACACAATAGAGCACAAAAATTATATCATAAAAATCTCCTTAGAAGGTTTTGCACAAGCCTTCTTCGGCCTCAAACATTATCAAAATGCAAATAAAAAATGGAAGAATGATGAAGGGTAAAGAATCCTCACTATCCATCTGCTTAAGTACCCATACACGAATAATTTATCCCCCTTACCTCGAATTGCAAATCAATTGAGTTCTTGCCCTTTAGAATTTTTCTTATTTCTCCTTCCTAAGCTCTCTCTTGGTTCCGCCTCTTTGTCTCTTTCTTCCAAGATTTTCACGTACTGTGAAAACATTCCCACAACAACTTATATATTTATTCTCCCTAATTTAACTCTTTCTCCTCTCACCCATCAATTCTCCTCGCACCCCTAATCTTACTATTTTTTATTTTATTTTAATTATATATTATCTATAATTATATTAATCAAACTCTCACCACACTCTCAGCTCTTACTCAATTCACTGACCACTCTTTAATTTTAAATAAAATTATATTTTCTTCCAACAATGAAATATCACTAATTTTATTAATATTTCTAATATCTAATTAAATTAAATAATTAAACGAAAACTCTATGTCACACCCTAATTTTTAACCCTAGGATTCCACCTCTCTTTTTCATCATCTTGCATAACATTCTAGGTTAATCAATCATGCATAACTAACCAATTTCCAAGTTTATGTTTTGTTTTATTTCATCTGTGAACTAGGGTTTGCCCTAAGAGGCTCAAAAGCTTGATCAATCAAAGTTTTGGACGGATCCTCAATCAAGCAGGCTCTCATGCTCCCAAGAGACTTGTTTCCATCGAATGGCACGAACCAGATGGCCTCACACCAAGTTCTTCAAAGATTTACTTTCACTTGACCAAGAACTATGGTTTCCTCAACCAAAGTCAACTGCATCTTTGACTTTTGGGTCAAGACATGATCTCAAGTTTTGGGATATGATTCAAGACACCCTCATACACCCATGGAGTCCATTTATAGTGTTCAAGTAGCACAATAGGTTGTTATTGTTGAAAATCAAGAGGTGAAGATTCATCTGATAAAAAGTCACCTGTCCCTCCAAATCAAGGCTTGACTTTTAGGAATCTTGGTCAACTATGGTTTTCTCAAGTCATGGATGATGGTAACATGTGGTTTGAGTCACAATTAATCAATGAAAATCAAGAAATTGGAGGTTACTTGCAAAAAGGGCAATAAGAGGAAGGTTGAATTTTTCTAAGTTGTGAATGGTTAATGACTTCATGCCAACTTGCCAAGGGCTTAAGTCACAATCTAGATATCCATTTTCCTTGGTTCAAAGACCAACACTACAACTTTGTCATTATGGGTGGATTCTCAAAAAGTGCATGGATTTCAAGTTATGAGGGCTTAAAGTTAGGAAAAACAAGATTTTGGAATTTTGTACTTAGAATTTTTCTAAATAGAATTTTAACTTGGATGGTGAGTTTTCAAAGCTTTTTTTCTCATGGTTCTAAGCTCCAATTCATATTCCTCGCAACATGAAAGTTGTTGTGTGTCATATAAGGTTTCTATCCATACCAAGAACCCATCCATTGGACCAACACAACTCAAGTTATGTGGTCTTAAAGTTAGGATGATCAAGATGTCCAACTTTGTGAGGTCAACTTCAAGTGCATTTTATATGAACTTCCAAGCTTCAAATTAATTTTATTTCCACATGAAGTTTGTTCCTTTTATTCCAAGCTTTCCATGGATAACAAGATCTCCTTCATTGGGTCAATAGAGCTCAAGATATATGGCTTCAAAGTCAAGGTTTCAAAGATGACAAAATTCAATAACTTAGAAATTTTTTCTAAGTTATTTATGACATAATTGTGGACACATTTTCAACTCAATTTATCTCATTGATCCAACCCTCATTTCAAGTTATTTTGAACATGGAATTTGTTCCTTACATTTCAAGCATTCCATGGAACTCAAGATTACACCATTTGAATCAAAATTCATTAAGTTATTTGGGATTAAAGTAAGCCATGTGGATTGGTGTTCATGCATATTATGATTCACATTTTCATGCACCAAGTGACATCTTCATGCAGCATTCTATCAATCTCATATGCATGATCCACCAATATTGTGTCACAAAGCATTACTTGATCTAGCCAAACATTTTCATTTTCATTTTTGTACCATTTTGTGAACTTTTACCAAAAATGGAATAGAGCCAAACTTGCACAACAAGGAGTTGCCATTCACCCTATATCATTATGATCCTCCTTACAATTATGAGGCCACTCAAAAAACCATCACAAACAACTTTACATGATCAACCCGTGCCATACTCCTCCCCCTTCATATTTTCAAATTTCACCAAGAATCTTTAACCATAAGCTTAACCACGGTAACATTTTTCTAACCATTCCTAACCCTCCTATTTAAGCTAAAATGAAACCCTAGAGTGGGAGAACATCATTTTTCAGTAGCCAAAACCACAAGATTCTCTCTCACTATCAAACTTTTTTTTTTTGAATTTGAGTTTTCTAAGTCTTTCCTTTCTTTTCCTTGCTGCTATCAACCTTCTGAGAGCATTTAAGAGCTAAAGGAGGAGTTGGAAGCTTTTGTTATACGTGAGAAAGAAGCACATAAGTGGTCACCGTGGGTAAACTTCCATTCAACTTTTCTCATTGTTTTAACGTCTCTCCGATTGCACGATATTTGTTGGTTGATATCTAGACTCATGGAGACCATATTCATGTTGTTATTGTGCAAGTTCGTTGATGTTTCAGTTTAAGCATAAAACTTTCTTGGCTTTGTTTCATATTCTTAAAGTAGTTAAATAATGAAAATAAGGTCATTTTTGGAATCAGCTTGTGAAATTCTAGTATCAGATATGTGATGTTAAGTGTGATGTCACAATAATACAATCTGCTAAATGAACAAGACAATAAAACAGTCAATCAACACAATGAATTGTTCACCCAGTTCGGTCTAACTACCTACGTCTGGGGGCTACCAAGCCAGGGAGGAAATTCAGTATTAGTAGTATTAAATTACAGACTCAACAATCTCAGTTGACAATCTCCTAACTTAATCACTACCCAATGACACTTTTACCTAAGAACCTCTTAGATATGAGATACCACTCACTCCCCCTTAATCACCACAGTGATACAATTCAAAGATTACAAAGTATAGAAGTCACACTTCCAAAACACAACTTGATCTTGCTTAAAAGCTTTGATCAAGAACAATTAACAACTCAAAACAATTACACCAATTCAAACATGAATGGCTTACAATACACAGACGAAAACACACACTTGACTCTCAGTCTTTAATCTCTTGCTTTCGTATCTTCCAAGTAGGGTTGAGGCTGCTTTAAATAGAAACTCAGACTTGGGCTTGGACTCCTTGAAAATATCTGATTTGATTTGAATTTAAAACAGATTTTATCTTCAAATCTTTTCATATATTTCAGCCCTAAAAAAATAACCAGATCTGCTTCATATCTGATTGCAACAGAAAGAATCTAATCCAAGATCTTCGCCTGCAATCTCTCAATCAGATCTTCTAATAACTAATTAAAACACGTGCAGCCCTAAAAACAAAACAACTGATGTTCTGTCACCCAATGTCAAGACATCGTTTTTGACATCAGTACACAAAACTGCACCCCTAACAAACATAATGTTAGTAACTCTTGTTAAGACATCAGACATATGACATCTTCAATAACAACATTGTTTTACCAAAATTCTAGCCAATAACAAGAACTAACAATCTCCCCCTTTGGCTAATTTTGGCTAAAACAACCTCAGCCAACATCAAAGATACCTGCAGCGGATAAAACAAACTAACATTCTCACCACACAAACAGCAACAACAACTACCAACAGCTGCACAACTACAAACTCCCCTTCAAACCTAGAACCACAACAAAAAGCTAGGCAACAGCAAACAGCAACACTAGGCTAACTCTCCCCCTTTTTAGCCACAAATTGACAACCTTGAACTTATCAAAGCAGCAAACACAAAGTCCTGACATTTACTATGACAAGGTCAAATAACAAGCTTCCCAAAAAAACAAGTTCCAAAACTTTGATTGGTCAGGCGATACAAACAATGCCCTCTCTATGCATTATAAAAACCAAGCCTTCTTGCTTCTAACAACAGAACTAGGAAATAACCATGAGTTAGTCTAACAGAGATACAGGAAAGAAACACATGCACGAGGTCAAGAAACCAGATCCACAGAAGTTGAAGAAAAAAACACTGTCTACAGCTGGGGCAACTCCAGGAGCAACAAGAACAAGAAAAACATCAGAGACAAGGATGAAAACCATCAAAAAACCTCCAGTGCAACTTCATGCTTCTGATGATGAATGGGATCAAGATTGGAAAACTTTTCTTGATTCAGGGGGTTGGGATAATGTTTAAACCCTTTGTTTGTTACTTTTGATGTACTAAAATCTAATCTTGTATGCTTTTAGCAATTGAATAAAATTATGTTTCCTTTAAACTAAACATATGCCATAAAGTTCACAACTGCACAAGACACCTCCCAGCACACTTAATCCTCATATATGCAAATTCCTAATTTGCTTCTTAATTTTTCAAATTGATTTGCATCTAAGGCCTTTGTAAAAATATCAGCTAAATGTTGTTCAGTAGCAACATGTTCCAAAGCAACTACTTTCTCTTCAACCAAATCTCTTATAAAGTGATGACGTATATCAATATGCTTAGTCCTACTATGTTGAATTGGGTTTTTAGAGATATTGATAGCACTCATATTATCACAAAACAATGTCATGACATCTTGCTTGACATTGTATTCTGTTAACATTTGCTTCATCCAAACAAGTTGAGAACAACTACTCCCTACTGCTATGTACTCAGCTTCAGCAGTAGAAAGAGACACACAGTTCTGCTTTTTACTAAACCAAGAGATCAGATTATTCCCTAATAAGAAACAACCTCCTGAAGTACTTTTTCTATCATCAGCACTTCCTGCCCAATCAGCATCACAATAACCACATAACTCAGTGCCTGATCCATGACTGTAAAGCATTCCATAGTCACTAGTCCCATTTACATACTTCATAATCCTCTTTACTTGATTCAAGTGACTAACCTTAGGCTCAGATTGATATCTGACACAAACTCCAACAACAAAAGAAATATCAGGTCTGCTAGCAGTGAGATACAATAGACTACCAATCATGCTTCTGTATAGACTTTGATCCACACTCACACCATGTTCATCCTTTGAGAACTTTAAGTGAGTAGGAGCAGGTGTCCTCTTGTGATTAGCATTTTCCAGACCAAACTTCTTAACAATGTTCTTAGCATACTTGCTCTGAGAGATGAATATGGAGACTTTCATTTGTCTAACTTGTAGACCCATAAAATAGCTGAGCTCTCCAACAAGACTCATTTCAAACTCAGACTGCATCTGTTTCACAAAATGTTTAACCATTGCATCTGACATCCCACCAAATACTATGTCATCAACATATATTTGAGCTATCATCAGTTTTCCTCCTTCATCTTTGACAAACAAAGTCTTGTCAATCCCTCCTTTTTTGTAACCATTCACAGCCAAAAATTCAGTAAGCCTGTCATACCAAGCTCTTGGTGCTTGCTTCAAACCATAGAGAGCTTTCCTAAGTTTGTAAACATGATTAGGAAATGTTGGATCAATAAATCCTTTTGGTTGATCTATATAAACCTCTTCATTTAAGTACCCATTCAAAAAGGCACTCTTAACATCCATCTAAAAAAGCTTGAATTTGAGATTACAAGCCACACCTAAGAGTAATCTGATAGATTCCAGTCTTACCACAGGAGTAAAGGTTTCATCAAAATCAATTCCTTCAACCTGAGTGTATCCCTGAGCAACCAATCTGGCCTTGTTTCTAGTGACCACTCCTTGTTCATCAGATTTATTCTATAAATCCACTTGGTGCCTATCACATTAACTCCATCAGGCCTTGGTATAAGGTCTCACACTTCATTCCTCTTGAATTGTTCCAGCTCTTCATGCATGGAATTAATCCAGAATTCATCAGTCAGTGCTTCTTTGACATTCTTGGACTCAATTTTGGACACAAAACAAGAATTTGACACAACCTCTCTTGATCTAGTGCTAACCCCTGATTTTGGATCACCTATGATAAGCTTTTTTGGATGGTCCTTTTGCACTCTAATAGATGGTTCTTTATTAGGTTGTTTAGGTTCAGCCTCAGCATCAACAGGACTGAGAGCAACACTTCTATCTTCAGTTTCTGATGTAACATCTTCAAACGATGTTCCAACATCATCCAGGACATCAGCATCTTCCTTCATGTCACTGTCATCAATTACCACATTTATAGACTCCATCATAACCTTGGTTCTGGAGTTGAAAACCCTATAAGCTCTGCTATTTGTAGAGTATCCCAGAAAGATTCCCTCATCACTTTTAGGATCCAATTTTCTCCTTTGTTCACGATCTAACAAAATATAACATTTACTTCCAAAAACATGAAAGTACTTCACAGTTGGTTTTCTCCCTTTCCACAGTTCATACAATGTAGCTGAAGTGCCTCTTCTCAAAGTAACTCTATTGTGAACATAGCAAGCAGTATTCATGGCTTCAGCCCAGAAATGGTAAGGAAGCTTTTTGGCATGAATCATTGCCCTAGCAGATTCTTGGAGAGTTTTGTTCTTCCTTTCAACAACATCATTTTGCTGAGGGGTAATAGGAGAGGAAAACTCATGACTGATGCCTTCAGCAGAGCAGTATTTAGCAAACTTGCTATTTTCAAATTCCCTCCCATGATCACTCCTTATTCTGATGACATTACTCTCTTTTTCTCTTTGGAGTCTTTGACATAAATCTTTAAACACATCAAACACCTTTGTTTTGTCTTTGATGAAGCTTACCCAGGTGTACCTAGAATAGTCATCTACAACAACATAAGCATACTTCTTCCCACCTAGACTTTCTACCTGCATAGGTCCCATCAAGTCCATATGAAGAAGTTCCAAAACTTTGGAGGTGGTGTTATGTTGAAGCTTCTGATGTGACATCTTGGTCTGCTTCCCTATTTGACAATCTCCACAGACTCTTCCTTCTTCAATTTTGAGTTTAGGAATTCCTCTGACAGCTTCTGAGGATATGATTCTCTTCATTCCCTTCAGATGAAGATGTCCCACCTTTTGATGCCAGACTTTGACTTCATCTTCTCTAGCAAAAACACATGTTGAGGGACTTGAGTCTTGTTGCACCCACAGATAACAGTTGTCCTTAGACCTAACACCCTTCATGATGACTTCTCCTTTCTCGTTTGTGACAATGCACTCAGATTTTGTAAAGTCTACTTTGAATCCTTGATCACAAAGTTGGCTAATACTGATCAAATTTGCTGTCAACCCTTTGACAAGCAGAACATCATCCAGTCTAGGAGCACCAGCACAATTCAACTTTCCCATACCCTTGATTTCTCCTTTGACACCATCACCAAAAGTTACATGACCAGAAGAATGGAGCTTAACATCCAAACAAATTCTTCACTCCTGTCATGTGTCTTGAACACCCACTATCAAAATACCAGTCTTCTTTGGTAGAAACCCTAAGAGAAGTGTGAGCTATTAAGCTGGTAACTTTACCTTTTGGAACCCATTGCTCCTTAGACTTGATGACCTGATTACCTTTGTGAAAATTCTGTCTGGGAATATACTGATGTGCCTTCTGAGGATACCCATGAAGCTTATAACAGTAGGCATTTATGTGTCCAAAACGCCCACAATGATGACATCTCCAATGCCTGAATTTCTTCCTAGAGGGAGGCCTGTCAGGATGTTTAAACATTTGTTTTAACATCACTAGCTTGAAACTGGTAATAACATCATTTGAAGCTGATACATTGTCGAATCCCAAACCACTTTTGTCTCCAGCAGTTTTTCCAATGCTAATAATGTTGTCTAGAGCATCAGTTCCATTATTCAACATTCTGACAGTTTTTGACATAAAATCCAGTTTAGAGTTCAGCATACTGACTTCATTTTCCAGCTCAGTTTTTTCAGCCTTTAACTGCACAATGATTTTCTTTTGCTTTTCTCCTTCTAGACAGACTCGTTCACTTCTAATGCACAGTTTTCTATAAGAGGCAGCAAGCTCTTCATATGTAACCTCATCATCACTTAAATCATTTTCAGACTCACAAATCCCAATCATTGTTCTAACAAGCTTAGCTGATTCTTCTTCAGGTTCACTATCAGTATCCTCATCAGACCAGGAAACAAATAACCCCTTTTTCTGCTTCTTGAGATATGTAGAACATTCTTTTCTGATATGACCATAACCTTCACACTCATAGCATGGAATTCCTTTGTCATCATTGGACTTTTCTTCATCTCTTGATTTCTTCCCCTGATCACCTGACCTGTTTGTGTCAGATGTGATGTTCTTGACATTAGGTTTGTAGCTCCTGACTATCCTTTTTAGAACCTTACTAAACTGTCTTCCCAGCAGAACAATGGCATTTGAAAGCTCCTCCTGAGTTTTAGGACCACACTCTTTCCTTTCATCTTTAGACACCAATGCTATGCTTTTGGTCTTCTTTTCAGATTCCTCATTCATCCCTAATTTAAATGTCTGAAGAGAACCAATCAACTCATCTACCCGCATCTTGCTGATGTATTGAGCTTCTTCTATAGCAGTCACCTTTATTTTATATCTCTTGGGAAGGGATCTAAGAATCTTCCTCACCAGCTTCTCTTCAGTCATCCTCTCTCCTAGGGCACTAGAAGCATTTGACAGCTCAAGAATGTTCATGTGGAAATCATGAATGGTCTCATCATCCTTCATCTTCAGATTTTCAAACTTTGTTGTCAGAAGTTGAAGTCTTGACATCTTGACCTTGGAGGTTCCTTCATGAGTAGTTTTCAAGATATCCCATGCTTCCTTAGCTACTTCACAAGTGTTGACTAGCCTGAAGATGTTCTTGTCAATACCATTGAATATGGAATTTAAGGCTTTAGAATTCCCAAGGGCAAGCTCATCTTCTTCCTTGGTCCATTCTTCTTCAGGTTTCCGCTTAGAGCTGCCATCTTTTTCCACAATAACAGGATGTTTCCATTCTTTCACAACTGTCTTCCAAGCCCTGTTGTCTAAGGACTTCAAGAATGTAACCATACGAGGTTTCCAATAGTCATAATTTGAGCCATCTAGAATAGGGGGTCTATTCACAAATCCACCACACTCCTTGTCCATTGTACCAGAAAGTAACAAGCCTAGATCTCACCCAGATGCGGAGCAGGATGCCTGCTATGTTACCAATTGAAATTCCGGTATCAGATATGTGATGTTAAGTGTGATGTCACAACAACACAATCTGCTAAATGAACAAGACAATAAAACAGTCAATCAACACAATGAATTGTTCACCCAGTTCGGTCTAACTACCTACGTCTGGGGGCTACCAAGCCAGGGAGGAAATTCACTATTAGTAGTATTAAATTACACACTCAACAATCCCAGTTGACAATCTCCTAACTTAATCACTACCCAATGACACTTCTACCTAAGAACCTCTTAGATATGAGATACCACTCACTCCCCCTTAATCACCACAGTGATACAATTCAAAGATTACAAAGTATAGAAGTCACACTTCCAAAACACGACTTGATCTTGCTTAAAAGCTTTGATCAAGAACAATTAACAACTCAAAACAATTACACCAATTCAAACATGAATGGCTTACAATACACAGACGAAAACACACACTTGACTCTCAGTCTTTAATCTCTTGCTTTCGTGTCTTCCAAGTAGGGTTGAGGCTGCTTTAAATAGAAACTCAGACTTGGGCTTGGACTCCTTGAAAATATCTGATTTGATTTGAATTTAAAACAGATTTTATCTTCAAATCTTTTCATATCTTTCAACCCTAAAAAAAATAACAAGATCTGCTCCATATCTGATTACAACAGAAAGAATCTAATCCAAGATCTTTGCCTGCAATCTCTCAATCAGATCTTCTAATAACTAATTAAAACACGCGCAGCCCTAAAAACAAAACAACTAATGTTCTGTCACTCAATGTCAAGACATCGTTTTTGACATCAGTACACAAAACTGAACCCCTAACAAACTTAATGTTAGTAACTCTTGTTAAGACATCAGACATATGACATCTTCAACAACAACATTGTTTTACTAAAATTCTAGCCAATAACAAGAACTAACAGCTTGAAAAAACGAGTGAGGAGGTGGTTTTGTTTTTGAGTTTTGGAACAGTTTACAGGAAGCTCTGGCGAAGGCTGCTGGAGAAGACGACCGGAGCCCTAGCTCCATCGTCTGACCTGTCTTCCCTCTTTGACCTGTTGACCTGCAAGTGTGGCGCATATGTGGCGCCATGTCACTTAAGTGAGGTCCCGCGTGGACTCTTTTTTTGGATTTTCTGATTTTTGGTTTTTGTATGAACCTAGGCCTAGCTCGTTTTGCACCTCAAACCCCCATCTCATGGCCCATTAGCGCGCCTCAATTGCAGTTCAGTTCCTTTCAACTTTACTGATACACCCCACCCCCTTGGTTCACCTTTTTATTTTCTTTTTTCCTTTTTCCTTTCCATTTTGATTTATCTTTTAATTATTTCTCCATCATAAAAATTTACAAAAATATTTCTTAGACATTTTAATGTCTCTAGTTTTTTATCACATTTTTATTTTATTTTTTAAAAATCATTTTCCTATTTTACTTGCATTTATTTTTAAGAAGTGTTTCCACTTTTACCCTTAGATTAAGGTTTAGGTTTTTGATGCCTTGCACACCTTTCCTTGAGCCATTTTTTTGCTATGTTTTCATACATAATGTGGTGATGTTTAGATGCTTTTGTTGATCTTTGATGATGCTGTTTGGTATGCTTTTCATTTGATTATTTGTGACCCTCGATTTATGCTCGACTTGTGGGATACCCTAGCTTGTTGATTGATTTTTTGTATGCTCTTGTGCTATTCTTTTAGCAACCTTTTGCACACACACACACACACACTTGCGTGTATGAGCATGAGTTTGAGCTTTTAGTGGGATTTCATTTGATCATTTTTCTATTTTGAATGCTATGTCAAGTTGATAATGTTTTGACCATGATATTGTGCATACTTTGACATAGTTTTTGAGCATTGTTCTTGCATGAATCCATTTGATGATTGTTGATCTTGAATGACTTGAAAAGTCAAGTTTATGCTTCTGACTTCATTTGTTTCAATCCCATTTGCTCACTCATTTGTCTCAATCTATTTGTATGTTATGTTTGTTTCCTTCCTTGGATGATTTTGAGAATACATGCTTAATTCTTTGCATATGTCTTGAGTTTGATTCTTGATTGAGTTTTCTTCTACATCATGATGATGCTTATGAGTTGAATTACTTGGTTTTACTACTGCCCATATCTTAGTTGTATGCTTTGACTTCAATGTTTGGACCATTTTGGATTTTGTTTTGTGTTAACAAGTTGTTGATAAGTGTGACTAATGTTTTGATTCTTGTATAATGTTCTTGTGCTAATTTCTATATCTTTGAAAGATGTTGAATGTATGATGATGCAGCTACTAACCTTCTTTGTTCTTATCACATTTAGCCCATTTTGTTTGGATTCCTTTGACTTTTGATGTCTGATTAGGGCTTTATACCCTTATATGCTTGTGCATTATTGGTTTTCATCTGTACTTGACATGATGCATACTTGATTCATGGTGTGATGCTTTGCTTTATAAGTTGATTGGATGTTATATTACTTGTCTCACATGTTGATGTTCAATCATGGTCTTTAGCTTTGACATTTGATGTCCATCATTTACATTCCTCTGATATTGTGGTTGCCTATGTTGTAAGTCCAAGGGAAAGGTTTATTATTTGACTATATTGTCATGTGCAGTGCATCTCTTTTCCATCTCTCTTTTATTCCTTTCACCTCTTTGCTTGAACCCTGTTTCCCTTTAGGATGTACATGCTTTTTTCCCCTTAGACTAGTATACTTAGTTTGTATCCTTAGGCTAGTTCCCCTTAGGATGTTTCAACTTTAGATAACCTACAATGAGGTTTCCTTTCTCCCATGAAAGAATTAGACATGAGTCATCCCTAGTTGTGATGTAATTCTCCTACCCCATGACATAGTTGAGAAAGATGTTGATTTCTTTTCCACTTGAGAGAGGTATGTAGCATACTCGTCGATTCTATATCCGAGTTGGAGCCCTTCTCTCAATGTGAAGTAAAGATCCATCTTCCGCGTGTTTGTGGTGGTTTAGTTGAGTATTCTCCTTAAGATGACAACTTGTCTCTTCTCCTAAAACCAACCAAAAAACATTGCTTTTACCCGTGGTTCCGAACTACGGACGCTCTGATTTCTCAAGTTCCTTTGAGAATACGTAGACACAAGGTCTCAATCCTTGGCGATCACACTTTTCTTTTTTTTTCACCCGTAGTCAGCCGAACTACGATTGCTCTGACTTCCTATACAGGATACGTAGGCATAGGATTGCAATGATCCTAGCGAGCTACCTTTTTCTTTTTCCACCTTTTACCTTACCCATCTTTACCCTTTAGCAAACAAATAACAAATAACACATTATGACAAGAGGTTCCGATAGAGTACTATAGATACTTAAGGTGTTAGTACCTTCCCTTAGTATAACCAACCCCCGAACCTTAGATTCTCTTTTGCTTTGCATTGCATTGCATACTTATGGGTTTATTCATTCTTTTCCCTTCCCTTGGATAAATTAAAGATCAGTGGTGAATTAAGATTTGTGAGCCTAGTTAAATTAATAGCTATGGTATCTGATTCTCACCGCGACATTCTCCAAAACTCAATTAAAAATAAAATGTTAAAATTAGGGTGTTACAACTCTCCCCGACTTAAAAGAATTTTTGCCCTCGAAAATTATCTAAAGGAAACAACTCGACATAATACTCTCTCCTATGGTTCAAAAACCCCTCGTCATGCTAAACTCAACGGATCCTCCCCCGCTTGTTTCAAACCCACTCTTGATGGCTAGTGGTTAAAGGAAAAATAGTATGATAGTGTTTCACACACATGTCGTACACCAGCGTATGTACAAGTACACAAAACCTAGTCCGAATGAACCGACCAGACTCTGATACCAATTATGTAACACCCTAAACTCCCAACATACGATTTTAAAAGATAACGCGGAAAAAAATCATCAAAAAGGATTTCACATTTTCTCAGCATAACATCTTTCTCAAAATATAATCACAGCGGAATTAAATAATTAAAAACATATTTAATTATCTCATGAAATAGTACTTAACTTTATTAAAATCATAAGTCAAATATACTTAACAACTCGCATAACATACCATCAAATAATCTCAACCTATGTGTTACACTATCAGAGCGACTCGCGGAAACTAAACAACACAAAAAAATAAACGAAGAAGGCTAATTACGCCATCCTCCAACATAAGAACATCTAATGTTCCTCGGGTTCTACCGGAGTATCTGCATCATAAGTGTAAATAAAAACACACGAAACAAATATGGGGTGAGAATACATTCATATATGTTAATGGTTCAAAAAACAACAAAGATAGAACAATTAGGACAACCAATCAATTACACAATACATTCCCCCATAACAGTCATTCACAAATGCAATTTATATATGCAATGTACTCATCTTCTCTACTCCAATGCATGTGGTATCAAAAATTTAGATATTCAGAGATATGTTACTGAAACATCCAACATCGCAAGGTGAAGTCCATCATCGTAGGACTATCATCACAAAGGCCAAGTCCATCACCATAGGACTATCATCGTAAGGCTAGGTCCATCACCGTAGGACCATCTTTGCAAGGCCATGTCCATCACTATAGGACTCTCATCACAACCTAAACTCCGATATACATGATGCATAAATTCTACACAAACAAATATATTAATCATCTCAAACTTCATCTCCAATATTCGTCACTGGTTCCCCTCGAATCTAAAACACAACAGCAATATTCATTGCCATTGTAAGGCCACATTAATGGTTCCACTAAACTACACATCTCTATATCAACAATTTCCTCAACGTGAGGCATTCATTATAAACTCAACATAATAATAAAAATTATATTTTGATCATCAAACATTGGACTTGTGTCTTAAAGCATTAACAACTTAATCCACATAACATCTTATCAAAACAACCCAAAATCATGTTTCCTGCTAATAATACCTCAGAATCAAATAATTATTTAAAATATAAAACAGAGTCGAAAGCATGCAAATGAATATGTTCTGAAAAGCTTAGAATTTATATTTTAAGAATCTAATTTTTATTTTAGGACTTAATACAACAATCAGTTCATTTTAATCAAACGGCAAAAACTGATACTGGCACACGGCATAATGTTTTGTCTAATTTCAAAATAGCACAAAATATTATAGACTTGTCAAAAAATTATGAAACTATCAAGTCTAAAAGATTGTTGAACTCTCTTTCTAACGCAACTAACGACACCCCAAATGGACTTATGAAACTCAAGTAACATATGAAACTTGATGAATAAAGCAGGACTAAAATTGACTACACCTTTGGTATAAAAACATGCAAACTGCTACTGGTGTAGCGCTCCTAGACACAATTTCCCGACTTCAAAAGAAAGATTATCGCGTTAGCTTTCCAACACAACTGACGGAACCTTAAACATACTTACGAAACTCAAGTTACACTTGAAATATGACAGACAATCCCCTTCCATGTCTACCTGCGATTTTTCTGCATTTTCTCCATAATGAACTGATACAAAACTCGCCTACTTCTCTTGTTTGCGTTCTCACCGTCCCAAAAACTTACCGATAAACATAGCCATTGAAAATTAAACATTATAACTCTCGCCCTATCATAAGGTAACAACATAATTGACCTTCGCCTTATCAAAAGGCATCAATGGATAATATCAATTACCCTCGCCTTATCAAAAGTCATTAGCATACATATGAATCAACCCTCACCTTATCAAAATGCAAGTTCAATATTTATACTCTCTCCTTATCACAAGGCACCAAAATTTGTATCAAATCAAAATACAATAATGTATATAGATAACTCAATAAAGCACAAAAATAATATCATAACAATCGCCATAGAAGGTTTTGCAAAAGCCTTCTTCAGCCTCAAACTTTATCAAAATGCAAATATAAAAGGAAGAAGGAATGAGGGTAAAGAACCCTCACTATATATCCTCATTATATATCTGCTTAAACACTTATACATGAATGATTTCTCCCCCATTACCTCGAATTACAGACCAATGGAGTTCTTTCCCTTTGGAATCTTTCTCCCATCTCCTTCTTAAGCTCTCTCTAGGTTCTGTTTCTTTACCTCTTTCTCCAAAGATTTTCACGTACTGTAAAAACTTTCCCACAACAACTTATCTAATTATTCACCATAATTTAACCCATTCTTCTCTCATCCTACAATTCTCCTCACACCCCTAATCTTATTATTTTTTTTTTTTTTTTCTAATTCTATATTCTTTATCTTTATATTAATTAAATTAAATTATTATTCTAATTCAATTATTTTCTCAACTCGCATCACACCTTCAACTTTACTCAGTTCACCCATGACTCCCTAATTTTAAATAAAATTATATTTTCTCCCAGTTATAAAATATCTTTAATTTTTTTAATATCTCTAATATTTAATTAAATTAAATAATTAAACTATAACTCTCCAAAACTCTATTAAAAATAAAATATTAAAATTGGGATGTTACACACACCTTATTCCTTTTCTAAAAAGGTAAGAAACCAAATAGTTCAGGTTGCAAGTCAAAGATTTATAATTGTTCCATCTATTTATGAGATGCCAAGGGACCATAGGAGGCCTTAAAAGGAAAGGACCACCATAAAAGAGTTTGTTTCAAGCCACAAGTTTGTCCTTCCATTCTGATAGGCAAGCTCAATTGCTTTCATAGGACCAGATAATTCGACATCAAAGGTTGATGTGAAACTAATGTTTATGGTTAAGAAACCCATAAAAAAGCATGATTGTTCTTGAAAATTCCACCAAAAAGAAAGATGGGTATTAAAGTCCCATATGTATTGGCTTTAGTCCAACCAATATTTCGGGGAGACCAAATAACCTCTATGATCAAAAAACTTGAGGGTGGATAGAAACCTTGAACCTTTTAAGAATAAAGAAGTCATTCATTGATGCCAATATCATTTCCCAGTTGCCACTGAGAGTTGTCAAATATGGGAACACAAGCCTGACATGGTCTGCAATAGGTTGCAGATGGCATAATTTTGGCTTTCTCTCAAAAATGGGAATACCAAATTAAGTGAGAGATAGAGATCCAAGCTGTAAACCAATATCATCTTTTAACTAATAAAGTCTAGAGGTGGAAATGGAACCTACAAATATGGTGGATTTATCTAGATTGACACACTTCCCAAATTCACAAGAATATCCAGGGTAAAGGATTTTTAGAGTCGTAATCCTAGAGGACTTTCCTTTTCCGTACAACATTAAATCATCATCAAAGAAGTAATGTGAGGGCAAGCTAACCTTCCTCGTGTCCTTAATCAACTCCAAATTTCTTTCAATTATCATCTCATTAACTCATCTATTAAGAACTTGCAACTAAAATAACCAATGTTGGTCACCATTAAAAGAGATTTAATGTTTTAAAGAATATTAAATTGTTTCAAGCCACTTACAAAATAAATCATTAAAACCAAAAGTCTTGAGGACCTTTCCGAATCCTCACAATTTTTTCAGACGTTTTGTGTAGATTATTCGTAGTTTAATCATAGAAAAACAAATAAAGACCCTGTCTCTATCTAACCATTGTTTAAGCATCATAAATATTTTATGAGCCCTATTTAATCACGGATTAACTGTGATAAATTAAAGGCGTTGTGCGGTAGCCCGCCTTTTACGCTTTCAAAGACGATCCTAAGACCGTTAGGATGAAAAAACGATTGAGGGTATCAAAAGCTTTAGAAATATCTATTTTAAAGTCCAGGTTACCACCATGAATTTTGTTCTGCAAAAGGTTTATGGCTTTGAAGACAAGTGCAATCCAGGATTTTTTAAAACCTTAAATAAACCTCTTTTGCCATTTTTAAACAATTGAAGGCATAAATTGAGAAATTATATCACCATACACTTTGGAGATGATTTTAAATTTGAATTTTGTCATGAAAATTGCCTTAAATTGATCTACCAAAGTTGCATTTGAAGTTGTAGGAATGAGAATGAGGGAGTTAGAATTGTAACCAAATAAGCTCCATCCTTCTTTGAAAAACTCTAGCATAATATTATAGACACCATCTTTGACACCAGCTTATTAGTATTGTCGTCCAGCAAAGAAGATATAACTTTCTCCATAAGCAAAGAATCTTGCATAACAAAATCAGAATTGAACAAAATTTTAAAGTCTGTAACCACATGGTCATCAATTTCTTTTGGATCAGAAACAATGTGATTTTTTTTCAAGGAAGATATAAATTTAGTTGTTGATTTAATTTTTTTCATTGTGTGGAAGAAAATAGGATTTTAATCTCATTTATATGCCTTTTCAATCTTTCCTTTTCCTTCCAAAATCATTTGAGGATTTCTTAATACATCACCCAAAGACAAGATTCGGTAAAGAAGAAAAATTAATCTATTATAGTCTTATTCTCATATAACAAGGAGAAGCATAAATAGTAGTAATCCTAGAGTAGAACCATTAGTTTCATTTATTAAGGACACAGGCTGATCAAAGCAAGAAATAACCACATAGTTTAAAACTCATGTGTAATGGCCCAACTCAAACAGCTGTTTATGAAAATCATGAATAGATTTTATATTACTTTAAATTCAATATCTTCTTCATGTTTATGTTAAAGATTGTCTTTTAACTACCATTTTAATTTGATATATCAATAGAGTTTACTCTCCTTCATTTTTTTATGAACTCAATATGACTCATGGAAAAGTTCAAGTCATGTGAAAAAAAAATATTTTATCGAGTATTGAGACACTTTTTCTCACAAGCAATTCCATTTTCCGATGAGGAATCAAAGTACGAACAACCACCGCCGATCATTTAAAAATCCTTTCAAATTGTAATTTTTTCAAACACTAATATTTATGAGTTGGAATCGCATATCTATAAAGATAAAATTTCACCGATAATCTCAAAGATTCACCCGAAAAATGCGAAATTTACGACATTTGAAATCTAATAAACATTTGAATGCATATTGTTCTTTGTAATTATTATATTTACCTTTGAGAAATAATTTGTAATAAATTTTTGTTTAATTTTTGTTTTTCAGGTATAAATTTATTCAACTGAATTTTCAGAATTTGAATGATCTGAGTAAATTATATATTTTGTTGTTATTAAAAGAAATTTACTTTTATTGTTAGTTATTTATTTCATGTAATTGCAATTCAACCCTTATTTGCATTAATACTTTTTCACCTGTAAATTAGTTCTTATCTCAAGAATTTTCTAGGCACAAGTTCTCTAAACATTTCCTTAACTAATTCAAAATCTTTACAAATTTATGTTTTTATTTTTGACAGTAAAATATCAATTACTATTATAATTTAATTTTCTCACATTTTCATATTATATTTGTTCCCATCATGTTTCAATTTTTTAACCATCTTTTAAATATTGAACTTAATAACAATTTTTAAAATTTTTAAAAACACTCTTAATAGTTGGTTTGCTGGAATAAAAAATAAAAAAAAAATCTTTGAATTTCATAAATTAATTAGTGAAAATTTGGTGTCTCTTAGTGCAGCTTTGGGGTATAATCAGATCGGTTTGGATCAATTTTTTTGTCCAAAAAAGATCTGAACCGATGATATTTTCATCGATATAGTTTGGTTCAATTTTTAATATTTTTAAAAAATGAAACCAAACCAAACTAACCGATTTGATTTAATTTGGTGTGGTTGATTGGTTTACAATGTTCTTTTTCAAACATTATATTCATCGGTGTATTCTACCCTATCGTATTTTTTGGTGTATTTTATGCTATTATTTTTTAAGATAATACATTTCATGTAATTTATTTCATACTCTATTTTTTTAAACAATTTTCAAGTTGCTCTTAATCCATTCGAAACAGGGACATGATTTCCATTACATCATGAAATAATTTCACTATCAAATATAAAAGTGGACACCAGGCATCAAAAGGTTAGGAAAGAATTTGAAAACTTAACAAATATAACACAATAAAACACACATCAATTAACATGTTTCACACTTCAAACACGACGCTATCTACCTTGAGAGACATGTATAGGCCTCTCACCGTGCGAGACCGAGATTTCATTTTTTTTTCCTTTTTCAACCATTTAGCGGGGATTATTTTGCGCGCAGGAGTTTTAAATTGCTGCAGTCCAAAAAAAAGCTTTGAAATAGCGGGAGTTATTGACCTCCGCAACATACTATATTGGTAAACAACAATACGTATTATAGCAGTTTAAAACCCTTGCAAAATAACCCCGGCTCAATGGTTGAAAAATGAAAAAAAATGGAATCTTGGTCTCGTACGGTCAAAGACCTATACAGGTGTTGTACCCCAAATTTTACCCTCACTTTTCTGCTAGTTGTTGTTTTATTATCTTTCTCTATATTTTAATTTAATAATTATCTTAGCTTTTTTGTTTGTTTTTATGTTAGTTTAATTTCAAATATGGCCTATTTTATTTTATTTATCTTTAAGTTGTTTTATTTTTTTTTTAATCTAAATTAATCTTAATTTAAATTAGTTTCAATTAATTAGATTAATTATCCATTTAGTTTATTTTTCTAGCTAATTTTAATTTAGAATATTAATTAGTTTAGTATTGTTATTATTAATCTTATTATTAATCCAAAATTGAAAAAAGAAACATTTTCATTTCTTCACTAATTGGCCCACGTTACAATAATGAATTCAAATGGCTACATCATCCCACTTTTCTACTCTTTATAAAACTTCTTGTAACCAAATGGATGCTACTACAAGTCATTACAAACCAAGTTTGATTTTGAACTAAATGCATGTACAACCTACCAACTTTCCTCCCATCAATTCTAGCACTCCTTTTCTGTTAACCTTTTCCATAAACCGTGCAAGAAAATCTCCAAAATACAACCCTCTTGTACTTGTTAAAGTTGAAGCCATGCTGCAAACAAGCTAGGACCATCGTGTAAAGTGTTTTTGATGTTATAACATATTGGTTCATAAACTTTTCCTCTGACTGAAAACACACAATAAGCAACCATTTCAAAAGATCACTTGGCTCAAGGTAGATGGGGTAGGAAGGCTATGAGATAGTATCCACACTCTATCACATTTGCTCTTGAAAAAGCAAGTAGCCGTTGGAGTTCCTTGGCCACACCATGCGCCTACTATAAAACAAAGGTTGGTTTTCACTTGTGTGTGGGGGGGTGGGGGGGGGAGAACAAGGAGGAGGACAATACTTCTCAAACCAACAACCAAAAGTTCCAGAACATCACCATCACTGCCCAAGGAAAGAAGTTCACGAGTTTCTTCTCTTCACCACAACAACCAAAACACCAACAATATCCATAAACAGAGAAGGAAGTCGAGGGCCATTGAAGGGAAAGAAAAGTGTGCATTATCATTTGAAAAGAGAAGAGTTTTCTAAGCTTCAAGAGGTAAGTCTCTAAAAGCCCTATCACTCATAAACTTGTTGTGATATATTGTGATGTAAAGTATTGCATTTATTATGTAGCTTTTATGTTCCAAGTTTTCAATCTTTTTGTTTTGTGTGAGTATATAGTGTGTATGTAATTGCGTAGTAATTTGTATGTTTAGTGTGAAATGTTACTGTGAGTGATTGAATGTGCATGTGTGTATGACAGAATCGTAATATATTTGCATTGTGTGTGGTCGATACAGTTGTTAAAGCGTGTTTGTTAGGATTGTTTCCTGCTCCTTGTTTTCGTAATTCTTTTGTTTTGCGTGAAGTATGTGTTAAGTGTTATTGTGATAGCGATTTAGATGCCTATAGTAATTCAATGCCTGCTTGTTCTGTATGTATTTGACTAGTAATTCAACTTAAATTGTACGTGTGCTTATGTTTACTATTACTGCTATAGTGTTGTGCGTAATCAATCTTAGTTATGTTGTGTTATTATGTGCAATATGTTTGTAAAAGTGTGTGGATTATGTGTTGTGTGATGTAAATCAAGTGTCATATTACACGTTTGATAGCAGTGACGATACTGTATATGATATGGTTGTGTAGCTGTGAGTAAGTGTGTGTGTGTGTGATTGAGAATAGTAGTGTTTTCAAGTTGTGCTATGCATATTATCTTATGCTCTCTGCATGTACTTAGTTGTGTCTGGTGTGTTATTTTCATAATTTGAATTTTGTAGTAAATAGATTGTTGTCTATGGATAATTACGTTGCGTTTAAGTGTGTGTATGTGTTTAGTATGTATGCGTGATAATATGTCTATTATGTACATTCTGTTATGTGTGTGTGTTGAGCATGTGTACGCATGGCAAGGCTGAGTGGTATTAGAATGAGTTTTCTGGTTTTGGTTTTATTTTGAACTTGCAGTTGTTGGGTATAAGAAGCATGTTGTTTTAGCATGATTATTCTATTTTTGCATGGCCAAGAGAGAGAAGGGCGTCATTGATTGGCCAATGTTTTTGGCATTTTCTAACTAAAGAGTTTTTAAGTGACCAAGTGATGAAGAGTTACATAAATACTTGTGTACACGGTCACATATATCTTCCATTGCCTGAATGTTTTTTTATTTCGCCTGGTTAGTATTTATGTTTTTGGGGTGGGCGTATACAATGGATGTATCGCCACCCCAATGGTATGTGAGCCGCGCCTTGAACCTTGGGGTCTGGGGTTCGAATCCCCCTCGCCCCAGACCCTTTTTATTGGTTTTTTTTTTCAACCTTACATCTCTTTCATACTTTAGGCATGCGCATCACTTTTTCCACCCCATTTTCTTGCCCATTTCAAACTCCTTTGCATTTTTAAACTAGCCCAAATTACTTCAGCACCCCCCCTGCGTTTTTGTTTCCTTTTCTATTTCAAATATTTTCTTTCCAAAACTTTTTTATTTTATTTATTTTATTTAAAATATTTTCTTTATTTCAAAAAACTCCAAAAATATTTTAATTAGCAATTTATTTCTTAATTGTTTATTTAAGCATTATTATTAATATGTGATTTATCTTTTAATTGTTAATTGTCTATATAATTAATATGTGAATTATTTCTTAATTGTCGCTTGCCTATCTAAGCTTAATAATTGATATGTGATTCATTTCCAATTGTTTCTTAATTATTCAAGCTTAAATTGTTTCTTAAATTGTTTCTTAATTGGATAATTGTTGGCTTTGTAAATCATCCTTATTGATTATTTAAGTGTTTATTTCCCTAATACTTATTTAAATCTTGAATTAATTTATCCATGTTTAAATTCATTATGTGTTTGACTTGTATGTGTGAATTTTATTCTTCTTTAAATGTCATCCTTAATTAATATCATTGTGAGTATTCTATATGTTTGTCTTCCTTAAGATTGAAACATATTGATATGTCCTTATAATGATCATGTTCATCTTATCCATACTTTATCATGAAACATATTGCCATCCTCATGCTTATGTTGCTTTCATTATATTATCTTATATCAATGTTTTATCTTCTATGCCTTTTATTATTGCTATCTTAAACTGTTTTTCTCCCATTCCAAAGGAAGGTGATTAATGTTGACTCTTAAAGTCATGACCTCCCACCTTAACCTAAGTAACCTCTTAGGAGAAAACTTTATTTCTTGGCCTCATTCAGAGCCGTAGAAATTACAACTAGCCTTAGGAGAGAGTTCTTAAACTCTTAGTGATATTCATCCTAATGAATTTATCACTTCCCCTACTAACTAAAACAAACATAGGTCCATTTCAACTAGATCTAGAGAGTTCTTGAACTCTACAATGAGCTTGTACTCATTTCCCCTCTGAATATTGACCATAGTCAATCATTCAGTAGAAGTAGAACTACGCATACTCTGATTCTATTCCCGAGGATACGTAGGCGTAAAGTGTGATGCCTTATCGAGTATACTTAGATACTAACCCCTAGAGTTTCAACCTTTAGCATAGAATCTTTAGCAAACATAAGATAACATTAACAAGAGGCTTCCCTAGGCGTAACCAACCCCCGAACCTTAGATCTTCCCCCTTTAGTTTTTCTAACGATCTGGAACCTTTCCTTTGGATAAATCAAAGTCGGTTGTAAAAGAAATATGATGCGAGTTAATTAATAGTTTGTTATCCGATTTTCACCGCAACAACAGGTCTCTCACGATAGACAACGCCTGCAAACACATCAAAATTATTTTGTAACAAGACTATAAGGAACTTTGGTGAAGAAAAGAAACAAAAAAGGTAAATAAAAATGAAAATTAACAAAGAGAACTTGAACATGAAGAAGGAGACTATAACATATCAGAATCACGGTAGAGATAACAACAATTGTGGTAGGCAGCAAGAGCAGTAGTTCAGTGAAAGCAAATTTTTGCGACTTATAGTTTCTACTTTCTATGTTTTAGAGTTTGATTCTAGATGTGTGTTTTTTTAAAAGGAACGAAGTGTTTTTCTTGTTCGGTTTTGCCTCAGCTTATGGTATGCTTAATGTTTGATTTTTGTTTCACTGCTTAATATGTATCTTTTAGCTTGGATTTTCCCTGAACGTGTCGATTTCGTTTGTGTAGATTTTCGTTTCGATTTTGGGGATTTGTTTGCTACTGTTAAATGTTTGTGTGGATTGTTGCTAATGTGATTATTTCCATTATGTATTGTGACAAACTTTGTTGATGCATCTTGCTGGATTTGTATTCAAAAAATCTGTTACAACTCGGTTCGGTAATTTTCGAATCAAACTTTTAGTTATGCAAGTTTTTGTTTTCATTGAGTTTAATTCTGCTTCATTGTGATGTTATTTGTTTCTGATTGTTTGAGTTACACTGTGTTGAATTTGGAAAATTGTTGTGAAATCAAGGATCGTGTTATAGAAACATTTGCATATCGAACGACATGTTGTCAAAAGTGCTTTTCATGTTCATTTAACGGTGTTTGTTTATATTAATTCGTTTTTCATACCGTGCCCAGTTCTAAACGCGTGAGCTGATGAACAATGGCCATAGTAGGTTTCCAAAATTCAAGCCTTCTTTTCACCTGCGTTTGTTTGTGTTAAGAGGCCTAGAATTAAAGGTAACTTTCGTTTCAATAAAATTATCCTGATAGTATTGGTATGGCAGTTTGGTTTGCGCATATTTTTTATAAGTTGTCCTAATTTTTGTTACATTCCATGCTTCTTCTGCAATTCAATAATAAAAGATAAGAAATAATATTTGTGCTCTTGGTTTTCAGAGGTTGTTCTGTCTTTGTTTTGTTTTTAATTTCCTTGTCTTTATTAAAGTTGAAAAATATCAAGCAAGTTTTTAGGGGGTTTCATAATTAGTTTAGATCAGAAGTGCTTAAGATTATTAGTTAGGCTTGGTCTTTACCTCTCATTCTTTAGGCCCATTAAACTTATTGCACCTCCTTTTTGTCTTATAATGTTCAAGCTACGTAAACAGTATGTGTGTTGCTATTATTTTATCTCATTGCGTTAAATTGGATTTCTTCTATTTCGTGGATTCAGTAAATTTATATCGTTAAGCCACTAAATTTTTCTAAAATTTTTGCCGCGTTATGACCCTTGTATATGACATTCCATTCATGTTGTCATTATGCACAAACCGACTTTGAGCACATTGTGGCTTACTCATTGGCCTTCTTACAACGAACGCCTTTATAATTTATATGTACGTGTTTGATGGGTTCGCTATTAATTGCTTTATCACATCCCCATTCGACAAAATGTATCCTCATTCCCATGACATGTAATAATTCTTGATTGTTTTTTGTTTAGGTAGTTTCTAACACAAGAATAAAATCAACCCCTTTTCAAAAAGAACAAAAATAAAAACTCGACCCAACGTTGAGTTATTTTTCTTAAAGACCATAATCATTTTCAAACCTTCACTTCAAATCACTTTTTGCAAACGATCATCAAATGCTTGATTCAACTTCAAGCACATTTTCCAAATCAAAGATCAAAAACACTTAACAACTATCAACACTTTTCAATAAAAGGATGAAAAAGAGCGGGGTGTAGTCAATGATTTCCCGAGAGTGAGAACCCGAGATGTATTTCTCGTGGTTTGCGCTCTCCTCATCCTATAATCAATTCAACATGTAGTAAACCTCGATTAGCATCGAGTACTTTTCTAAATTAAACTTCAAAACACCTAAAAATATTGAAACCCTTTCTCAAATAAGATGAAAAAGGAGCAGGGTGTAGTCAACGATCTCCTGAGAGTGAGGACACGAGATGTAATTCTCGACCATCCGAACTCTCTCATCAATTCAAAAATACCTCAACACATCAAACTTTTTTCTCGGGGTCGTGCGATCTTTCAAACCCTTTCATAAACGTGAGATATTGTGTCTTAAGACGACGCAAAACATTGCTTCGTCCATAACTATTTTAGTTGAGATAAGTGCCGTTTCCTGTGAATGTTTATTTGTAAATCCATTATTCTGTGATGCAAACGTCCGCTCCTCACCTGTTTTGGGTAAAACAATGTTTTCTGTCGAATGTGACTAAATATCTTTGCTAAAATTGACCAACAAACAAACATTTTCTACCCAGAACTACGTAGCCTTGATTTCTCTATTGCTCCTGGAGATACGTAGGAGCGAGATTCAAAGTCTCGTCAGGCACCCTAATAAAGTTAAACCTTTTGTCATATCCTCTTTCTTTAAATAAATCGAGAAGCCTAACATGTTTAAGCTAAAACTAACACACACAACTAACCAAATGGTTCCCGTTGAGTACAACAGACGTGAGGGGCGCTAATACCTTCCCCTTGCGTAACGAATCACGAACCTCGATATTGGTTGCGATGACCATATCCTTTCCTTTTCGTTTAGGCGTTTTATCAATATTTTTCTTTTTCCTCTTTGGGAATAAATCAAGTTCGGTGGCGACTCTGTTAGTCCATCCGCGAGCATGCAATTGCGCTTCGCGAGGTCATGTTCTCATTTTTCGAGGTACGAAAATAATCATATTTGTATAAGGTTTGTCAAAGCAACCTCTTTTTTTTTATCAAATCAAATAAACATAAAAAACACTATTTAGTTGAATTCGAACAAAGTTACTGCCATATAAATTGAAAGAGTAGTAACAAATAGATTAAATAAAATATCTTGTGAGAAAATGAAAATTATAATATTTAATAATAGTCTAAAATTATAAGGCAAAATATTCTTTTTAGTCCTTTAACTTTACCTCGGGGTTCATTTTGGTCCCTTAACTTTAAAAAGTGTCATTTTGGTCCCTTAACTCTTCAAACCGTTTCATATTAGTCATTTTCGTCTTATTAGCGACGAAAAAATTCAAAAATCAGTCGCTAAAATTCATCGCTAATAAGACAAAATGACTAATATGGAACGTTTTGAAGAGTTAAGGGACCAAAATGACACTTTTTAAAGTTAATGGACCAAAATTAACCCCGATGTAAAGTTAAAGGACCAAAAAGGATATTTTGCCAAATTATAAAGTATACATATTTTTATTATAATCAGATTATAATATATAACTTTTTTTCCTGGGTCGGTCAAAGCTCTAAATAGTTAAGACTAAATTCATCTTGAATGCACAACATTTGGTTCAAGGTATAAAATCAGTTCACCTGTAAAGAGCAATGTACATTCTCTAATCTCTATATTTCACATTACTCGTCTTAAATATTGAATTGACTTCTGCATTGCACTACTAACCATGCAGGTCTATCACGTGTCGTTGTGATGGTGATCAGCACAACCGTTTCAAGATCATAAGTTCTTCAATTACATCAATTTTTGGTTCTTGAACGGAACAACGATGTCATATGTGGGAATCGACGTCTGATTCCTATGATTTCCATGATTTCATATTAAATCTATTATTTACCATTTCTTAACCTCCCCATATTACCGAACCAAGAATGTTCAGAAGCGAACATAGAGAAAAACTCGAAGAGACAAGGAAAACTCAATATGCGGAAGAACTAAAAAAAGTTATCCCACCTATTCTCTGTATATATGCGAAGACAATCCAATGAATCAGATCGAAAGCAGAAAATAAGGACATATCGATGGCCAGATTTTATCTAGGGAAGACAACCACACGTGAGCGTACTCAAGCACACAGAAAGTTATCTCACGTCAATCCATACCTTTTCAAGTCACACGTTACAAAAAACGGCAAAATGCTTCAATGATGGAACTGCAATCAATGTTCACATTCGTGTCACACTTAGGCAAAATCGAAGCGGCATATGTCAGCCAATGCTTGGATAAACCTCTTTGAGGTCGGCCACTACTACTGAAAGACTCCCCCATCATCAAACATATCTGAGGAGTCTTAAGGGCAACTGTTATGTGCCGGCCAAAGACCCAAAATCTATCGGTCTGTGTCAACTATGATCCAGGACCCTAAGCCTGTGCCGACCAAAGACCCGTATTCCACTACTACTCCCTGGCCAAAGGCCCAATGACATAAGGATCATTACCTAGCATACTCAGCCATGTCCAAGGTATAAATATCTTTGTAAAGGGTTTTAAGGTACACACACGATCTTTAATCTCCATTTTCCCTATCACATGTCTTGAGCTCTAACTGATTGGCGCGTTGGAGTGCTATTCATGCAGGCACCCTTTTAAGTCCACCGTATCAGAGATAACAAAATCAGCTATCAGCATTGTATCAACACTGATACCTCTGGTTCAAAAAGCACCGTGATCGCATCCTTCGATCTACAATCTCACATCCGTAAAGAACAACATAGTTATATTCCTCCTTACTTTTCACAATCATCACCATTTTTAATTCTGCAACGATAAAAAAAGCACACATAGCTATATATATATATATATATATATATATATATATATATATATATATATATATATATATATATATATATATATATATATATATATTTATTTATTTATTTATTTATTTATTTATTTGTGTGTGTTTTTTATCGTTGCAGAATTAAAGGAGAAATTCACCCTCTTAAGAAAACCCTAATATATAGAAATTTTAATGAGAAAACACGTGGTCTTTCACAATCACCATGTGAGCATATTCACCCACTTAAGAAAACCCTAATATATAGAAATTTTAAAGAGAAAACACATGGTCTTTCACAATCACCATCTGAGCATATTTTCCCTCTAGTTTTTGCAAGTACAACGTCCAACTATTGCATACATAACAAATAGAAGTTGCACCGAAGATGAACAGAAATGGTTTGCCCTAATTTAATGCAGGGTTAATTTATTCATATCTATGGAGAAGAAACTAGGGAAATTGATGAGGGTAATGATACATACGCCAACTAGAATGTCTCATAGACCCAAACAAACTTTGTTTATATGAAGAAGAAATTAGGGAAAACGCGATGATGGTGACGATACTTTCGCCAATGGGAATGTCACATAGACCAAAATAAACATTGTGGAAATCATATGCCAATGGGAATGTAACATAAACGAAAATAAACATAGTGGATATCAAACGGGAAAGATATATGTGACCTCTTTTTAATCAAGTTCGAAAATTAAATTGATCTTTTAAAAATTAAGAGGCTAAACTCTGATGTGGAACAAAACTATTAAACCTTCACAATATAGAATCCAAACAAACTTGTGCCATGCAATCAAACAATAGTAATTAAATTTAAGATAGCAATAACTAGTATATTAATTCATTCATCCTCATCATACAAAAAAGTCATCTAGCATCCGAGTACACAAGAAACCCAGCACAGCATAGCCAGCAGCATAACTAACTGTGAGATTTGGGTCGAACTCATGTTGTGTCGAAGGAGAAGCTTTCATGTATTTCGACAAGAGGCTAGCATGCAGTCGAAGCTTGTTCACATGCTGATGCCTTATTGTTACATACTGTAGTCGAAGTCTGTTCTAGTATGTATGTATTGTCGAAATGTTATTCTGTCGAATTGGGCCTTGTGTTAAGGATCCAATTGTTTCGGTAGCTTGGGCTGTAAGTTATCTAGTTAGTCTATAAATAGGCTAGTACACTCAGTTTGTTGAGTGTGGTAAATTGTGATATTCACTTGTAATCATTTGTGACTTTAGTGAGAAAGTGAATAGTAAAAAGAATTTTATTTGCCCAATCCTTGTTGTTCCTTCGTGTTATCTTCTTCTTCTTCTTGTTTTCTTTTCCGTTAAACCCTAACCCTTGTTTTGGTTCTTGATTATCAAGAAACCGTTTTATACTTTGCTTAAAGATATCGTTTTTCACAACAAATTGGTGCGGTGAGCGTGGAGGAGATGTCTTCAACAAAGTATGAGATTGAAAAATTCACCAGAGTGAACGATTCCGGTCTGTGGTGTTTGAAGATGAAAGCCCTACTGGTACAGCAGGGTTGTTTGGAAGCGTTGAAGGGACAGGCAGCCATGGATGCTGCGATGACGAAAAGAGAAAAGACGGCAATGATCTAGAAAGCACACAGCGCAATATTGTTGAGCCTTGGTGATAAGGTTCTCCGGTAGGTATCAAAAGAGACGACGACATCGGGGTTATGGGTGAAGCTTGAAAGCTTGTACATGACCAAATCGTTGGTAAATCGTTTGTACCTGAAGCAAGCTCTGTATTCATTCAAGATGAGTGAAGACAAAGCTTTGACTGAGAAGTTGAATATGTTCAACAAGCTGATTCTTGATCTTGAAAACATTGATGTGAAGATCGATGACGAAGATCAAGCACTGTTGTTGTTATGTGTTTTGCCAAGAACGCATGCTCACTTCAAAGAAACCCTTTTGTATGGAAGAGAGTCCCTGACCTTTGAAGAAGTTCAAGCAACCTTGTATTCGAAGGATTTGAACGAAAGAAAGGAGTAGAAACCTTCATCAGTTGGCGAAGGGTTGTCCGTGAAAGGGAGATCGTCAAAGAAAGATGGCAGGTTTGACAAGAAGGAAGGTAAGGTTCAACAGAAGTCTTATGGTGGTGATATGTCTAGTATCAAATGTTATCATTGTAAGAAGGAGGGTCACACAGGAAAGGTGTGCCCTGAGCGCCTGAATAGTCATGGAGGTAAGGACAATGGGAATGCAGCTATAGTGCAAGATGGTTATGAATCATCTGATGTCCTTGTGGTGTCGAGCAACAACTCTTGCGAAGAGTGGATTATGGATTCTGGATGTACTTGGCATATGACTCCAAACAAGAATGTGTTTGAAGAATTGTGTGATCAAGATGCTGGATCAGTGCTGCTGGGGAACAATAAAACTTGCAAGATTGCAGGTATTGGATCTGTTAGATTCAAGCTCCATGATGAGTCAATAAAGCTCTTGACTGGGGTTAGGTATGTACCTGATCTTAAGAGGAATTTAATTTCTCTTGGTGAATTCGACAGAAAGGGATATGTTTTCAAACGAGAGTAAGGTATCCTGAAAGTCATGAAATGGTCGAAGGAAGTCTTGAGAGGCGTGAAAAACTAAGGCTTGTATACCCTTGAGGCTGAGGTTGTAAGTTGTTCGACAAATGTTGTATCCACGAAACATGTGTCAAAGTCAGAATTATGGCACATGTGATTGGGCCATGTCAGCGAAAGAGGCCTGGTCGAATTGGGGAAGCAAAACCTACTAGGAGGTGACAAAGTCAAAAAGCTGGAGTTTTGTGAATCTTGTGTATTTGGTAAATCCTGTAGGGGAAGTTTAACAAAGGCAAGCAAAGAACACATGGATCCCTTGATTACATTCATGCTGATCTTTGGGGGCCTGCAAGGAATCCTTCACACTCAGGTACAAGATATTTTCTATCCATCATTGATGACTATTCCAGAAAGCTATGGGTATTCATTCAGAAGACGAAGGATGAAACTTTTGAGAATTTCAAAAGTTGGAAGGTTCTGGTCGAAACTCAAACTGGCAGAAAGGTTAAGAGGTTGAGAACCGACAATGGCCTTGAATTCTGCAATGAAGCATTCGACAGTTACTGTGTTGAGTCTGGGATTGCAAGGCATAAGACTATAGCAGGTACTCCTCAACAAAATGGCTTAGCTGAGAGATTCAATCGAACAATCCTTAAAAGGGTTAGATGCATGTTGGTTAGTGTTGGATTGAAGAAGGTGTTTTGGGCGGAGGCTGTTTCGGCAGCAGCTTATCTGATCAACGAATATCCCTCGACTGCGCTGGGAATGAAGACACCTGAAGAAGTTTGGTCGGGTCATCCACCAGATCTCGACAAACTGAGAGTATTTGGTTGTTTAGCCTATGCTCACATTAGGTAAGACAAGGTCGAACCTAGATCTCTGAGATGCATGTTCCTTGGATATCCTTTGGGAGTCAAGGGTTATAGGATGTGGTGCCTAGAACCAGGTCACAGAAGATGTATCACAAGTTGTGATGTAGTTTTCAATGAGGTCGAAATGGCTTTCAAGAAAACTGGTGATGTTGGTCGAAGTGCAGAAATCTCTGAAGAGGAGTTGGAACAGGTAGAGATGCATGTTGAGGTGGAGCATAGTGATGCTGAAGTGCATAGCCCTGATGAAGTCGAAGAGCAAGATGCTGAAGAGACTGAGGAAATTGTCGATGACTACCTACTGGCAAGAGATGGGTCGAGAAGAGTCATCAAGCCACCTCAGAGGTTATGCAGATTGTTGCGGTGAAAATCGGATAACAAGCTATTAATTAACTTGCATCATTTTCTTTTACAACCGACTTTGATTTATCCAAAGGAAAGGTTCAAGATCGAGAAAAACCTAAAGGGGGAGATCTAAGGTTCAGGGGTTGGTTACGCCTAGGGAAGGTATTAGCACCCTAAACGTCTGTAGTAATCTATGGGAGCCTCTTGTTTTACTTGTTATATCTCACTCGCTTGCTAAGGGTGCTACGCTAAAGGTTGAAACCCTAGGGGTTTATTTCTAAGTATACTCGACAAAGCATCGCACTTTGCGCCTATGTATCCTTACGGGAGTGGAATCAGAGTATCCGTAGTTCACCGATCTAAGGGTGAAGGAATATGAACCATTGACTATGGCCAAAGTTCCAAGGGGAAAATGAGTATAACTCATTTTTAGAGTTCACGATAACTCTCTAAGTCTACGTTATAGGGGGAAGTGAGTTCTCATGATAATGAGAATCACATGGAGTGTAAGAACTCCAACCTACTTCTAGTTATGATTTCATTGGCTCACGATAGCCAAGAAATAGGGATGAACCTAGAAGGATAAGGTAAGATGGTTTGTTTAGTGACTTCAAGAGTCAATTCAAGGTGATCTCCCTTTGGAATGGGGGGGGAAAGATGATAGTTGTAAAGATTACTAAAAGATAACAGGTTAATAATGCAAATACGATGATGCAACAATACATGAATAGGATAATGAGATGAGATAAAATGAAATAGTCTCGTCTTAATCATGATTTAATCGAGAAATCGATAATCAATGATTCTTGACTTTCATCGACTAAATAATAAAGAAACTGAAATAAAAAGAAAGTGGTCTCATATTAATCAAAGTTTTGTCAACTCAATAAAATCAACCAAACCAAGAGGTTTGTTATGTCATCGACCAAAAGAAAGCGGAATCGAAATGAAAATAAAATCGGTCTCGTCTAAATCAATATTTAATCGAGAAATCGATAATCTTATATTTTTTACTTTCATTGACCAACAAAAATAAATAAAAAGTGGCCTCACATTTATCAAGACTTTATTGACTTGAAATAAATCCACAAGTCATGATTTATGTAACGTCATCGGCCTAAATAAAGATTATGAAATAAAAATAAGGTTGATCTCGTCTTAATCAAGATTTAAATCGGTAAATCGATAATCTTGATATTTGACTTTCATCGACCAAAATAGAATCGAAATGAAAATAAAGTCGGTCTCGTTTAAATCAAGATTTAAACGACAAATTGATAATCTTAGATTTTTAACTTTCATCGACCAAAATAGAAAAAGAAAGTGGCCTCCTACAAATCTAGATTTTAGTGATTTTGAAATAATAATAAAAAAGTCATGATTTTGTAATATGTCATTGGCCAAAATAATTAAAAGCAAAAATGAGAAATAAAAATACAAGTTACTAAATATTTAAAAGATCCACCATTTTTTAGAAAAACTTCTAAGAATCTTAGAAAGAAACAAACCATAAAAGTAAATTAAAACTTTTCCTAAAACAATTAAAAAGAGGGAGGGGCGGCTGAGAAAATGTGAAGATAACATGGTGTGAAAATGAGGAGGTGGGTCATATGGGCTCAAAGCCCATTGCCTCCTCCAATAAAGCTTGTTAACATAAAAAGAAGGATGAGGACAAAAAGAAAACGGGTCATCAGGCCCAGATGCTACACGCTTAAAAGAATAGAGTTAATCTCAAAACAAAAACACACATTAAAGATAAGGGTCAAACACATCGTGTTATCATCCCCCATCCTCCAAAAGGCACACTTTTTTTGAAAATAAATGAAAACTCCGGTCAATATTTCAACGCTTCAAAAACTTAACCCATGGACCTGACTATAAACCAAACAACATCATGTCTAAGAAATAGAACCACAACAGTCCAAAGCATTAGAACGAAAACAGGGCAACATCAACAACATGAAACAGATCGGAACAACCATGGCCGCGCTACTATGATTCCAGAACCAACCTTCACACTTCGTTCGGTTCGATTCGATTCCGGCTTATTTAGGTTTGTGTTGTAAATCTTTTTTCCTCGTTTTGAATCGGTTCTGGGTTTATCTCAATCCCTCTTCTACTCCTCTTCTTTGATTCTGAATCGTTGTGGGTTTTTTTATTTGAGTTGGATTGGGTGTTAATGTTAAGGTTAAAGAAATGGCGTTTTGTTGTTGTTCGGATAGGAGGGAAGAAGGAGATGTGGTTTTTGGAAGATGGAGGGATTAAGAAGGTTGTTGATTTTTTGGATTCACTGAGAATGACTTGGGTTTTGGGTGAAGAATAAAGAGAATGGGGTGGCACGACCAAGTGGGTACGCGGAGGTGTATCGTTTGTTTGATTGAAGTGGTGAAGGAAAACAAATAGGGGGTGATGGAGTGAATGATTTGATGGTTGGTTTAAGGTTACACAGAGAGAAAGCTTTGGGGCGATTGTTTTCAAAAGGAAGGAGTGCTGGGATTTCTAAGTATTATGAGGTACGTGTTTTTTCGTGGCGATGCTCTGATGTTGTTGTTTATTATTGGTGAGGTTGCGTTGTTTTTTGTTTTCGGTCCCCCCTCTTGAAGGTTTAAGAAGTCTATTTGAAGGGTGATGGAAGTAAAGAATCCATCCGTTGTTGGCTAAGGTCAGGTTGCAGGTTAACATTTACGACAATTCGTTATCGCCAGCAGGTATGGCAGCAAGGTTTCGTACGGTTACGCAGGCTGTATCAGAGTGAATGATGAATAAGGTAATTCCTCAAAGACGCTTTTGATGAACCAAGTCTTGGAAACTCAAAGATGAAATGTCTTGGGATCAAAGTTTGAAGAGAAACTCGCCAAGGTGAGAATTTGAAATGAGTTTGATTGAATTTGTTGAACTTGTCCTCTTCTTCTGCAAACAGATACGCGACAAAGGAAAATGAAGATATGTTGTGTTTTTCTCCTTCACACGCCACATGTCACTCCATTATTGGCCAATGTCAAGAGTTGAAATGTCAAACAAAGAAACTTGGTCCTTATTGGTTAATAGCCAAAACTAGTTCCTCCAATCAAAACCAAAATAAATGCCACGGTGGACCACTCATGAAAGGCCATGAAAATGAATAACATCTTTCTTTATTCTTTAAAATGAATTAATATATAATGAAATTGAATAAATAAATAATAATAAATCTGAACCTAAATTAAATAGTTAGAAACAAAAATTAGATTAACAATTAATATAATTAATTAACTAATTTTTTTAAAATTAAATTAAATTGAGATTAATTTAAAAAAAACTTAAATATAAATAAAATTAAAAATAGGCCATATTGAAATTAAATTAAAAAAAAAACAAATAAAACGTTAAAATAAATACTAAATTAAAATACAGAGAGAAATAAATAAAAACATCAACTAGCAGAAAAAATGAGGGTAAAATTTTGGGGTACAACACAGATCTTATAGCTTTTGCTTTAATCTCTGCAAGTAAGGTACTTGACGAAGAGCCTAGAGATTACAAGGAAGCTATAAGGAGTCGAGACAAGACTGAATGGCGAAAATCCATGGATGACGAGATGAAATCTCTTCATGATAATAACACTTGGGAGCTGATTGAGAAACCTGCAGGAGCAAGGTTAGTCAGTTGTAAGTGGATTTTCAAGGTTAAGGAAGGAATCAAAGGAGTGATGTCGAAGCGCTTTAAGGCGAGGCTGGTTTCTAGAGGGTTCAATCAGAAAGAAGGAGTCGACTTCAATGATGTGTTCTCACCTGTTGGCCATGGTGGCAAAGTTCGACTTGGAACTTGAGCAAATGGATGTAAAGACAGCATTTCGGTATGGTGATCTAGATGTAATGATCCTGATGCGTCAACCTGAAGGGTGTGCAGAAAAGGGTAAAGAAGATTATGTGTGCAAGCTGAATAGGTCTTTGTATGGCCTGAAACAATCTCCTCGACAGTGGAACAAGAGATTCGACAAGTTTATGGCACACATTGGTTTCACTAGAAGTCAGTTCGATCACTGTGTTTACTTCGATTTCGACCTGGAAGCTCACTTGTTATGTTGTTGTTGTATGTGGATGATATCCTCATAGCTAGCAACAATGTTGAGGATGTAACGAAGGTGAAGGCTGAACTCAGTAAGGAGTTCAAAATGAAGGATCTGGGAGCTGCAGCCAGGATTCTTGGGATTGACATCCGGAGAGATTGAAAGCAGTCGAAGTTGTGCTTATCTCAGGAGACATACCTACGGAAGCTTCTCGACAAGTTTGGTATGTCGAATTCAAAGCCTGTTGTGACACCTACAAATCCTCAGTTTAAGCTTAGTACTACTACTCAAAGTTCGAGTACTGAAGCTGAAAAAATCTATATGAATAACATTTCATATGCTAGTGTAGTGGGTTCTTTGATGTAAGCTATGGTCTGTACGAGGCCAGACATAGCATATGGAATGAGCCTTGTGAGCAGGTATATGGCCAATCCTGGAAAGGCGCACTGGCAAGCTATAAAGTGGATTCTCAGGTACATAAATGGGTCTCTGAAAAGAGTCTTAATTTATGGTGGAGCCTGTGGTGGTGATAGCATAATCGAAATCGAAGGATTTGTTGACTCTGATTATGCAGGTTGTATGGATTCCAGAAAGTCTATTTCTGGATATGTTTTCACAATGTTTGGCACATAAATCAGTTGGAAACCGATGCTTCAGAAGGTTGTTGCCTTATCAACCACTGAAGCTGAATATATTACCCTCACTGAAGCTGTGAAGGAAGCATTGTGGCTTGAAGGTTTGGCAAAGGAGCTAAAACTTCAAGGTCGAAGTATCACTGTTAAATGTGATAGTCAAAGTGCAATACACCTGTCGAAGAATTCAGCCTATCATGAGCGAACTAAGCACATCGATGTGAGGCTACACTTCGTCAGAGAGATAATCGAGTGTGGTGAGGTCCAGGTGCTGAAGGTTTCGAGTGAAGATAATGATGCTGATATGATCACCAAGACATTGCCAAGTTGCAAGTTCTTCCATTCTATGCAGTTGATAAAGCTGCATAATGAAAGCTAGTTGATTCCCTTGTTGCTGAGTTAGATCCAAGGTGGAGATTTGTGAGATTTGGGTCGAACTCATATTGTGTCGAAGGAGAAGCTTTCATGTATTTCGACAGGAGGCTAGCATACAGTCGAAGCTTGTTCACATGTTGATGCCTTATTGTTATATACTGTAGTCGAAGTCTGTTCTAGTATGTATGTATTGTCGAAATGTTATTCTGTCGAATTGGGCCTTGTGTTAAGGAAACAATTGTTTAGGTAGCTTGGGCTGCAAGTTATCTAATTAGTCTATAAATAGGCTAGTACACTCAGTTTGTTGAGTGTGGCAAATTGTGATATTCACTTGTAATCATTTGTGACTTTAATGAGAAAGTGAATAGTAAACAAAATTTTATTTGCCCAATCCTTGTTGTTCCTTCGTGTTATCTTCTTCTTCTTGTTTTCTTTTCCGTTAAACCCTAACCCTTGTTTTGGTTTTTGATTGTCAAGAAACCATTTTATACTTTGCTTAAAGATATCGTTTTTCACAACACTAACCAAAAAAAACCTAAAAATATAAAACGTCCTTCACATGTCGGCACATAATTAATCGGTCATGAAACGCAGGCTGCAGGCACGAGACACTTGGAAATGAAACCCAACATTTTTTTCTGCACATACATTAAACCAATGTATTATTAATCAAATCAAGGATAACAAATTTCACAACATTTAATACTAGTAAAAAAACAAAATGTGACTAACCCGTTTGGTTTTGTGAACAAGTTGAGGAGAAATCTTGTAGAGATCTTCGTCAACTGATTTCGGAAGTCTGGTTGGTAAAGAAGCCTTACGAACGACGACGTCGTTTACATGTAGTACCTTCTTATTGTTCATAGGCTGTTTTCTTGGATATTCTGTTACGTCGTACACTTTGCCCTGTTTTCTCATTCTTGTTTCCCTGTTCCTCGTCGACTACAGATGAAAAATCTACAAAGAACATCATGTTGAAATATTAAACTTGATTTGGGCCTAAACATATTGTTTGGATTTTTGGGGTTAATTATTTTGGGTTTAGATAATTTTAATTAATGTTTCTAGAAAACTCTTGTAATGTTTGGAGTGTCTAGACATTTCTTAAGTTTGTAATATTTTCTAGAACACTCTTGGAATTTCAAGAGTTGAGAACTCTCTAGAATTAGTGTGTCTAGAGTTCTCCTTAGAATACTATAAATAGAGATGTAATTTTACACTTTTGTATCAAGCAAAAATACAAAGTTCTCTCTTCCATAAAGATTTCTCCCACCTATAAAGTTTCTCATTAAGCCTCTAATATTCCCACACATCTCCCTAAACATCAAAAGTCTTATTTCTAACAAAGTGGCATCAGAGCTTCAAGGTCCTCAAAAATGGCAAATGGAGGTTTTCCTTTTCAAATGCCAATGCTCACAAAGAACAACTATGACAATTGGAGTATCAAGATGAAGGCGTTACTAGGAGCTCAAGATGTGTGGGATATCGTTGAGAAAGGCTTCAAGCAGCAAGATGAAGCCTCGCTAAGCCAAGGTGGAAAGGAGATATTGAAGGAGTCAAGAAAGAGAGACAAGAAAGCTCTCTTCCTCATTTATCAATCGGTGGATGAAGATACGTTTGAGAAGATCTCCAATGCAACGGCCAAAGAAGCATGGGACAAGCTTCAAACTTGTAACAAAGGAGTGGAACAGGTGAAAAAGATTCGTCTTCAAACTCTCAGAGGTGAGTTTGAAAGTTTATTTATGGAAGAGTCTGGGTCAATTTCTGATTATTTTTCTCGAGTATTGTCTGTAGTCAATCAACTTAAAAGAAATGGTGAAGATGTTGATGAGGTGAAAGTCATGGAGAAAATACTTCGCACTTTAAATCCAAGCTTTGACTTCATTGTTACCAACATCGAAGAAAACAAGGATTTAAAGACCATGACTATTGAGCAACTCATGGGTTCCTTACAAGCATACGAAGAAAAAAAAAAGAGAAAAATTAAACAAAAGGATGCTATGGAGAAACTACTACAACTCAATGCAAAGGAAGCAAACTATACGAATTATAAGAGCCAAAGAGGTCGAGGTCATGGCCAAGACCGTGGACGTGGACGAGGACATGGAGGAGAAGGAAGATGTAGTTACAACAACTACTCCAACAACTTCAACAATGGAGAAAGAAGTTGGAATACACAAGCAACAAGAGGTCGTGGAAGAGGAAATTCATGGTCAAGGTGCAACAAGTCATAAAGCAAGTGCTTCAACTGCAATAAGATTGGTCACTATGCATCTGAGTGTAGATTCTCGAAGAAGGTTCTAGAGAAAGCTAACTTTATAAAAGAAAAAGGTGGAGAAGAAGAAACTCTGCTGCTCGTGTGCCAAAGCCAAGTTGAAGAGAAAAGAAACAAGTGGTACCTCGACACTGGCGCAAGCAACCACATGTGCGGCGATCGAAGCATGTTCGTAGAGATCAATGAAGCAAGAATGAGCGACGTCTCATTTGGAGATGACTCAAAGATACCAGTCAAAGGCAAAGGTAAAATTCTCATACGCTTGAAGAATGGGAGTCATCAATTCATATCCAATGTCTACTATGTTCTTAACATGAAGAATAATATTTTGAGTTTGGGACAATTATTAGAGAAAGGCTATGACATCCACTTGAAAGAACATAGTCTTTTATTAAGAGATTGTGAACATAACTTGATTACTAAGGTGCCTATGTCAAAGAATAGAATGTTCGTATTGAACATTCAAAATGATGTGGCAAAATGTCTCAAGGCTTGCTATACCGACTCTTCGTGGCTATGGCATCTAAGATTTGGACACCTCAACTTTGACAGTCTAGAACGTTTGTCAAAGAAGGAGATGGTGAGAGGCTTGCGTAGTATAAATCAGCCAGACCAACTATGCGAAGGATGTCTAATTGGGAAGCAATTTCGAAAAAGCTTTCCAAAGGAATCAACGTCAAGAGCGACAAAACCGCTAGAGCTCATACACATTTGGTAAGAATAAATATTTTCTCCTATTTATTGATGATTATTCTAGAAAAACATGGGTTTATTTCTTGAAGGAGAAGTTGGAAGTGTTTGAAAACTTTAAGAAGTTCAAAGTCCTTGTGGAGAAAGAAAGTGGTATTTCCATTAAGGCCATGAGATTTGATCAAGGAGGAGAGTTTACTTCAAATGAGTTCAAAAAATATTGTGAATACCATGGAATCCGCCGCCCAATAACAGTGCCAAGATCTCCACAACAAAATGGAGTAGCGGAGAGAAAGAACCGGACCATACTTAATATGGTGCGAAGCATACTTAAGAGTAAGAAGATGCCGAAAGAGTTTTGGGCTGAAGCTGTGGCATGTGCGGTTTACCTGAAAAATCGTTCCCCAACAAAAAGTGTGCACGAGAAGATACCACAAGAAGCATGGAGTGGAAGGAAGCCATGTATCTCTCACCTCAAAGTGTTTGGAAGTATTGCCTATACCCTCATTTTCACCCTAACCCTAGCCTTGCATAGCATATCATTTTTATCGTCTATGCATCCCATTAACTCATATCATACGACATGGGATCAGGAGGTCCTTTAAATCAAGGTTTCTTATTTATTTTGAGGTTATTTCATTCAAGTATGAAGCAAGGGTTGAGTTCTAACTCCTCATCAAAATCCATCAGGCTTGTCAGGGCAGGTGCACGTATGCAGCACTGATAGAGGTTCAATGGTCTTGACCTAATCTTGGTCGGACGAGTTTTGTTTCAAGATCAAGGCCAGGGTGTGTTTCATTCCAGTGGTTGTGTCTGAAGATTCAATGTAGGTTGTATGTGTGTGGACCAAGTTATCAGGTTGTGTGTAAGTCAAGTGCTTCATGGTTAACGATTACCAAAGGACCAGATTTGCTTTCCAATCAGGGTTTGGTGCAGCGTATCGAGATTCACGGTTCAATTCATAATCTTCTGATTTTAAAAGCATATTCTTGTTCAGTTGGTCAAAAGAAAGATTTCGACTTATTGGTACTCAAGTGGCCAGGATCAAGTGGATTCGTTTGTTATGACTAATCAGTTCAATTCAAGGCAGATCCTCCTTGATTTGATGAGTGGCATTCAAATTTAGTTGTCAAGGTTGTAAGTGTTGTGGAAGCATATGGCAAAACTCATTCCTTACCCATTATTCACTTCCATTTCCATGTTTCTTTATATCCATTTTCCACTTTTAATATCCAATATCCCTTTATCCATTTCATTAAATCCAATTTACAATTCCATTTTCAGTTCCAAAATCCATTCATAATATTCATTTTAATCCAATATCTATTCTTCTCAAATTAGCAACATTTATCAAAATTCATTCATATCTTCCAATTCATTTTTCATTACCATTAAATTCCAAATCATAATTCAACAAGTTCAATTTACAAAAAAATACAATCATGTTACTCCACAAGAAAGCTTTTTACCAAGGTTCAACCCCATTACCAATTATCTTTAAAAAAAATCAAACAATAAAAGTCCAACTACAAAAGAAGCCCATCTGCATTTATTTTTCATATTACAACAACAAAAGAAAGAATTCAAAAGGAAGGAAAAGTGGAAAAGAAAATTGTAGTTCCAACACAAGCCATGCGCATAAACAGCCGCGCACCCCTAAGACCCTGCAACCTGCTACTACTTGTACCCGCTGCACACTCCACTGCCCAACCTGCTTTAAACCGTACCAGCTGCTGCTACCACCAACAGGCTTGTATAACAACAACAAGGGCTCGACATAACCTGCAATAACAAATGGTACAATGGCATCAGACTCACAAAACCACAAGCAAAACTTACAAAAGCCAAAACCTCCGACCGTACCTCACTCAGCAACAGCAACATCACGCTGCTCCAACCAACATAATCTGAGCAATAAAAGCAACAACACATCAGTACAAAAAATTTCAAAAAAAGAATAAAAGGGAGGGAGGTGAAACTATGTAGGGACGAAAAAAAAATACATAACTCACCTTGCTATTGGAAATAGCTCGGTGACAAAAAAACCTAACCTCTCCATCATCCTTTCAACACAACACACAACCATAACTTCACTGCAACATTGTTCAAGACGCAACAGCAACAACATTATCATTTTCTGCAGCATATCCATAACCAAAACACAAACTGAACCACAATCAACTTCTAACCAGTTGCTCTCCATAATTTTTCATCTTCAACTTTCTGCCCTTAAACTTTCACACGACCTTTAATCCTAACCCATCCAAAAAACCACAAGTAGATTCTTCAAACATCTCTATCGATCCAAACCTCCACCTTCCATCTCATTACCCAAACGCGGATTTACAATAAAAACATTACAAATCGTTACACTCTAAAGCTTCTCGACACCATTAACACCTCTGTTCCACTGTGAGACAACAACAACAACAAACATTGGCAACAAAGAAGAATAAGGACCGAAGAGAACGAATCAAACACGGGGAAGTGTTCACCTTTGCTTTTCCTACTGATTGCGCTCTCAATCGTCAGGATTCACCACGACAAAGCTCCGTCTTGCAACAGAAAACTACGCTACTTTCGACATCCGCCACCATAACCATCGCGCCGCCGTGAGAGAGAACTAATGTGAGAGAGATGAGCAAGAGGTCGCGACTGAGAGAGGAAGCGACGAATCCGAAAAAACGAGACGGAGAGGCGCGAGAATTCGTGAGCGAGAGAGGTCGCCTGAGAGGTACGTGTGTGTTTTGGTTCAAAGTGAAGGCTCACCCTTTTCTTTTCGTGACCGAACCGGGTGCGGGTCAATAGGACCCGACCCATGTACCATGGTGGAGTCCCCCTAGTGGGCCTTTTTTACTTCTGCTGGTTTTTTGTTTCTCATTAGCCCATGTGGCTGCTTTTTAATTTCTTATTTTTAACAAGTTTCTACTAACATTAATTTACTAACATCTTTGTTTTAGGTAAGTTTAATGAGATAATAATTATTTTAATTTTTATTTTACACATCATTAATTTAAATTTATATATTATTAGGTTTACTAGTTTTAATATTAAGCTTTGATTTATTTTCTTATTTAGTTTAGTTGAGCAAATTAGATTTTATCTAAATATTTTAATTAGACTTAATAATTTCTGTTTAATAAAAACTTCAAAAATATTTTTATTTAATTTATAGATTAATCTTTTCATTTCTATCTTATTTTCATTTTCGATTCCACTTCATTTCACTTTATTATCTTCTTCCATCTTCATTTTTATTGGCCAATGATATGACAAAAGATCTCGATTCAAAATCTTGATCAATATGAGGCCGTTTATCATTTTCTTTTTTATTGGTCAATGAAAGTCAAATATCATAGATTATCGATTTCTCAATTAAATCTTGATTAAGACGAGACCATTTCAAATTCATTTCGATTTCTATTTCATTTCTCATTCTCTTCTTAAGTCAAAAACCTTGGTCTAGTACCGAGTGCTCATTTTTGAACATTTTCTTAATAAACTTAGATGGTCGTGGAGTGGTTAGGAGAACGCCTTCTCCTATCCCGAGTGCTTGACATTACCTTTAGGGTTCACTGTCGTAAAACACTTACCATCTAAAACCAAAAACACTTTAATAAGAGAATAAAGTTCTCTTTGTATTGAACTAAAGAGAGAGGATTGGGTGAAGACCTCTTCCTCTTCGAGTGTTAGGATGCTCACTTTAGAGTGTGTGGTCTCGATACTCGTCTTTCAATACGAAGACATAACTATATTCGCCACACATCTTTCACAATAAATCTTTTGAGATAAAGAATTGGGTACTACCCGAAGGGGTTCCTATCTGAGGACTTATTTCGCCCTTAAAATCAACTTTCAACAAATCAAATGTGACATCTTTCCTTGATGGCGAAAATCTAAGCCTTTTCAAAAAGGACATGTTGCGTCCGTTCTACCTCAAACAGGTAACGCATAAGACTCCACGTGCGAGCCGCAAAACACCTAACTGCTAGAACCTGCACGTTAACATCGTCCATAAAAAACACCAACAAACCGTAGTCGGTCGAACTACGATTGCTCTGATTCTTCATTCTTGTCCGAATGTAAGATACTTAGGCACAAGATTGCAACGATCTTGGCGAGCCCCCTTCCATTTTCTTCACCCGTAGTCCTCCGAACTACGTTGACTCTGATTTTCCCATTGCATGAGGGAATACGTAGGCATAGGACCGCGAAGTCCTATCGAATCTCCTTTTCTTTTCCTCTCTTCTTCTCCCTACCTTTTCCTTTATCTTTTGCTTTCACATTCTTCGGTTCTCACCTTTCTCTATCCCTCTTTAGAACACTCTTAGAAAGCAATTTCCTTAGCAAACATCCTTACGCATAGACAAGCAAATGGTTCCCATCGAGTACGATGGATATGGGGGGTGCTAATACCTTCCCCTCGCATAACCGGCTTCCGAACCCATAATTTGGTTGCGAGACCATCTTATCCTTTCTTCTTTGGGTTTTCTCGATGTTTTCTCTTCCCCTAATTGGATAAATAAAGTTCGATGGAGACTCTTATGTTTTCTTTTCTTTCGCCTCCGGTCGACTATTTTTTCGAGTATCGACAGCTGGTGACTCTGCTGGGGACTCATTCACCCTAAGCAAGCCAAGCCTAGTTTGTTTGTCGTATGTGTGATTTGTTTGCTTTTATTGCTTTTTTATTTGTGTTCCTCTTATCTATTGGGTTTATTGGGAATGGTTTGTGAGGAGAAAGGCTTTCTACCCGAGCTTTTCGAGTATACACTAAGCTAGGAGGTGGTTGCTAACTGATTTGCGAGACTTAGGACTCGTCGAGTTGGTTTGACTTCCACCGCTCAGATGAGGCCCCTTTGGGAATGATTATGTCTTACGATTAGTCGTAATGGCGTCTTTGTTTCCGACCTGGGAGTCTGTGATTCATAGGACATTTAGAATCCTATTCCAAAGGTTACTAAGGCATAACTCTGTGCTCATCCTTTGAAGGGATTACCGTCTTACGAATCGTCGTTATGATGGAAAACTTTTGAGGGTTAGTGCATGGGACCTTGTTTGAAAGCCCGTGGAATGCCCTGTTATAAACCAATAGATAACCTACCCGAGGTGAGGGATATCTTGTTGTGTTGTCCTGCAGAATCTGTGACCTTGATACCTATTGCGAACCCCTGATTCAGCGATCTTTGATCCCATGTCTTATTGCATTCATGACATTGCATTTGCATAAGCATCTTTGCATCATTTTGCATATCATTCTTCAACCAAAACCGAGAAGCTCATTCAGTCCTTTGTCCATAACCCGCAGTTGATTTCTCGACACTCGCATTGAACCTGTGGTAGATGTGAAGCATTCGAAGCAAGTGGAACATAGACGACTTGAAAGGCCAGTTAGACAAAGCAAGTTGGAAGCTGAGGTAGCCATGTCAGAGAGCAACCGTCAGAATGTTGATCCCCCACCAGGTTTCACTATGACAACTAATCCACTGTATGGTCTTTTGCCTGATGATGATCCTCCACGACTAAATGTTCCTACTCGACCCCAGAGGAAGCCATTGAGTAATCCTATGAAGGAAATACTTCGTGACATTGAGGAGAAACTCCAAGCTATGAAAGTGCATGATACGCTTGGGCTCGATGCTGCTGATATGTGCCTAGTGCCAAACTTGGTGATTCCTCAGAAATTCATAGTACCCAACTTCGAGAAGTACACTGGCCTTAGTTGCCCGAAGCGTCATTTGGTGATGTTCTGCCAAAAAATGACCACATATACCCATGATGATAAGCTGATGATTCACTGTTTTCAAGATAGTTTGAGTGGGGCATCTTTAAGTTGGTACATGGACTTAGAAAGAAGCCATATCCAATCATGGAAGGACTTATCCAGCGCTTTTCTAAAGCGATATCAGTACAATCTAGACGTGGCTCCTAGTCGCATGCAGTTGCAAAGCCTATCTCAGAATGGCGATGAATCCTTCAAGGAATACGCACAGCGATGGAGAGAATTAGCAGCTAGGGTGCAACCACCAATCTTGGACATGGAATTGATTGACATGTTCATAAACAGTCTGCATGGCTCTTATCTTGAAAGAATGGTTGGCAGTACGCCATCAAGCTTCTCTGACCTTGTGATGGTAGGGGAATGCATCGAGAGCTACCTCAAGAGTGGACTAATCCAGAACGTCTCGAATAGCCAAGCCGATGAGACTGAATCCCTCATTAATTCCCAAGAGGAAGAGGATGAAACCAATGCAGTTATAGTAAATGTTGAGTATTCTCATGGTGTACCAGCGAAACCTTTTGGTCCCTCATCTTCTCAGCAGTCATCATTTCCAGTGCCATGCTATCCTTATGGGCAACCAGTAATGCCTATAGCTTCGTCCCAGAAACCGTGGATTGCTCCTCATGTAAATCAACAAGCCCATGGTCGAGGATATTAGAATCAGCGCCAGAGTCAGCATAGGCCTCGCAACAATCTAGAAAGAAGGAATGATCATCTTCATACAGTCCCTATGTCATACAGTCAACTCTTGCCGCATTTGATTCAAAGCTCGCTGGTGGTTCCCAAGTCTCTCAAGCCGTTGCCAGAGCTATACCCTCCTGGGTACGATCCCGATGTGCAATGTGGATATCATGCTGGATCAATGGGGCATTCGACTGAAGATTGCAAAGCCTACCAAGCCAAAGTGCAACAACTGATTGACAAAGGTTACATATCCTTTCCAGAAGGAAGCCTGGTTATGCACGTCAACCTTTCGTCTGTTTGAGTTCAAAGACTACAAGGGTCATCTCCTCGAGCCAGTGGGTCAGATAGAAGACATCCCCAGGATTGGCAATTTTTAGATCTTGTCATTTATTTGCATTTGTAGTTTCTCCTCTGTTAAGTGCTACTTGTTGTTAAACATTGTTGCTTACTAATGGTTTTGTTAATGTAATGAACGTGCTTTTTTGAACAAGTTCATTCGTATCCACTCATTTTTTCTCATATATTGCAAAAAAATTAGAATTTTTTTTTCTTTTCCACATTTCACTCCTTTTATCAGTTGTTGTCTTAGTAAAGATTTGAGGGAGGATGATGAAAACGAAATACTCATAATTGCTAATAGTATGCTTTCGGATAAAATCCCGCTGATGATGTACATGCAATGTTTCAAATCCCCTAAAAACTGGAGAGATAAGGAGTTAGTCCCTAGTCAACCCCTTCGAGCCTAGAAGTAGGAGTTTCCTTCGGATTTCTAAACCCTTACGCTTAACCTGGGGGCATGGGTAGTGTTCAGTTATCCTGATTACACATTCGAATTTCAAGATGGAACCTCCTGTTATGGCTGTTGTTATTCAATGACCAAAGACTTGGCAGTTACAATCCTTAAAAAAAAAAAAAAAGATAGCCCGCTAAGTCCGCCACCCCAAAGAGGAAACTTAGGCAAAATTAGGGCAATCCCGATGGACTTGAAAAGTGAAGTCGGTCCATGCAAAAGTTAGGGATCAAAAATAAATAAAGCAACAGAGGCCCTCAAATCCAAAGCAAAAACAAAACCTGATTCAGTGGCCACCAAAATGGATTAGAAAGGTCACTGACATCCACAAAAACAAAATAAGGTGATTGTCATTCCAAGCAAATTCGCCCTTACACCGTCAACCCTTTTGAAAGATAAATGTGTGTAGTATAACTGAATGTAGGATTGGAGATATCACTAAGAAGGGGTGGGTACAAATCAAATTTGAGCCTAATATCCTTTGTTTCAAATAACCGTGAACCAGACCATGTTACAACCCTTGAAAGACCTAATTGAGGCGGGGTTTATTCTGAAAGTATACTATTGCAAGGTTGCGTAAACTGACTCCCCGCAGATTTACTAATCTTCATCATTAGTGTCATATTCTTGCTATATCTTTCGCACACCAGTAAATCGGCACTGCGTTTGGACTAATGGTCCATTCGTCACACACTATCACATCATTATAATAAGCGATTTCTTTCAAAACCTGCATGATCGTCGCATTAAAATTACCATTTTTAAATGAACAATTTTAACTGTAAGCAAGTACTTGACATCAAAGAGATTCCAACAAAGTGCAATCAGAGAGAAACTTGATCATTCGTTGGTGCTGGCTCGAATCAAAACCTTCTCATAACCTTGTGAATCTGGGGCAAGTAATCTTAGACCATGTCATGGTATAACCATCCCCAAAGTTTCTATTCGAGGAGGATTCATTCAAAAACCCTACAGACTGGGGCAGATGAATTGGAAAGGGGAAGATTTCCTCTACAATTTCAAGATTGATCGAGCAGACCCTATCAACCACTAGTAAATGTTGAGGTCACAACAAGTGTCAAAGAGCCTTGGGGCAGAGCAGAAGTGCAACTAACATGCATAAGTCAAGTCGCTATGCTCATATTTTCGGCTACAAAGCCATCATGGCATCTCAGTTAGAAGTGAGATTCTCTTAAGAGCAAGCACAACTTCCGCAAAGGACCAAACTTGGAACACCAGAAGCATCCATATCTGTCTTCCGATCGTAGCATCGTCAGGTTTCGAGTGTCGTAAAGTTAAGCTCATTCCCCATCCAACCCAAAGCCCAATCATACTTGGCACACCAACCAAAGCCCAACCATCTTGGCACCTCCCACCATAAGCCCGATCATACTCGGCACCCGTAACCAGATACAAAATCCACTTTTCTTGCACAACTTTAAAGTCCAGTTCTCATCTGGCAAACCATAAAACCAGTTCCCGTCTGGAAAACCAAAACAAAACACCAGTTCTCGTCTGGTAAATAACTTCTATGCCAGTTCTCGTCTGATCACCCATTCTTTAGCCATCTTAAAAACCAATTCTCGTCTAGCCAACCATAAAGTCAGTTCACGTTTGACAGATTAACCTTTTGCCACCAGTTCTCGTCTGGTAGTCTACCTCTTAAATACCAGTTCTCATCTGGTAACCCATTTAAAAGCCATCTTCGGTTGGTATCCTTCACCTTACCCATCTCATTTTCCCCAGCAAGCCCAACCATTCCTTGGCACCTTAACCAAAGCCCAACCACGTTTAGCACGACCATTAATCTGTATCCTCATATCCTCAGCATTTTGCATACATTTTTGTATCATTTGCATGCTTGTTTAGCCGGTTCTTGTACAGGATAGGGGCATTCTTGTGGACATTGTCTCTCCCATCGATTGCTACTTCCAACTCCTTTCGTGCCTTTCGCGTGAGTATTTCCTTACCTAACCTCCCGTAAGGGATTTCATTGCCTTTCGCGTGAAATCTTATCCTTTTGCTTTCCTTTTGTAAGCGTTCTCGCTGCCTTACGCACGCGACAAAACTTTGTATTAGGTATCTTCGATCAATTTGGACGTTTAATGCCTATGTGGCCAAGAACTGAATGGTCGCAACTCAGATAATTTCACCTCTGCCGTTGTGCCTGTGAGGTCTATGATATTCTGGTACCCTAAGCAAGTTGCCTCTGCCTTATGCAGGAAGATGGTAATTGCCCCCAACTTACCTTTTGTGAGTTTTTCGTGTCATTTTTCACGATGTATCTCCTCATTGCCTTTTGCAATGTGTCCAACTTACCTTTAGTAAGTGCCTTCCCGTGATTTTTGCACAATTTCTTCCCAGCTTACCTTTTGTAGGTCTCATTCCTACCTTTTTTAGAAAGGAATCTGTCTCCAAACCTTTTGTTCCGGAGTCATTGCTGTTATTCGCAGAAGTAAGTACGATCGTCTTCTCCCAAGGGAGTTATGTTATTTCTCCAAGCCTTTTGTTCTATGGTCTTTTCTACCTTTCGTAGAAAGGAATTGTCTCCTAACCTTTTGTAGAAAGGAATTGTCTCCTAACATTTTGTTCTGGGGTCCTCTATACCTTTTGTAAGAGGAATTATTCTCCAAACCTTGTGTTCTGGAGTCGTTTCTGCTTCTGCAGAAAATAATACGATCGTCTTCTCCCAAGGGAGTCTCCTCTACTTGTTGTAGCAGGAATTTATTTTTTCTCCTAACCTTTCGTTCAGGGGTCCTCTTTGCCTTTTGCAAGAGGAGAACCAATTTCTATCCTTTATTCTTGAGTCCTCTCTACCTTTCGTAGGAGGAATATCTCATCTTTTATTTTCTTGAGTCCTATCTACCTTTTGTAGAAGGAATATCTCATGACTTTTTTTTTTATATCTCACCAGGATGCTACAGGGATGCCTCCCCTTCCAAGACTGGTGAAGCACTCATATTCATTCCTCATTGCATCTCAAGCATATCATCATATCCCTCATAACCAATTACCTCATTCTATTGACAGATGCCTTTTCAATCCATCCCACTTATTCATCTACTTTCCACTCCTTTTCCAGCTGAAAATTCTGGGTATTCTTATATTTAATCTCCTTGTACCTTGACTGTAAGAAAACCTCTGTCACTCACACCTTCAAGTCCAAGAAGATTAAATAAGGGCATTTGTCACACCCTCATTTTCACCCTAACCCTAGCCTTGCATATCATATCATTTTTATCGTCTATGCATCCCATTAACTCATACCATACGACATGGGATCAGGAGGTCCTTTGAATCAAGGCTTCTTATTTGTTTTGAGGTTCTTCCATTCAAGTCTGAAGCAAGGGTTGAGTTCTAACTCCTCATCAAAATTCATCAGGCTTGTCAGGGCAGGTGCACGTATGCAGCACTGATAGAGGTTCAATGGTCTTGACCTAATCTTGGTCGGACGAGTTTTGTTTCAAGATCAAGGCCAGGGTGTGTTTCATTCCAGTGGTTGTGTCTGAAGATTCAATGTAGGTTGTCTGTGTGTGGACCAAGTTATTAGGTTGTGTGTAAGTCAAGTGCTTCATGGTTAACGATTACCAAAGGACCAGATTTGCTTTCCAATCAGGGTTTGGTGCAGCGTATCGAGATTCATGGTTCAATTCATAATCTTCTGATTTTAAAAGCATATTCTTGTTCAGTTGGTCAAAAGAAAGATTTCGACTTATTGGTACTCAAGTGGCCAGGATCAAGTGGATTCGTTTGTTATGACTAATCAGTTCAATTCAAGGCAGATCCTCCTTGATTTGATGAGTGGCATTCAAATTTAGTTGTCAAGGTTGTAAGTGTTGTGGAAGCATATGGCAAAACTCATTCCTTACCCATTATTCACTTCCATTTCCATGTTTCTTTATATCCATTTTCCACTTTTAATATCCAATATCCCTTTATCCATTTCATTAAATCCAATTTCCAATTCCATTTTCAGTTCCAAAATCCATTCATAATATTCATTTTAATCCAATATCTATTCTTCTCAAATTAGCAACATTTATCAAAATTCATTCATATCTTCCAATTCATTTTTCATTACCATTAAATTCCAAATCATAATTCAACAAGTTCAATTTACAAAAAAAATACAATCATGTTACTCCACAAGAAAGCCTTTTACCAAGGTTCAACCCCATTACCAATTATCTTTAAAAAAATCAAACAATAAAAGTCCAACTACAAAAGAAGCCCATCTGCATTTATTTTTCATATTACAACAACAAAAGAAAGAATTCAAAAGCAAGGAAAAGTGGAAAAGAAAATTGTAGTTCCAACACAAGCCATGCGCATAAACAGCCGTACACCCCTAAGACCCTGCAACCTGCTCCTACTTGTACCCGCTGCACACTCCACTGCCCAACCTGCTTTAAACCGTACCAGCTGCTGCTACCACCAACAGGCTTGTATAACAACAACAAGGGCTCGACACAACCTGCAATAACAAATGGTACAATGGCATCAGACTCCCAAAACCACAAGCAAAACTTACAAAAGCCAAAACCTCCGACCGTACCCCACTCAGCAAAAGCAACATCACGCTGCTCCAACCAACATAATCTGAGCAATGAAAGCAACAACACATCAGTACAAAAAATTTCAAAAAAATAATAAAAGGGAGGGAGGTGAAACTATGTAGGGACGAAAATAAAAAATAAAAAATACATAACTCACCTTGCTATTGGAAATAGCTCGGTGACAAAAAAACCTAACCTCTCCATCATCCTTTCAACACAACACACAACCATAACTTCACTGCAACATTGTTCAAGCCGCAACAGCAACAACATTATCGTTTTCTGCAGCATATCCACAACCAAAACACAAACTGAACCACAATCAACTTCTAACCAGTTGCTCTCCATAATTTTTCATCTTCAACTTTCTGCCCTTAAACTTTCACACGACCTTTAATCCTAACCCATTCAAAAAACCACAAGTAGATTCTTCAAACATCTCTATCGATCCAAACCTCCACCTTCCATCTCATTACCCAAACACGGATTTGCAATAAAAATATTACAAATCGTTACACTCTAATGCTTCTCGACACCATTAACACCTCTGTTCCACTGTGAGACAACAACAACAACAAACATTGGCAACGAAGAAGAATAAGGAGCGAAGAGAACGAATCAAACTCGGGGAAGTGTTCACCTTTGCTTTTCCTACTGATTGCGCTCTCAATCGTCAAGATTCACCACGACAAAGCTCCGTCTCGCAACATCAAACTACGCTACTTTCGACATCCGCCAATATAACCATCGCGCCACCGTGAGAGAGAACTAACATGAGAGAGATAAGCGAGAGGTCGCGACTGAGAGAGGAAGCGACGAATCCGAAAAAATGAGACGGAGAGGCGCGAGAATTCGCGAGCGAGAGAGGTCGCCTGAGAGGTACGTGTGTGTTTTGGTTCAAAGTGAAGGCAACAACAGCGTTTAGGGTTCCTTCACCCTTTTCTTTTCGTGACCGAACCGGGTGCGGGTCAATAGGACCCGACCCATGTACCATGGTGGAGTGCCCCTAGTGGGCCTTTTTTACTTCTGCTGGTTTTTTGTTTCTCATTAGCCCATGTGGCTGCTTTTTAATTTCTTATTTTTAACAAGTTTCTACTAACATTAATTTACTAACATCTTTGTTTTAGGTAAGTTTAATGAGATAATAATTATTTTTATTTTTATTTTACACATCATTAATTTAAATTTATATATTATTAGGTTTACTAGTTTTAATATTAAGCTTAGATTTATTTTCTTATTTAGTTTAGTTGAGCAAATTAGATTTTATCTAAATATTTTAATAAGAGTTAATAATTTCTGTTTAATAATAACTTCAAAAATATTTTTATTTAATTTATAGATTAATCTTTTCATTTCTATCTTATTTTCATTTTCGATTCCACTTCATTTCACTTTATTATCTTCTTCCATCTTCATTTTTATTGGCCAATGATATGACAAAAGATCTCGATTCAAAATCTTGATCAATATGAGGATGTTTATCATTTTCTTTTTTTTTTTGGTCAATGAAAGTCAAATATCATAGATTATCGATTTCTCAATTAAATCTTGATTAAGACGATACCATTTCAAATTCATTTCGATTTCTATTTCATTTCTCATTCTCATTCTCATTCTCTTCTTAAGTCAAAAACCTTGGTCTAGTACCGAGTGCTCATTTTCAAACATTTTCTTAATAAACTTAGATGTTCGTGGAGTGGTTAGGAGAAGGCCTTCTCCTATCCCGAGTGCTTGACATTACCTTTAGGGTTCACTGTCGTAAAGCACTTACCATCTAAAACCAAAAACACTTTAATAAGAGAATAAAGTTCTCTTTGTATTGAACTAAAGAGAGAGGATTGGGTGAAGACTTCTTCCTCTTCGAGTGTTAGGATGCTCACTTTAGAGTGTGTGGTCTCGATACTCGTCTTTCAATACGAAGACATAACTATATTCGCCACACATCTTTCACAATAAATCTTTTGAGATAAAGAATTGGGTACTACCCGAAGGGGTTCCTATCCGAGGACTTATTTCGCCCTTAAAATCAACTTTCAACAAATCAAATGTGACATCTTGCCTTGATGGCGAAAATCTAAGCCTTTTCAAAAAGGACATGTTGCGTCCGTTCTACCACAAACAGGTAACGCATAAGACTCCACGAGCGAGCCGCAAAACACCTAACTGCTAGAACCCGCACGTTAACATCTTCCATAAAAAACACCAACAAACCGTAGTCGGTCGAACTACGATTGCTCTGATTCTTCATTCTTGTCCGAATGTAAGATACGTAGGCACAAGATCGCAACGATCTTGTCGAGCCACCTTCCATTTTCTTCACCCGTAGTCCTCCGAACTACGTTGACTCTGACTTTCCTATTGCACGAGGGAATACGTAGGCATAGGACCGCGAAGTCCTATCGAATCTCCTTTTCTTTTCCTCTCTTCTTCTCGCTACCTTTTCCTTTATTTTTTGCTTTCACATTCTTCGGTTCTCACCTTTCTCTCTCCCTCTTTAGAACACTCTTAGAAAGCAATTTCCTTAGCAAACATCCTTACGCATAGACAAGCAAATGGTTCCCATCGAGTACGATGGATGTGGGGGGTGCTAATACCTTCCCTTCGCATAACCGGCTTCCGAACCCATAATTTGGTTGCGAGACCATCTTATCCTTTCTTCTTTGGGTTTTCTCGATGTTTTTCCTTCCCCTAATGGGATAAATAAAGTTCGATGACGACTCTTCTGTTTTCTTTTCTTTCGCCTCCGGTCGACTATTTTTTTGAGTAGCGACACCCACCTTCCAGATGAAAGGAGAATAAAGTTCGATGATAAAAGTGAGAAGTACGTATTTGTGGGTTACGACTCAAGCTCTAAAGGGTATAAGCTCTACAATCCAAATTGTGGAAAGATCGTCATAAGTCGTGACGTGGAGTTTGACGAAGAAGATTATTGGGATTGGAGTATTCAAAAAGATAGGTACGATTTTCTTCCTTACTTCGAAGAAGAAGAAAATGAAATGGAACAACCAATGATAGATCAACATATTACACCACCTACCTCACCGACTCCAAGGTTGGATGAAACAAGCTCAAGTGAGAGGGCACCACGACTAAAGAGCATTGAAGATATTTATGAGGTAACCTAAAACCAAAACGACGTTAACCTCTTTTGTCTTTTTGGTGATTGCAAGCCTCTAAGCAATCAAGAGGTTGTTCAAAACGTAAAGTGGAGAGACGCCATGGATGAAGAAATAAAGTCAATCACGAAGAATGATACGTGGGAACTTACTACACTTCCACGAGGACGCAAAGAAACTGGAATAAGATGGGTGTACAAGGTAAAGTTGAAGTATGTGATGTCTCGAGATCAAGTTGCCAATATTTTTACCAAGCCACTCAAGTTGGAAACTTTCGTGAAGCTAAGGAGTATGCTTGGAGTCACAAATCAATTTTAAGGGGGGATGTTGAAATATTATACTTGATTTGGGCCTAAACATATTGTTTGGATTTTTGGGCTTAATTATTTTGGGTTTACATAATTTTAATTAATGTTTCTAGAAAATTCTTGTAATGTTTGGAGTGTCTAGACATTTCTTAAGTTTGTAATATTTTCTAGAACACTCTTGAAATTTCAAGAGTTGAGAACTCTCTAGAATTAGTGTATCTAGAGTTCTCCTTAGAATACTATAAATAGAGATGTAATTCTAAACTTTTGTATCAAGCAAAAATACAAAGTTCTCTCTTCCATAAAGATTTCTCCCACCTATAAAGTTTCTCATTAAGCCTCTAATATTCTCACACATCTCTCTAAACACCAAAGATCTTATTTCCAACACATCACACTCTCTTTCTACATCACATATTTTGTTTTCATCGAAAGCAAACAATATGTACTTAAAAATAGGAGCCATGTGTTATTCAGACTTCATGTCCTTTCTCAAACATCACAGTATTAACCATCCCTCATCGATACTCATGATAAAACACTATTGCAGAATAAATATTTATTTCTAAAAAAATTGCAAATTTCTCCATAAGCACATATTTGACTCATGATTATCATGTAATCACAAAAATTAATAAAACAAAAATAAGTTACCTTTTTAATTGGTTTCTTAAATTCAACAGCGTAGAGGTCGTGTTCATCTCCACGCATGTATGGATCACTGTCACCAGATGAGGAACTGTAACGAATCAAGCCAGCTTATCTTGCATTGAGTTATTGGCAATTCATTAGTAAAATCCCAGTTTCCAAAAGCTGGTATTTGGCCACTTCTCTTAAAATATTCCTATAATAACAAACAAAAATGACCCATCAATAATTACTCGTCAACTTTAACAACTAGCTTAAGAAAAAGAACGGGAAAAAGGTAACTAAAAAAATAAGCTTACATCCCTTTTTTTATTTCTAGTGTTTTGTTGTGCCTTACAAGAATGAAAGGAGATAAAACTTCTACTATCAACCTATCAAAACTTCATTGTATGGTTTACCGATTGTGCCCTTTTTCAATTTCAAAGTTAACAGTGCAAGAAGATTGTTTTAGTAAACGGCTAATAACCACATTTTATTCCATGGAGACCTCTATCTTTATGCCATCTGTCAATCATCTTTTACATCTAATTGAAAAATTACTTTTTATCCTTTCCAACAAAACCAAATTACACGCTACCACTACTTTGTCTCATTTATGCAATAACTTTTCTACTTTCATTTCTACCTCTCACAGAAACTATTTGAAACTTCCTTCTCTCTAAATCCACATTGGCGAATTCATCTCCTTCTCTACGGCTTTTTTTAGATTTCCATGACATGTTTTAAATGTTAAATCTATTATCGTTCCGTTTTCCATATCATTTAGTGAGCTTCAATGGTTTTTGCTGGTGTTGTTTTTATTACAAGTTGTTTAATTCTGATTTTGTAGCATTTTCCTCAGTTACTTTTTTAACAGTATATTATTGACTATTTGTTTTTAGTATTCTCGCAAGTTTTCGTATTGTCCTCTGTTAATATTTTTTCCTTAGCAGCATGGTTTCACAATATGTTAGTGGTTTATGTGTTTTGTGTATTTTCCACGGATTTTGTATTTTGCCTCACTTTATGTATTTTCCTCCGGTTTTTTGTTTTACAAGTTATGAATATATCGTTGCTTGTCTTATTTGAACAATGAGCATTCAGATGTTGTTTATGTGTTTTGTGGATCAAGTTACACTTGCACTTCTCTTTTTATGAGTGTGTTGATGAAATGATTTTTACGTCTGTATTTCGTGTTACCTGATTCCATCTAACAGCTCTTCGTATGCCCGTTTCTTCTCTTTTGGACAGGCTTGCAATCAAATATGTCAATGCCACATATTCTCATTAAGGATTTAGTGAAAGGAAATCAAGTTTGGAAAATGTTGATTCGAGCTGTTGACCTATGGGTTGTCAAAGAGAAAAGTGGATTGCAACATGTTGAAATGGTCATACAAGATTCAAAGGTAACCGTTGGCCATTAGTTGAATTATGTTTTACTTTCATGCCGTTTAATCAACAACATCATTGCCGGGAGATCAAATCCACGTTACAACTCGGAACTGAGAGTTTAAAGATTGGATGGAACAACTTACTGAGCATGAAACCTATTGTTTATACAATGGAGAGCCAATGGTTAACGACGACACATTCAAAGTATGCCCGAACAAGCTGAAACTCGTATTCAACAAAGGAACCACTGTTGCAAGAATGCCAATACCCGTAATACCGCAACATCAATTCAAATTTAAGCCTATTGTCGAATTTCTAAGTGGAAAATTTGCCATGGATCTCTTATATGGTAACATTTCCTATTTCGTTGTAAAGTTGTATGATTCTAATATCAATTGCAAGTTAACAATTTTGTATTCTTCAGACGTTGTTGGTGTTCTACAAGATGTAGTCAAAACTCAAATGGATGGTGGTGGTAAGAAATCGTGTGCCAACATTACTCTACCTGGCGAAGTTGGAAACATTATTCAGGTCACTTTGTGGGATGACTTCGCGAAACTATTTGTGACCTACAACAACTTTAACAACTCTCATGAACCAACACTGATTTTTTAACACATGCACGGTGTATGTAAAATCAAAGTTCGCCATCTTAAACTTAACTAAATTATGTTTTTAATTTGCAATTGCATTCTAATATGTAACTACATAACTCCATGTGTGGGGCAGCTTCTGGATTACCTAGCCTATCAAACGCATGGAATGGTTCGCGTCTACACATTAACTTAGACCATCTGCAAGTTCACGCTTTTAAATCCAAGTATGATATTTTCTTTAACACTTTGCATTTTACGCTTATTTCAATACTACTTTGAATAACTTTATAAAGTTCATGTAAACCAAGGCCTTCCATTTTGATGTCTTATATTTTGGAACAGATTGGCATCAACCCAATATTCAGTTGCACCGTCTGCTTCTCTGACACAAACATCAGAAACATTTGTACAAACTGGAAACAAAAACTGGACAAAGTCGAGTGAGGTCAAGAGTATCCGTCTAATATGTGAAATGGGAAAGGTTTGTTGTTGTTTTTTTGAGCAAATCGTTTACGAAATTATTCATATAGGACATTACAAACTATGACATGAAATGCAAGATTGTTTTGCCATTATCATTGGCACAACAAAACGCTTTAAGGCCTCCAAATTTGGATGGTATTTTGAATCTATCCCAAACTATAAGACTTCAAGCAAAGCTCATGGAGACAAGTTTGAGTGTGTTTCGGAGTTAAAGATGTGGTGCCCGTAACAAAGTATGTATGCCATTTGAATACCGTGTACCCAACCTTTTATTTTTGTTGCTATTTTGATTACATATGCAACTATATTTGCATTTGTTAGATACAAAATAGAGATCGAAGTCGAGTTTGAAAAATACGTCAGTTGCTTCGTGTTTTAGGATAAAGATTGTATCCCGTATGTTAATCTCACTGCTAGGGAATTGAGACACATTATGAAGGAGGTAATATATTGTCAAATATATATTCATTGTATCCAACCTATAATCTTATTTCAACAAATTGTAATTGCCTATCCTGTTTGTTGATTTAGGCTGGCGAGGATAACCCGAAAATATATCCAATACACTTGGACAAGCTTTTGGACCAGAAGCTTGCATTTAGAATCAAGTATAGTTCTTTGTATGAACAATTCTCTGTTGTCACAATACTAAACGAGCCCGGTCTTTATGATACCTGTTATGCACTTCTTCATCCAAATGAGGTTCAAAATTTTCAATATATAAACTTTACATTTTGTTTTTACTCTTGCTACCATACTATGTTTAATACTTTATGTGATGCAATTACTCACAAATTTGAAACTAAAATTTTTGCAGCATACTTCAAAGCCTGTTTTGCCTCGAAACAACGATGTTGACACGGATTCTCATCATGAACCTATTGTGAGTGTAAGTTCTATGCCTTTTGTAAAGTAATCATTAGTAACATGATGAACATATTATGTTTTATGTTGGAATAGATACTCATAATGAACCACTTGTGTTTTGTAGCTAAGCCAAACACATGATCAATTTGCTAATGTCCTCCCACAAGCTGATACGACTGGTGAATGTAGTTCGTCGACTTGCTCTAGCAACACCCCTGCTAAGAGAGTTGCAGTCCCAATTTCTCTGGATGAAACATTTCAAGATGAAGTCGTTACACCAATGCATTCTTCAACCAAGGTCAAACACATCAAGAAGGAGTAATCGTACATGACAAGGATAGCTTTTAGCCACACTTTGATGTTTTGTTTAAGTTTTAGTAGATTCTAATGTTGATTGTTGTAATGTTATCTATTTTTGTCACTTTAATGTTTTGGTTAAATACCCGTACAATGCTGCACTTACGTGTTTATTCTTATTTTGATAGTAGATTGTTGAACATCCAGCCTGTTGTGACATGGAAATGATGACGACAACGCCTTCATAATGTTAAATTTGGTTCTGAATTGTTTAGAATTATTTCTAACCCATGTGGTCTTACTGCATTATATGTTACTTACTGCATTAGCTAAAATATTTGCATTACTACTGCATTAACAAATTCACATTATACCTTACATAGTCTAATTAATCAAACCTTAAATCGTGTGTAGATGAATTAAGTGTCACTGAGCAACACTTGTCGGCAACTTCATATATTTGTCAAGGGCAAAAAACATGAATAATCAACACAGTTACCTGATATATTTCTCAACTTTATATAAGGGACTAACAAGCACATGATAAATGGAACGCATGTAGGTATCTAAGTTTCCATATGAAGTTACAATTTGCAAAAGAACAATGTTGTATCATTATAACAATACAGCTTCTACGAAATCCTTGGCACTTACCAAAGTTGCTATGGTGCACAGTATATGACATGAAACATTTAGGCTTCTTGGATGTACATTATAAATTTATATTTGTTCCTCCAAAGTTGATAAAGATAAAGTCATTTTCAGCATCATTAGTTAATTAATAGTTAAAGTAATTAAAAGATAAATATAAAGTAATTTACATTTGTTCCTCCAAAGTAAAATAACACGTCTTGCTAATTCATAGTTAATTAACATGATTTACCTGTTACACTTACTAAGTTAGCATATAAAAAAGTGGCCCTTCCTATAGCTATTTAATTTTAATAATGTAGCTTGTATTCTGTACATCACTGTTCTAGCATAATCATGTCACACTTCTCTCCTTTTAACTGTTGCATTCTGCATCATTTTGATTTTTGTAAATGCTCAATATATTAAACACTTTTTGTAGCAGTAATCATAGCTTGATCATTTGGTAAGGGTAAGATAGAAACCAAACATTATAGTCGTACATTAAAACCGAACATTAAGACACTGTCGGCATGCAAGTTACTATACTCATACAATTTCTTCTCGATGATTAAAATCGAACATTATAAAATATATCATATACGATTTAAAGTTATTAACAAACATATTTCAACAAATTTGAGTTGGGTTGGTTAACAGATTCAAAATTTCATGTGTCAACTTTGGAATCAAATTAATACTCTTTATTAACTACAATAATAAACAGCAAACAAGTTGTCTCATACTAAACTTTTTTACAATAGAGACAATGCCATCAAGAGAAATGGAGCTCGAGACTGCAATGCTTTAGCTAATAGTTCTCTAATTTTTATGTTTTTGGCAAAGTACGGCCGTGACAGAAGGCTTTATGCACTGTGTAAACAGAACTATAGTATTTTAGTAAACCAAATCTGCAGCTAGCTCGTATATAGATATCTTGGTTCATGTGCAATCGATTTCATACATTAATTAACCTGTCATACATCAACCAAAATGGTGTCAGGTTGGCTTACTCATTCTTTTTGGTTAAATTATCAACACAACAAATCAACTCAGCATTTATGATTCTCAATCAGCATGCTGCATTTTATTGATATTCTCATTTGTTGCACGAAAGTAGGAGGTTCTTCATCCAACTTTGATCAAACTTCTCTCCTACACTACCTATGAAGACCAACTATGATATTATCAAAGTAAGATCATAAACTATTATATTATTATTTTCATCTTACATTTCATAATTACCAACTGTCCAAACATGACTTTTGCTAACCTTACTTGCAACACTAAATTTATATGTATTATGCTATGTAATAGACAGTAATCATTGATATTTTATTTTGGTGAGGTAATTCAAAACCGTTGAGAACTAATTCAGATTAGCCTAATAAAATATTTATCCACTGTGACAGCAAACTAAATACAGATGTACATTTGTTTAATTAAGTTTGTACTAATTTTTCATTAAGACATTCATAATATTATTTGTTTGGAAAAATAGTAATAGGTTATGGTGACAACAAAACTAATTATCACATACAACTATCAATGGATTTTGTTAAAGTGTTCTTAACCTTACTCGACCATTGTTGTTGCACTTCAAAAACCAGTTTAAAACAGTAAATATGTTCACTCCATTCATTTCATACATTGACTTTCGAAGGTAATATTGCTTTCGTTTCTTGATTCAATATGAAGTGGATGGTTTGCATTTTATAGTCTTTCAAATATGAATGGTCATTAACCATGTTCGGAGTAAGGGTTCGAAAAGATTCAAAATTCTATGAGTTATATGAATGCTGCAGGTTTCATGAAAATTACACTTTCATGTGGCTTCCTAACTAATTCTTAATGAACACATCACAACATAGACTAAATATTCATACCCTGCTGCATATGCGTCCCACACATGACATTGAATTGTTGATTTTAGACCCTGCTATTTAGTTTAACCCATACAACTCGTGATTATGCTTGGTTCTGATTTTAACTAGATATTGTGGTATTTATACTAACATTAAGCCGTAATGTGTCATTCATTACATTTTTTTGTTATCAACTTGATTTTTTAAATTTGTTTTCAGGTGGAATCTTTGAAGCATATTTGAAGACTAATGTCACTTTTGATGCTTTTTTGTTTTTTGGGTGCATCACATGTAATGGTTGCCCTTCATTTTTTATCAATGACATGCTATTAGACTTATGTATTCAACTTTTCAAATTCTTTTTATACAATGAAATTCACATGCACATATTTTGTACATCTTTTTAAATTTTGTAGTTCTCGGTTATACTATCTCTATTCTATTTACCATTATACAGATATATCAATTTATTTCTTGTATTTATATACATGTTAGATTTACCCGTGTGGGAGCACGGATATTCGACTAGTTTAAACCGAAAAAGTACTCTAACAAGAAGCTATGATGTGGTTCCCAAAAAGCCTCAGACGGGGTTAATACTCCCTCCGTCTCAAAATGAAAGTCTTTTAAGGTTGTTTCATATAAATTAAGAAAAGTAATGATTGACTAATTAAATATAACAATTTTATAAAATTACCCTTAATTACCATTAGTTGTCATAAAGGTGTAATGTGATATACTGTCTTAAAAATTGTGTAGATAATAATTATTAGGAGTAAAGTTGGTAAAAATTAATGATTGTTGCATTAAAAACGTAAAATGACTTTTATTTTGAGACAAAATTTTTTAGTTAAAAAAACTCTTATTTTGAGATCGAGGGAGTAATTCCCTGAACAGAATTTATAGAAAAACGAATCTGAGCAAAACTGAAAAGAATGGGTTAAAGATTTTTTACTTATGTAGACAGAGAAAGTAAGAAAGGGCTGCATTGAAATTCAACAGAGAAAACAGAAACTGGTATTGATAAGATTGAACAACAAAAACAGGATCTAACAAGAATTCTGTTGTAGCATTGATTTTGTTCCCCTTTTACTACTAAAATTCTATACACACATTTGGTGTATAATACACAAATACCACTACAAACTAGTAGTAAGAAAAAAGATAGGTGTGGTTGTTGAATTGTTATTTATGCGTAACAAAGATTAAAGAAATTGAATGAGGAATGAGTGTGGCAGTTGAGGGGTACTGTTGAAGAGTATGTATGAGATAAATATAATTATATGAAAAGACACATTGAATTTGAATGGTATGAAGCTGTCACTGTTTGACTATGCTGCATTGCACTTTTCCATTTATAGAGGAATGACCCCTACCTCTATGCATCTATAGCTCCATTATGTAGAATATTTGGTAATAAAGTTGCTAAACTTTTTAATGGAAAAGAAAATTTTAATTTATTACTTCTTCCGTTCCAAATTATAAGGCGTTTTAGATATTTCATACAGTTTAAGAAAAGTAATCAATGGTGTATGGAAAAGAAAAATTATGTATGACATTACACTATTGTCCTTCATTAATTATAAAATAAAGAGAATTTAAAAGAATCAAAAGTAGAAAGAAAAATAAATAGTTAACGGTATATTAGAAAAAATGTCATTAATGTTGTATTGAGATTGTAAAATAATTTATAATTTGGGACAAATATTTTTTACAAAATAACTTATAATTTGAGACAGAGATAGTATATATTAATGGATCTATGTTTTTTCAAACAAAATACATTTTGTTTCACTTTTACCCATATGCCACATCCATCCGCACATGGCATTCTTCATTAAGCTTCTTAATTTGAAAAAAGTTTTAACAATGGTAATTCTTTGATACTCGTCATATTTACTTGAATATTGATATCTTAAATGTAAATTAATTTAAATTTTTAATTTATTTAAAAATAAAATAAATTTAAAAAATAATATGATATTAAATAATTACAAATCAATTACAAATCCTTTTATTAATAAATGTTTTTTTTATGGTATAAATGCATAGTTGTTCATATACTAAGGAGAAATCTTTATATTGTAGTTTTTAGGAAGTTCAATCACATTTTTTTTTTTTTATGGTATAAATGTTTAGTTCTTAAGAAGCATTAGATACAAGGTGTTGGTTGGGAATTTGTTCCCTTTTTTGCGCTTCTGATTTTTATTGTAGTATTGTTTGATCACCTTTTGTGATCTCAATCAAGGTTATGAAAACTGAAACAGACCGGCCGGTTCAACTGATTAGACTGGAAATCGGGCGTATGTCCGGTCAACTAAACTCTTTAAACCAGCCTGTCAAGAAACCGGGGCAAAAATAAAAAAACCGGGTGAAAATTGAGAAAATCGATTAAAACTGGGGGTTCGCCCAATTACATGGGTTGAACCGGATTTTAAGTTTTTCAGTTTTTTTTAATTTATTTAAAAGAAAAATATGATAAAAGATGGAAAAAATAATCAATTTAATACTATTGAACCAAATGGGTCTTATAATTGATGACCTTACTCTAAGCCATTCAGAATTTAGATTTTTTTGATAATAAGACCTAGAATTCCTTTTATAATTAATATTCTCCGATTTATTTTCTAAAGTTTTGAGTGTCGTATATAATTCATTAATAGTGTTATGATCACCCTTTCACAAAGTTGACAACGCTAAAAAAAAATACATATTTCTTCTTAAATTCTAATATTTTTTTGCTTAAATCAAGCATCATCTAATATATTTTATATAAGATACAAAATTCTAGCATTTTTAACTTTCTCAAACTGATTCTAGTTAAGAAATTATAGAAAATAAAAATCACCAATCTATATAATAAAGAACTGGTACTAAATCATATATCCGGTCCGATTTTAATTACCTTAATTATACTTTGAAAACTCAATCACAATTTTTTTTAATTCTTCAAAAACTCAATTATAAATTCTTTTATTAATAAAAAATAATAATATTTGAAATCACTCAGGATGCTCCATAAGTTTTTCAGGAATTTAATTACAAATTTTTTATTAATAAAAATAATAATATTTGCAATTCTTAGAGATATTTGATAAATTCTTCTGTAATTATATAACAAAATCATTACTATTCTTCAGATATATTTGATAAATTCTTCATGAACTATTTAATAAACTAATATGTATTTCAGAAATCATATAAGATTTTTTTTTGTCGTAATATGAAACTGAACAAAATAATAGAAGCGAACAAGGAGAAGAATATAATATATTGTATTATTCTCATTATCATAGTACATTTCAAATATAGTATGTGTCTTATTTATATGACGTATATCATAAATGGAAAATCAATATAAAATCATATCATTAATGAACATCCATAATTATTTCATTTATAAAAAAATGAAACTTAAACTTTTTTTTTTTAAAATCACTTTACACGGTTTGTGGCAGTGTAGAACTAAAGGAGTTTGGCAAAACCCATGAGGTAATCTATTAATGTGTTGTTTTATATTGTTACTATAATGAAAAATATGTATGAATGTGATTTGTGTGTTTTGGCTAAAAAAACGTTTGGGCAAAAACCTTTGAGGCAGTCTGATTGTTGTATTGCTCTAGTTTTTATGAATATGATATGAAAATCTATGATTATTATGAATTGAACTCCTTGATGCCTTGGTAATTTGTGTTTGTGCCCTTTGGGCAATTTTCACTAATGAGATCATGACATATATGTAATTGCTCTTGACCTGTGTTTTAAGCATTGAATGAAAAAACCATGAAAAATTCCAAATGTTTTTTTCGAAAAAGTCAAAAAATAGGGTCAGCGGCGGTTTTGGCAGTTTTTGAGTTCGAGGGTTAGTTTGGTGATTTTTGAGAAATTTTAGTGTTATTGACCTTTTTTTACCTTCGTGTTATTTTTGAGCAATTTGAGTCAAGATGCCACCCCTTAGAGTTAAGAGTTATCACCTGTGAAAAGTTTTCAATAGAGCATGTTTGGGCACATTAGAGTACTATTGAGTATTCTAGGATCATTTTGAGAGTTAAGAGTTGTTGTTGAGTTGTTTGGAGTTCTTTGAGAACTCTTGAATTATATGAATTGATATAACTTTTGATGAGCTATGAGTATCTAATAAAATAATAAATATTTTGTTGAGGTGTTTTGAGCATTTTGGTGAATTTTCGATAAGTAATAATACACTTTTACTCCGTTGTTGATAATTTTTTAGTTATAATATAATTATAAAAAAATAATTATAATTTTTAGTTGAGTAATTCAGAGGAATTACAGTGAGACATGATAATTGGGGACTGATGGTTCAAGAGTGGAATATGTTTAAGTATGAAATTCTAAGCATTATTTGTATTGATTTTTGAGTTGTAATTCTTGTTTTCTGCCGTAATCATGCATACATACACATGATCATCTTAAACAATTTAAAGATCCGGTTCTAATTAATATTTAAAAAATACATCAAATAAAAAAAATCTACATCAACAATAACAACATTCAAAATTTTAACCAAAACAATTGTTATTTTTATAAAAAAAAAATTAAGATTAAATTAACTAATCCATTTTTTCATCTTTTTATATTCCGAATTAAATTTTCTAATCTTAAAAAATAACTAAAAATAAGCAAATAAAATTACGAATTAAATTTAACAATAAAAAAAGAAGAAATAACAATTAAAGAATAAATTTATAAATAGAAACATTGAAAATTCCATTATAATATATACTATACACTTTAATTTTTAAATTAAGAAACCCACACAAAATAATAAAAATATAATATTAAAAAATCTAAAAGAACAATATTTTATAGGAACACTTTTTTTTTTTGGAATAAGGATAATATTATTACCAAAAAACAAGTCAATACAAGCCGAGCAAACGATCCAGGCACACAAAGACCAACAAGAGCAAGACAAGCTAAAACCTATTAAAATAAGTTCTAAGCCTCCTATCCAATCTAGCTTTACACAAAACCATATCCACTATAGTTTCAGAATTTAAATCCACATTAGGGCTATTCTGAAAAATCTTTCTGTTTCTAGTAGTCCACACATGATAAACCACCTCAGCACAAACTATTTTAAGAAGTTTCACTTTACTCCCTTTCCCTTTGGTGTGTTGAATAATCCATTGAATTTCCGTTTCCCAAGCACACGGTTTCCGCTTCCAACCAAATCTGTTTAACACACTACTCCAAACACGATTTGTAGTTTTACAATCGAAGAACAAATGTGATCGACTTTCAGCCTGCTGACAGAATACACATTCATCATCAATTCGCACCCCATGCTTTCTTAATCTATCTTTGGTTGGCAGCCTGTTTAAACAAACCAACCACAAACCGAAAACAGCCCTGGGTCTAGCATAGTTACCATATATCAAATTTCTCCAATCCACACTATTTTTCTCACCTCTCAATTCCTTATACATTTTACCAATAACATAGTTACCACTGGATTTGAACTCCTGCCAAGCATTGGTATTAACCAAACTAACATTATGCTTAAACGGACTTTTTATAAAATGGGAACTATGTATAGGCGGGATATACTGAGAACTGTTACCTTTTTTCATATAATATGTGTGAATCCATTGAATCCATAGCCCGTCTTTCTTCACAAACAGATCCCACAAAAGCTTCCCCACAGCTGCCAAGTTCCATTCTCTAAGAGCCGTTACATTCCAACCGCCAGCTGCAACCGTATCACAAATGTGATCCCAAGCCACGTGAGATCTCCTGCTATCCTCTAAAGAACCAGACCAGACAAATTTACTGCACAAACTCTCAATTTGTTTGACCACCTTCTTAGGAAGATAAAAAACCTGCAACCAGTAGTTAGCAATTGTATTTATGATACTTCTCACCAATTGAAGACGACCTGCATAAGATAACAATTTGCTACACCAGTGCCTCAGTCTCTTCGTCATTTTCTCAATCAACGGTTGGCAATTAGAAATAGTCAATTTCCTACTGTCCAATGGAACACCCAAATACTTAAAGGGAAGAGATCCAATGGAACACCTTTATACTATAGCAAAATTGTACAATTCATCTTAAATATTCAAATTTTAAAATATTTAATAAGTTAATTTGAAAAAGGTACGATATATTAATTAATTGATGAGAAAGTAAATAATTAAGATATTGTATTAATATCCATAAAAAATAAGTAAAAGATAGTGATCTTTAAATTATTAAAAGATAGTGATCTTTAAATTATTACAATCCACAGTCTCGTATAATATTAATAATAATAAGAAGAAGAATTAATTATATGAGTTTCCCTATTTAGAAATTCTTAATAAAAAATTGATAGATGAAACATGTATATGCTTTACTATCTACTACTATTTAATCACGAGTTATACTGAAAGTCAAATTTAAATTTCTGTAAATCTACACAACCTTTGTTCCTTTTTATTTTTATTTTTAAAATAAATGGGCTTATTAGAATTTGGAGGCCACTGTATTTTAAAAGGGCATGTGGTGGACCAAAATGCACAGGGTATAACTGGCTTTGCATATATATATATATATATATATATATATATATATATATATATATATATATATATATATATATATATATATATATATATATATATATATATATATATATATTGGAGTTAGATAGGACTTTGGTCCAATGAGGTCAAGTTCATAGAGGAACCATAACGGTCTCATGTCCAGATAGGGACATAGTTAAGAGAGGAACCAAAGACAATGATAAATCAGTAATACACCTCTGATGCTCAAAATCCAGTACCCCATGCATATTGGAGGCGAAGTTGGTGCATTTCGTATTGCATTATAAATTGCATTGTTGTTGTTGTTGTTGTGTGAGAATTTCCTGTGTATTTTTATAACTGTCTTGCTGTTTACTTTCACCGCAAACATTTGTAAGGATTATTCTCACCCCTTTCGTCTTTTTTTGTGCGTGGCTTTTATGCCCATGTTACAGATACAGGTATCATGTATGTTGTTGTTTTGGAGAATGGTGGTCATTGCCTACTTCTTTGTTTTTTTTTTCGTTTTGTTTATTAACCTTCGTGTCGCTCTAGTATTGTAACACAAGGGATGAGACGTTGTTTATTTCATTTGGATGATTTTTGAATTGTTTTTTTGCAACTGATGGTATATTTGAGCAATTTCATTTGATGAGGCTATATGAAAGTATTGTTAAATGTTTCATTTTTCGCTGTGAGCTGTTTAATTTAATAACAGGTGTTTTATTTGAGAATGTGTGACACCCTTGGGTGAAAAATTACACTTAATTATTGTATTATTTTGTGAGTCAGGAAAATATGATGTTACACTTTGATTATTTTACGAATTTTTGATAATGACAAAGAGGGAAAAATATACTCTCAGGGGGAGAAGAGTATACTCTCTACTTAATTGAGGGGGGTTTTAATCACTCCAAAATACTTGTATCTATTTTTGTTACCACCTCCCTTGAGAGATGCACTGTCATAATCAAAAAGGGAGAGAATATGGATCTATGTGCTTGTAGGTAATAAAGAATCAACATGTGAAGTTTTGATGACGACAACATATAACAAATAACTTTAAACCCTAGAAGTATCTAACAGCATCAACATAGAACGCAAGATTAAGTGCTTATACAAAATAGACATTATCAAGCAAAGGTCTTGAAACTTCTTTGATGAAAGGTGTAAAATCTTGTCAGATCATGTTTGTTTATCTATCTAGTAAATTAGAGCACTTGTACAATCAATTAGAAAGATGATAATCGAATGTATAATCAGTAAAGGTAGCATATTAATGACTTGCAACGACTTTATATCCAAACTTTCCTATTTTGGCTTTACAAACGATTATATTTGAGCTATCTAATCGATTAGAGCATTTTACTAATTGACTAGATATTAAATTCAGCCCATGGATTGTTTCCTTTCTTGGGTTTTCCAACTACTATATAAAGGAGGGTATTCCTCACTTTAAATCACGCCACTTTCCAACGTTTTCATATTTCTTTGGAATTTATCTCTTTCTCTCTTTTTGGAAAATATTTTCAATTCACTTCTAATTGCCTTAGTGCTACTGAATGAAGCCTTACTTATGAGGAAGATAATTTTGTAAGTGGTTTATGTTGGTCATTTATATTTCTTAAGGGTGTGATACCTTTAAGAGATTGAGTTTGGTTCTTGAGATCAACCATAAATCTCTGTTATTTGTTTATCAAGCTTTGCCAGAAATTTTTTTTGTTTTGGTTATTGAGATCAGCCATAAATATCTAATTGGTTCGATAGCGTAGCCTGGGTAAGAGTTATCATTTGGCTGGGGGGATAAGTCTGTATTAAAGGTTCATGGATATAACCTTCAAAAGCTCAAGATTTATAGTGAAACTCTCAAGAAGACCTCTTGGGGACAGGATTAGGTCAACGTTCGACCAAACTTGTATAACTCTTTGGTGCAATCTTTCTAACCTTATCCTTTTATTTATCTGCAATTTAACTTCATTATTTAATTTTATGCTACAATTACTCATATAAAATTACTAATACGATCTTAAACGAGAAAAACATAAAATTAATCACGAATTTTGAATACCACAATTCATCACACTCTTGTGTTTGAAGTTACTTGTCCAACAATTCTAAGTTGGACCTTCACTTAAGGATTTTGATTGCCCCACAAGATAATTATATGTTGGTACTTTGCTAAAAAATCCTCGCCAAGAGGAACTCTGAATAACGCTTGGGGGGCTCGCCCCAAGATGCATTTGAAGGACTCACTTCAAATAATACAATCGTGATGTCAGGTCAATATTAGAGATTTTTACTGTTCTACCCCATTGCTGAAATTTATATCCCATAATACCCTAGTTTGAAAAAAAAATTCCAACGTACCCTGGTTTTAGTACGTACTCGTCCACTCAGTTGGCGAGCAGACGAGGCATGCCATGCAAGAAGGTGCTCGTCCACTCAGTTGGCGAGCACCTCAGTTTTTATTTTTATTTTTTTAGTTTTTCAGATTATTTTATTATATTAATAGTTTTATTTAATAATTTTAATTTTTAAAAACATATTTTATTAGTTTAATAATTTTATACTAATTAAAAATAAAATTTTATTCAATATTAAAATTAAATAAAATCAAAAATATATTAAGAAACAAATTTTATTCAAACAAAAGTAAATGCAATAAATATTTTTTTATTGATTATTGACAAATAAAATACATATCATCAAAAATGGTCGCCCGTTCCACACCTAGTGCCCTTTTTTAGCGATGTCCCCTGCCCATACGTTCATTTGTATTTCTTGTAGGTGATGGAGATGAATCAGAAGATATATATTGCTAATGATGTGTTGTAGGGGGGGCGCTTATCTTGTGGTTGCTCCGCAAGAAGGTCATCAATGTTAAGATCTGGCATTTGCATTAGTTGATCCTCCGTCAACAAAAAATGTTGGAATGAATGCAATGGTTGTGGTGGTTGGGTGTAGGTATCGGGTTGGGTATGTTGGAGGGTTGGATAGTAGACATCATCAGCCGTGAAGGTGGAGGTGGGTTGAGAGAATGAAATGTTGAAAGTTTGTTGCTGAGATTGGGGGTATGATTGATCAAAGTTTGGCAGAGGAGCTGGTGTGAACTGTAAGCATGGTCGAAGGGTGGATTGATGTTGATATTGTTGGTTGTAGTTGTAGTGGTAGTTTTGTTGAGGGGGTGGAGTGTGGGGAGTTTGATGTTGGTATGAGGTTGCATAGAATGTGTGTTGTTCGGTGGTCTGTGTGTGATGATATGTATGTTGAGCGGATGAAGATGCGTGTCCCCCAAATTGGGATGTGTACATTTGTGGCACATCCTGATGCATTGTTGCGGCAGTTGGTTGCGTTGAAGAGGAACCATGTATACGAGGGTCATTCAAAAATTGGTCTGGAGCAATATGCACATAAGGAATTGCTTGAAACCAATTTAAATACTCTCGGCTTGGCTTGGTTTCACCAACTACCGCGTCCCCCTGCAAAACCAAATATCTTCTACGTTTCCATTCTTTCACCTTGTCTTTGTTTAATTCTTGCCAATGAACTTTTTGGGCCTTTTTTATCGTCATTGCGTGGTGTTCCCTTAGACACCTTGGCTGGGAAGGGATTTCCTGTTCAAACCCGAACTGGAGTTTGACCCTATCTGTCTAATGCATTTCAACAGTATAGAAACAGATAAGAGAAGTTGTAGCACTCCAGATTTGGCTATCTCTAAGATTGGGCACCGGGAATTGAATGTACGGCCTTCATATCAACTGTCACAAATAAAAAAGTTAGAATACAATTAAGAAGTATATAAAACATGTAGGTTCTATGGTTTGAAAATCACGTCTCTTTCTTGCATGTGATCTATTGCGACTCGGTACCCTTGTAGATGGAAACAAGGATTATTGTCGTAATTCATATGTCGTTGGGTCCATCTTGCAGAAACAAATAAAATGTATAAATGTTAGGTATAGTTTATTAAGAAGATAATAAAGTTCATTTTTATATATTGAATACCTTTGAGCGTACTGAAATGACGGCTGCAATGTACTAACAGGAGCAAACAAGGGTATACACATGAATTCCCAAGTAGTGAGTAGTCCACTCATGCTCTTGACATTTTTGACCGCGGCTTTCCACATTTCTTTGTACAGTCTTGCAAGACAAGTAGAACCTCAACTAAATGTGTTGCATTTTCCAAGATCCCCCACGAAAGGAATCTATGAAGAATGCAACAGATTTTGACTTTTGTCTAGAAAAAAATAGTAGAAATGACAAGTAAAATATATACTTTGGCTTGTAAAATATTATGTTCTTCGATTTGGGAAGAGTTATTTTTTAAAGTTTCGTATAAATTCTCTAGCCAAGTAATCCTTACAGACCCTCTATTTTTATCAGCTGGTGTTGGTTCTACTCCTAAGTTCTCCATGTAAATAACTTAGGGGTTGGTAACATGTTTACATGGTAAATGAAACGTGTGTGTTTCCGGTATCCATCTCTCTAACCAAGCAATAACTAGGCTATAGTCAATTTTTAAACTATTTATTTTTGCGAAATTCGCAAAACCAGCTAATTCTAAATATAGGATTATTCTCGCACTTAGTTGAATGTGAGTATGAGAATGGCAACGAAACCTTGAATTCGCTTGGAAAAAATAAGGAAAAAATAGTGAACACAAAAAATACACTGCATGGCATTGAAATGATATTTTACACTGGCTTAAATGAACATAAAAATGAAAATAAGCACAAAAAATCTTACACTGGCTTGAATGTTTACTTGTGTTCCACGCTGTTCTTCGGCCATCCATAACAAAGACATTTAAAACGATAGACTCAAGGTGAATTAGTGAACGCTTTATTATTTTGTTGTAAGATTGTTAGCAAACAAGAGATGAAGAAATGTGTTTGAAGAAATTTTTTTACTGACTTGAATTTATAGAGGAATAGTTGTAGAGAAGTTAAAAAATGTGACAAGATTATACACTGGTAGAAGTGACAATACACTGCTTGGCATTGAAACTTGATTTACTTTCAAGGAATGCATGCAAACCTTGTAACGTCCCAAAATAATTAGGATATCTATTTAATTAAGTTATTATAGACATTCGTGGGTTCGGTGTATTTTGGGTGGAAAATTTTGATGCCTAATGACCTGTGTTGTGGGGTATTGATGATGTTAAGGGGGTGCTGAGAGTATTTAGATGTATGTGATATGTTAATAACATTTTGGTAATAATAATATGATTTTATGATATATATTATTATTATTATTATTTTAAAATAAAAGGAAGGGCTAAGTGGTAATTGTACGAGGATAAGTGAGGACGAAGTTGGGATAACATATTAAGGGTCCTAAGGGTATAGTGGACAAAAAGGAATTGGAGAGAAGGAGCAGTCGTTGTTGGTACGATCATCTTGGAGAAAATGCTCTGAGGAAAAGGGAGAAGCAGAGCTAAGGCCTAGAGACATCGGAAGAATCTTCATCTAAGGTAAGGGTGGGGTTCTTTAATCTCTAAGGGTTGCATAATTTTTGTATGAGGGTAGATAAACTTATATGATTATTCCTAGATGGTTGTGTTGATTTGGGAGATTGGGGGTTTGTGTATGTCAGAGGTTTGATAAGAGGAAATTATATAATTGATCGGTTGATGTGTGTTAATTTGTGTTTATACGAATTGTTTTGGTTGTATGTGTATGCCTGAGTTATGTTTGTGGTGTTAGAATGTGTTCTAATTGACGAGAATTGATGATGTGATATGTTGAATTTCGTTTACCATGAGTATGATAATTCTATTTTGATTGTTGATATGCTTTCCTTCATTGTTGGGTTTTGAGGGTTGGCACATAAACATGAAGGATTGATGATTTTATGATGTATGAATGATGGGAGGATCAACAAATATGTATTTTAGGTTGCTTATAATTGTGGTATGAGGTAGGATTTCGAATTCTGAATTTGGGGGTTTTTACGAAATCGAAATCGGAGGGCCGGAAGGCCTCCAACGCTGAAAAATGCAGAAGTCTGCATTCTGCAAGGCAATGGCGAGCGCCTTTAAGCTTACGGCGAGCGTCGTGATGCCTCGTCGCAGCCAGGCAGCTTTGGGTCCAAATACGGTTTCAATCATAACTTTTGATCCGTAAGTCCGTTTGAGGCGCCGTTCGAATCGTTGGAAAGTTGGTTTTATGTACTTTCTGTTAAAATTATTTTCAATGATAGAATTCCAACTATTCGATGCGTTGTATGTGTTTCTGTGTATGTTTTGACGTGTTGAACCGTGAGATGTGGAATTTGGTTGTGCGAATATGTGTCGTTGTTGTGGATTGCAATGTTTGCATGTTTGAGCAGGTATATGCTATATGTTGTGCAGTCGTGAGGTAATTTATTGGTGGTACGTTAGTCATATGCCTTACGTCGTTGTTGTATGTTGTTTTTGAGTGTAATAGTTATTGCTTATGATGTGGTATGATGTTGTGTTTGAGTGCATAGCATATTGTATAAGTTGTGTGATAAGCCATGTGCCCATGTGGGGTGTGAGCGTCTTATCCAGATTCTTTGAAATAGAATCATGTTGGTGTTGTTGTTTTTGTTAGGGTAATCGTGTGCCCATGTCGGGTGTGAGCGATTACGGGTGATCGTGTGCCCATGTGGGGTGTGAGGATCACGGATGTCGTGTGCCCATGTGGGGTGTGAGCGACTATTATGAAATTCTAACGGGAATTATGACCATGAAACAGGGGTCGAATTGGTACCAAATGCATTGAGTTGAGTCGTGGGTCTCATTGCATTGCATTACGTATGCTGATTATCTGTTGTGTTAGAAATGTTATTTGTGTTGATGTTGTCGTATTTGTGTTGATGTTGTGGTGTTAGGGTGAGCCGTATAAGAATTATGTATTTTCATACTTATATTATGCATTTCTTATGTGATTATGAGAATCTCACCTCTTCTGTTTGAATGTTACCTCCACGTGGGTAACGTGCAGATAATCAGGAGTAGTTTGGAAGTCGTGGTAAGTGAAGACGAGGTGCTTCACTTTAGTGGCGTCTGCTCTGATATGTAACATTGGGAGTCGGAAACTCGTTTATGCATGTTTTATTTTGGCTAAGGAATTTTGGTTGCCTTTACAGTTTACAAAACAAATTTTTGGTAAATTGAAACTGTTATGCTTTATTATTCGAATGATTAATTTCCGCTGCGTAATAAAGAGTATTTTTGGATTAAAGTATGCTTTAATTATGTTACATGTCTGTTTATGCATAAGTTTTTGATGAAAGTAATGCCCTTTATTTCTGAGTTGTATTATTTTACTCTGATTATTCGATTAAATTATACGGAGGAATGTGGGGTGTTACATAGTGGTATCAGAGCAGGCCGGTCCGTCCGGCCAAGTTGTCGAGTTGTTATCGTGTGACAGTTGAATATTGTTGATGCTGTTTGCTCCTTAGTAAGTGATATGAGGGTGAAACACTATTAGTACTTTCTTGTTTTTCTAATCCCTTGTCTGCAGGATGAGAGTGAGACAAGTGGGGGAGAATCTTGCGTTTCTACGAGATGCTTCGGGTGTGGAGTGTTGGCTTAGTGTGTCGTTGATTGCAAGAGTGCAATTTTTTAGTGGGACAGTGTTGTTTCCATTATTGAAGAGATCAGATATCATATTACTGCATGAGGGAGTGCAGTGTAAGGATGGGCACGGTTTGTCTTCAGTTGGAGCAAGATGAGGTTATTCTTGAGGCAGATTGGTAGGAGCTAACCCTTGTGTTTACCAATAGTCAGATGAGTAGGGTAGTGTGCGGCTGATATCAGGAATGTAGAGGTCGTGAGAGTTGTATTGTTTCCGAAACTGAAGGAAATACAGAAAGAAGGCTTGTGTCAACTAAGGATTGTGCCTTGGGTAGCTTGTGCACAAGATGCAAGGAACACTATTATAGTTGGTAAAGATGGTTTATGCCTCATCATGATGATCGACTGTCTATTGACAAATTGAGGAACTGATCACCCTTAATCTCTTGTTGATAGTAGACGGGATCATGCGCGATGGAATAGACGTATCTTGTCGACTTAGATAGTATGTTCAGTGAATTGTTCGGAGTTAAGCAAAGTGTTTACCGATGGTTTTGATGAGCCGATGCAGATTCTTATATATCTGAAGATGAAGCATATTTGAGGTTTTGTATGTCGGTAAGTTGGGATGTCTCCTAGAGGAAATGATCTGGTATTGTGGATGGTTGCTTCTTAGAGAGTAAGAGTGAACTTAACTTTGACGAAAGTGAAGAGTTGAGGTTATACCTGTTAAGTAAGTAGAAGAACTCTCAAGAGATGATGCTCAGATGTTTTACATGTTTGCTATGATGGTGTTCTGGAGATTGGCAGTAAGGTCGCAACAAAGAATTGCCAATTGTGCGTGAGTTCCAGACATGTTTTTGGATGACATATCGGATGTGCCGCTAAAGATAGAGGTGGAATTATTTGTTGATCGTGTCCCTGGTACCATATTCTATGGCTTCATACATGATCTCGGTGTTAGAATTAGTAGAACTGAAAGAGCAGTTAAATGATTTACTAGAAAGAAGATTTGTGAGACCAGGGGTGTCGCCTTAGAGAGCTTCAGTATTTTTAGTAGAGAAATGGATCATAGCATGAGGTCGCGTGTTGATCGATGAGTAGTATGGAAACACACAGTTGTGTTCGGGATGGTTTGAGTTTTGAATTGTGATGAATCGCGAATGATTTGAGGTTCCTTGATGGTATTACCTTGTTATGGGTTGAAAATCGTGTGTCAGCAGAAACCTTGAGTGGGCCGAAAACCCATAAGAAGAATTTGTATGGGATGTAGTAATCAGAACAAGAGTTGCTAAGTTGTTTTGGATAAATTCTTTCGAACTCGGGATGAATTTCGAAGGTTGCGTATCTTACGGTTGTAGTAGTATGACTCTTGCTTCTCTATCATTGGAGAGTGTTGAACCTATGCTAAACAGTTGTTAGTTGATAGAGAGGTTATTCTATTGATGGACATAAATGAGATTTGGGTATTATTTGATGGGTAGGCACTCCATTGGATAAGTGTGATTTTATGCAGATTGATAACTCTCTAAAGGGCTTAAGGTTAAGTGTCCACTTTCAAGAATATATGACTTGGAGTCCTTGGAACTCGGTTTGGGGTATTACAATATAGGATGATGTTGTTCGGTTCTTGTAATGCGCTTGGGATGTGTGTGAGGTTACGAACCATATCTTCCGTACCTAATCGAATAAGTTCGAAGTGGTGTTCGTTGGGGTATTCTGATCCATTATAAAATCAGAAGAAGGACATGTAGGGTATTTGAGAATTGAGTTACATGTATTGGAAGAGATGAAGTTTTATGCTAAGTTATCAAAGTGTGATTTTTGGTTGACGAGGATGAGTTTTCTTGGTTATGTTGTTTTCGTTAAGGGTGTTGTTGTGGATCCATCCAAAGTAGATGCGGTTCTACAATGAGAAGGCTCTGAAGTTAGTTAAGGAGATTAGAGGATTTTTTGGACTCAATTGGTTATTACCGCAGGTTATGGAAAACTCTTCCAAGTCAGCATTTTATCTCAGTTGACTTGCGAAAGGTAAGTTAATTGTGTGGGGATGTTCGTTGTGAGGAAAGTTTTAGAGAGCTGAAGTAGAAGTTGACTACGGCTCAAGTTTTGATTCTGCCTGAGCCTAATAAATCGTTTGTGGAATATTGGGAGGTGTTTGTAATGAGTTAGACAGTGTACTAATGTAAGATGGTGAAGTCGTAGCTTAGGCCTTACGACAAATGAGGATTCATGAGAGAATATATCCTATTCTAGAGTTGGAATTGGTTGCAGTTGCATATGTGTTAAGGATCCAGAGGTATTATTTTCATGGATCTAGACCCGAAATGTTTAGTAATCACAAGAGTGTAAAACAGCTGTTTGGTCTGAAGGAATAGAATATGAGACAATGAAGATGGTTGGAATTCTCGATGAGTTATGACCTTGGCTTGAAGTATCCTATTGGTAAAATTAATGTCGTGCCTGATGAGTTAGGTCGAGAGTCTTTTCATATATCTGCTTTGATGGTCAGAGAATTACAATTGAGTAGCAGTCCAAAGACTTATATTGGGTGTGTGAGCTGACGCAGTAGAGTGAGAGGTTGGGTATATAAAAGGTGAATGATGACTTCCTAGTGAATATTAGAGAGAGTCAGAAGTTGGATATGAAATTGGTGGATTTGATAGTTGCGAGTAATCAGAGTGCGCAGCAGAAGCGTGACATAGCGCGGTTCGATTATGCGTGTGTGAACAGTAAGAGTTCAAGGGTTGAACGTTATGACATGCAGGAATGGAAGTGATATGATGAAAGGTTTAAATATTAATCATGTAATGTGTGGCCACGAGGTTGGTGTTCTTGTTACGTTGAAGTGGTTAGGACGACGTTGTGTCGTGGAACTTTATGTTCTTATCCTTGTCGTCGCCTCGTTTCCTATAGTGGTGGTCCAATGCGAGTAGCTAATTCCTGGGATAGAGAATTAGAGGGGTGTTACCTATGGTGATGGTAACGATTATGATGTGTTATGGTTCAAGAGTGAACCTGTGGGTGTGTAACTCGGCTATTCTTTGCATCTCGAATTGGTTGTCGAGTGCATTGTGGGGACATTGCATCTTGTTGTGTTATTAATGAAGTGGGTTATTGTTTTGTGTCACACATGGTGTTGCCTTCATGACTTGGGAGTAGGAGAGCAGGATGCGTGAGGCGGTTCCTGAGTTGTTTGTATCGGGTGAATTTTCGAGGACAAAAATATTCTAAGTGGGGGAGGGTTGTAACGCCCCAAAATAATTAGGATATCTATTTAATAAAGTTATTATAGACATTCGTGGGTTCGGTGAATTTTGGGTGCAAAAGTTTGATGCCTGATGACCTGTGTTATGGGGTATTGATGATGTTAAGGGGGTGCTGAGAGTATTTAGATGTATCTGATGTGTTAATAATATTTTGGTAATAATAATATGATTATATGATATATATATATATATTATTATTATTATTATTATTATTATTATTTTAAAATAAAAGGAAGGGCTAAGTGGTAATTGTGTGAGGATAAGTGAGGACGAAGTTGGGATAACATATTAAGGGTCCTAAGGGTATAGTGGACAAAAAGGAATTGGAGAGAAGGAGCAGTCGTTGTTGGTACGACCATCTTGGAGAAAATGCTCTGAGGAAAAGGGAGAATCAGAGCTAAGGCCTAGAGACATCGGAAGAATCTTCATCTAAGGTAAGGGTGGGGTTCTTTAATCTCTAAGGGTTACATAATTTTTGTATGAGGGTAGATAAACTTGTATGATCATTCCTAGGTGGTTGTGTTGATTTGGGAGATTGGGGGTTTGTGTATGTCAGAGGTTTGATAAGAGGAAATTGTACAATTGATTGATTAATGTGTGTATATTTGTGTTTATACGAATTGTTGTGGTTGTATGTGTATGCTTGAGTTATGTTTGTGGTGTTAGAATGTGTTCTAATTGATGAGAATTGAAGATGTGATATGTTGAATTTCGTTTATCATGAGTATGATAATTCTGTTTTAATTGTTGATATGCTTTCCTCCATTGTTGGGTTTTGAGGGTTGGCACATAAACATGAAGGATTGATGATTTTATGATGTATGAATGATGGGAGGATCTACAACTATGTAGTTTAGGTTGCTTATAATTGTGGTATGAGGTAAGATTTCAAATTCTAAGTTTTGGGGTTTTTACGGAATCGAAATCGGAGGTCCGGAAGGCCTCCAACGCTGAAAAATGCAGAAGTTTGCATTCTGCAGGGCAATGGCGAGCGCCTTTAGGCTTACGGCGAGCGCCATGATTCCCCGTCGCAACCAGGAAGCTTTGGGTCCAAATACGATTTCAATCATAACTTTTGATCCGTAAGTCCGTTTGAGGCGCCGTTCGAATCGTTGGAAAGCTGGTTTTATGTACTTTCTGTTAAAATTATTTTCAATGATAGAATTCCAACTATTCGACGCGTTGTAAGTGTTTCCGTGTATGTTTCAACGTGTTGAACCGTGAAATTCGGAATTCGGTTGTGCGAATGTGTGTCGTTGTTGTGGATTGCAATGTTTGCATGTTTGAGCAGGTATATGCTGTATGTTGGGTAGTCACGAGGTAATGTATTGGTGGTACGTTAGTCATATGCCTTACGTTGTTGTTGTATGTTGTTGTTGAGTGCATTAGTTGTTGCTTATGATGTGCTATGATGTTGTGGTTGAGTGCATAGCATGTTGCATAAGTTGTGTGATAAGCCGTGTGCCCATGTGGGGTGTGAGCGTCTTATCCGAATTCTTTGAATTAGAATCGTGTTGTTGTTGTTGTTGTTGTTGTTGGGGTAATCATGTGCTCATGTGGGGTGTGAGCGATTACGGGTGATCGTGTGCCCATGTGGGGTGTGAGCGATCACGGATGTCGTGTTCCCTTGTGGGGTGTGAGCGACTATTATGAAATTCCGTCGGGAATTATGACCATGAAACAGGGGTCGAATTGGTACCAAATGTATTTAGTCGAGTCATGGGTCTCATTGCATTGCATTACGTATGCTGATTATCTGTTGTGTTTGAAATGATATTTGTGTTGATGTTGTCGTATTTGTGTTGATGTTGTGGTGTTAAGGTGAGCCGTATAAGAATTATGTATTTTCATACTTATATTATGTATTTCTTATGTGATTATGAGAATCTCACCCCTTCTATTTGAATGTTTCCTCCACGTGGGTAACGTGCAGATAATCAGGAGTAGTTTGGAAGTCGTGGTCAGTGAAGACGAGGTGCTTCACTTTAGTGGCGTCTGCTCTGATATGTAACATTGGGAGCCGGGAACGCGTTTATGCATGTTTTATTTTGGTTAAGGAATTTTGGTTGCCTTTACAGTTTACATAATAAATTTTTGGTTAAAATTGAAACCGTTATGCTTTATTATTCGAATGATTAATTTCCGCTGCGTAATAAATAGTATTTTTGGATTAAAGTATGCTTTAATTATGTTACATGTCTTTTTATGCGCAAGTTTTTGATGAAAGTAATGCCCTTTATTTCTGAGTTGTATTATTTTACTCTGATTATTTGATTAAATTATGCGGGGGAATGTGGGGTGTTACAAACCTACTCCATAGGGCTAGTACGTTATTTGTTGCATGCAGAACATTTTTGAAACCTTCACATGCTCGCCAACTGAGTGGAAGAGCGGCTGATGAACACGAACATGCTCGCCAACTGGGTGGACGAGCACACACTACCCTAGGACATGTTCGTCCTTTGTATGGGCGAGCACACAAGTGTATTTTTTAACAGGTTTTGACTCTTATACGTGTGTATTTATATAATGCTGAATTTTCACATTTGTATCATCATTCCACATTCCAGTAACAAATTCATAGAATTCTCACATCTAAAATGGCTCAGAGAAATTTAATAGTTACCTGTCACTTTAGCGGTACTGTTTTCACAAATTGTAACGCTGGATTTTCATTTGGCAACACAGATACATACGCATTCAAAATTCATGTGAATTCTGATTTTCTTCATTTCAAAGATAGGATGGAAAAAAATTAGAATGATTTGTTGAGGAAATTATTTATCGTCATCCATTGATTAATGGAGATGATGGTACAGTTTTTTACATAATGAAACTGATCAAGAACGACGAAGACGTCAAAGCAATGTTTCAGTGCCACATTATGTTTAGTCAATTACCCACAATTGAGTTGTATGTTCATCTACTTGAACATGCCGAAACATTTCCGACTCAATCGACACAATCACACCAATATGGAATGAGTCAAACATCTAACGACGAACCTTTCATACCAAATGAAGAGGTTGGGGAAACAAGTGACGATGATCTTCAAGAGGTCAGGATGCAAGATCTTTTGGGTAACAGCGACTAAGAGGACGATGAAGATATGATAGTAGCGCCTACCCAGGAAATTCGCGCCGAACCAATAAGCTTGTACAACCCACTTGTACATATGCAGAATATATGTATGGAAGATGTTGAACCAATCTCTGTGTTTGGATGTGTCATACCAAACCATATAGGTGACAAAATAGAGATTAGGATGGAGTTTGAAAACAAGGAAGATTGTAGTCTCGCTCTGTAACATTGGCATATAACACACAGTGTTGACTATTGGGTTTACCAATCTGACAATGAACGATGCGTAATTAAATGTAAGAAACAAGACTCCAATTTCAAATGCAGAGCTTCTTTGAGAAAAAAGAACTCAAAATGGAAGGTTGGTAAGTTGTCTAGGCCTCACACATGCACTACCACGTCTATGGCACAAGACCATAGGAAGCTCAGTTCAGAAATGATTAGCCACAACATTAGAGAGCTTGTCAACCGTGATGCTTCACTTAAGGTGAAGGTGATCATTGCTCATATTCTTGAAAAATACAGGTACATAATATCTTACAGGAAAACATGAATCGCAAAGTGTAAGGCCATAGAGTCACTACGGAAATTGGGAAACATCTTACAACGACCTGCCACAATGGATATTGGTAATGAAAACCTATCTTCCAGGAACCATTATTGAGTTGCAAACCCTACCTGCAATTTCAAATGATGGTTCCCAAATATCTGGCAAACGAATCTTTCATCGCCTGTTTTAGGCATTTCGACCGTGTATACGTGGCTTTGGCTATTGTAAGCCCATTGTGCAAGTTGACGGAATGTGGTTGTATGGCAATTATAGAGAAACTCTGTTGATATTAGTGGCACGGGATGGGAACATAAACATTTCCCCAATAGCTTTCGCATTGGTCGAAGGTGAAACAAAGGAAGCCTTAAGCTTTTTTCTAAGGAACCTGAGGTTACACATGACACCACAACCTAATTTGTGTCTAATCTCAAATAGACATGAATCGATTAAGAGTTCATATAACAATCCTGAAAATGGATGGCAACATCCACCATCTTCACATGTCTACTGCATTAGACACATTGTGCAAAACTTCATGCGCGAGATTAAGGACAAGGAACTACGCAAAAAACTTATTAACATGGGTAAAAAATACATTTTAGTTACCTGAACTATTTTTTCATTCTTTTGCTATGTTTTTCATACCGTTTCTATTACAGGTTACGCATTGACGGAGGCTACATTTAACTACTATCGCGGGAAAATCCGAAGAACAGACATGGAGGCCTCACGTTGGATAGACAACATACCTAGGGAGAAGTGGGCTAGAGCATATGACAGAGGGCAACGTTGGGGACATATGACATCTAACTTGGCAGAAGCCATAAACTTTGTACTAAAGGCAACCCGAAACCTTCCAATCAGTGCATTGGTCCAATCTACATACTATCGAATAGGTTCCCTCTTTGGTAAAAGAGGCCACAAATGGACCAAAATGCTGGCTACCGGCAAAGTCTTCACGGATGGTTGCAACAAGGGAATAACATATGAAGTAGCCAAGGCTAACACACATAATTTCATGCAATTTGATCGCGAAAGATTATGTTTCATGGTGCAGGAAAAAATTAATCAGAATGATGGTCGTCCGACAGGCACTTTCAGCGTTGACCTGAGGAATCAGTGGTGTGACTGTGGGAAATTTCAGGCATTTCACTTACCTTGCTCCCACGTTATCGCAACATGTTCTAGTATACGTCAGGATTACTCCATTCACATTCCAGAAGTCCTCACAGTTCTTAACGTATTCAAAGTCTACAAGGAAAGCTTCCTGGGACTACCCCACGAGGAGAACTGGCCAAAATATGAAGGTTTTACTCTTTGCCACGACGATTCCATGAGAAGAAATAAGAAGGGACGTCCAACAAGTAGTAGGATTAGAACCGAAATGGACAACGTTGAAAAGGAAAAGAGAATGTGTGGGATTTGCAGAGAAATAGACCATATGCCTAGAAAATGTCCAAATGTTGTCGCCCCGTCTAGATAATTTTATTTGGTTTTCAAGTTAATCAGTTAGTAAAGTTTTTAGCTTGCACTTGATTTCTCTGTGATCCAACATTAATTTATAATTCAAGACAACTTTTACTAACAACTACGAAACAAAGACTCTGCTCATAAAACAACAAGACAATGAACAATTAAATGATTCAACAAATCAACAACACTAGGAGATTACAACCATCAACTTAATATCAGCTTGGTTGTACATCATCATGACACAAACATAATCTTTTTTTACAGCTTTCCAGACCATGCCATCTCTCTCTTTAACAAGCCTTTCGATTCTTCTAATCTTTTCACCTTCAGCTATTTCACCTTCTAACCACCTCACCAGACTTCTCTGAAAATGCTCGAACGTGACAGTGTTCCATAGTCGGATCTTCAGCAGGGGTTTTCTTGGTGAAAAAACCAGTAGAGCATCTCTTTTGGTAAGAGGAGTGTTTGGGTTGGTAAAATACTCCATGGCTGGATCCATATTTCAGACTAAAAATGAAGAAATTCGTGTACCAGATCTGATATTTAAAGGTTACACACAATGCTATTTATAAAACATAGAAAAATAATTAAATATTTAATTGCTCGTCCAATGGATGGCCGAGCATCATCATGCCATAATTTATGTTTACTAAATAAAATTAAAACTCAAAAAGCTAACATACAAGTTAATCAACAACAACAACAACCAACACAAGTGGATCTTCGACTCCTCTGTTAACTTTTCCACTATGTGTTGTGTAAAGACCATATTATAATACATGCATCAAATCATATATTATACATGAGTTTCACTTTTTGGTACTGAAACATAATAAGTTCCTAGTTAACACATTATATACATAAATGCCTCTAATACAAAACACCTAAAAGTCTAAGGCATTACATATACAAGATGTTCCAAAATGATAAAAACTAAGAACTAGATCAATACAATGATCTCAAAACATAACGCCATAGAGGAAGCCATGCCATCACAAAACCACGATCCGTAAGGAAAGTCAAATAACCTTGTCCTTACCCTTCGCCAAACCTGCAGAACCTGTGATGTAAACAACAACAGTGGGGTGAGATACATCAAATCTCAGTGAGTTCCCTATCTTAAAGTCCTCTCGGCTATATAAGGTTCTAACAAGCCTAACTCAAGTCAAAAAGGGAAAAAGGGAAGTGACCTTGAGTACACACACACTATATGGACACATGTTATGAGTTCATCAACTCACAATATCACTAATCCGTAACCACACCAAGGCATCCCCTTTTCCCGTCCGCTTCTACGTCTAGAAGACGACCCGAGTCATGGATCCTTGAACCTACTTGACATACAAATGGATTCGGGTTCTACGGGCCATAAACCGTTATGAACCGTCGCTTCACACGGGCCATAAACCGTCACAAGCATACGCTCCCAGAGCGTCATTCGTACTGCACACGGGAATCAAACCTGTCAAGTAGTTGTGCACAAGTTTCAGAGGAGCTCGAGACCCATGAAACGCACTCGCAAATAAAATCGGTTACGATTACGTGATCCCACACAATCGTGATCGTATTCGACAATCACAAGGCCATAATGCCTTAACATAACCAAACGGTTAACACACATGTTCCATACTAGTGTTTATTCGTTCTAAATTGTCCAACACTGCTTATGGTAATTGTCCTCCCTCTACTTACTTTATGTTTTATCGTGCATACATTTTTCAACAACAATTACACAACCAACATCAACAAAACGACACAATTCCAACAATTCCGATATAATTAAATCGGCCGTCAATCTTAAAACCAATGTAATAAGAAAGTACATTTTATTACCTTTCCAACGATACCAAAATTGTTCCAATCCGAGTTACGTACAAAAAGTTACGGCATTGTAAACAATCGATCGGAAAAATAAATCACAACAGCAGAATTCTGTAACTCTCCTGCCCGTACGCATATTGGCATTCCCCGTACGCGTATTGCCCAAATGCTCGCCCAGCCATACGCGTATTTCCCCAAGCGATACGCGTATTGCCCAAAATCCTCGGCCATCCATACGCGTATTGCCCTTGCCGTACGCGTATTGACAAGCCCCATACGCGTATCATCTCGACCAATACGCATATGCGCAGAGGAAAATTCTGCAGAATTTTCTGCAGAATTTTTCTGCTACGGGATCAACCCATTTCAACCCAAAAATCCATTTTCCTCAACCCAAATGCACTGAAACAGGTTACAGATACAACAAGCAGTATAACATACAATCACACATTGCATTTAGCAGTTAGATTCATGAATTTTGTGCAAAAGATTCAATTTTCACAATTTCAACCTAACTCTAAACTCAACAAAACTCTACTCTAAAGAGTCTAACTAGAACCCACCTGGATTACTAGACGAGGAGGTTGATACGGAGACGAGTAAACGAAGAACAGATGAATTGATGATGATTCTTGAGCTTTTGGAAAATTTCTCTTCTTCCTCTTTCTTTTCCTTTCCTTCCTTCCCTTTTTCCTTTTCTTTCTTTCTCTTTAGCTTTTGTTTGGTTTTTCCAAGGGAAATGAAAAGAAAATAGATAGTATAAAAACTATCATTTTTAGTAACACTACTAAATGTCCAAAATTAGCTCAAATACATCAAATTATAAAACTCAACGTTAAATACTATTACTTTAATCGACTCTGAGTTCGTCAGTTTACTCTAATTATTTTATCAGATAATTACTCAGAGTACCCCGGAACCCAGTTGATCATAATAATATTAACCAGAGCGTTTATAAATTTACGGGGTATTACATGTTGAAAACATACATTGGACATCTTCATCATTTTCTATACGATCCAAGTAATACATGTACGTACCCTCCGAGCTTGCATCAGTCAACATTATATATGGACAACAATACTCCATTTTTCTCACCTTCATACGACGACCACCCAACTGTCGAAAATTCGTGTTAATTGCTGCAATCACGGTTTTGAAATTCCACAGCGGATCTAGATAAACACTGATTTTTTTCTTACTCATAGAACACAAGAGCTCGAACATACATTGTTAAAAATGCAAATACCTAGCTCGAATGATTTGTATTGATACGCATCCATCTGTTTATAGAAAAATATTACGTTTAAACTCGGTCATTCATTGGCCGAGCATCTCTAAACACTCGGCAACTCATTGGACGAGTATCAATCATTTTTAAAAAATTATCAAAAAGATAATAATTTTGAAAATAAAAAAAAAAATTTTAAAATATTATTTAATTCATAAAATATGTTTTTACTAATTAAAATTATTATTATAATTAATTAAACAATGTTAAAATCTGAAAAACTAAAAAAATAAAAAATAAAAACTCATGTGCCCACCAACTGAGTGGACGAGCACCTTCTTGCTTGCCATGCCTTCATCTGCTCGCCAACTGAGTGGACAAACACGTACTAAAATTAGGATACGTTGGATTTTTTTTCAAACTGGGATATTATGGGATATAAATTTCAACAATGGGGTAGAACAGTAAAAAAAATTTCAATATTAACCTAGAAATTATGGAACAAACTATGACAAAACCCAAAGGTCATAAAAGAAATTGAAAGAAATCACTATGAAGTCTGAACTTTCTCATTAATAAACCCGAAAGGCGTGGTAATAAAAACCTTCTACCAAGTGCATAAATACAAACGTTGAAAAGTAAACCAATAACCTCTAAGTTGATGCCTTTTTGAATTCGTCACAAGCTCACTTGAGTGACTTGCTTCAAACTTGTCAGCAAGGACTCACCCCAAGTTTTGAATTTTTGCTTTAAGAACTCATGGAATCTGAAGGATCGCAATATATTTGAGATAAATCATTTCACCATTTCAAAAACCTCATGCTTGATCGAAGAAAGAAATAGAATAATTTTGTTGGTAAAAAAAAAGGGATAATCCAAAAACTTAGTAGTATAGGAGATTAGATGGTTAAGATATATCTCACCCACTTTTTAATAAGTTTAGAAATTAAATTGATCCATCATTAGAGCTGTCAATGAACCAAACCAACTCGAAAATAGTTCGAAATTCAATTCAAAAATTAAATCGTTGAACTATGTTCATGAACCAAATGAGCTGAATATGAGCTAAAAACTATGTTCGTTAACTAAATGAGCTAAACTTGAACTATACATAGTTCGACTCGTTAGATTCATGAGTCAATTCGATTATATATGAGATAAATTATATTGTCTTTAAAATAAGTTTAAAGAATTGTTCTAAATCTTAGTCTCATATTTTCTTTTAATCTAACAGTTTTAATTGATAATTTATATTTTCAAGTGAGTAAAATATTTCAACGAATAATTATACAAATAAAATTAACATCGTATAAATTCCAATCTTACAACTTTTATTTTATTTCTATATTTTTTATTTAAAAAATATTAATTTAAAATGTCAAATATATATATATATAAAATAGACTTTAAAAAATTACTTTTAAGTGTGTGAAATAAGCGAGTTAAACCTAACAAGATAAACCTAACGAGTTGAACCGAAATATTCGTGAACTTCTAACAAGTCGAATTTGACCTGAAAAAAAAGTTCGTGATGAACTCGAACTCGAACTCGAACTCGGCCAATTCTTAAAGAGTCGAGTTTGAGCTGAAAAAAAAGTTCGTGATAAACTCGAACTCGAACTCGAACTCGGTTAATTTTTAACGAATCGAACTGAGCTAAGGCGAGTTTAACTCGACTCGACTCATTTCCAAACTCCAACCCAAAGGTAATGGGCTAGAGTATTAAACCTTTAAAGTATACTATAATCCAGCCAAACTCATGTCATGCAATCAAACAGTAGTAATTAAATTTAAGATAGCAATAACTAGTATATTAGTTCATTCATCCTCATCATACAAAAAAGTCATTCGGCATTGAGTGCAAAAGAAACCCAGCACAACATAGCCAGCAGCACAACTAACAAAAAAAAAAACAAAACCAAAAAATATAAAACTTCTTTGATATGTCAGCAACATAATTAATTGGTCATGAAACACAGGCCGTAGGCACGAGACACTTGGAAATGAAACCCAACATTTTTTTCTGCACAAACAATAATAATTCAAGTCAAAATAATGAATCAAATCACGGATAACACAATTCACAACATTTAATAGTATAAAAACAAAAAAGCAACGAACCCTCTTGGTTTTGCGAAGAAGCTCAGGAGAAATCTTGTAGAGATCTTCATCAACTGGTTTTGGAAGTCTGGTTGGTACAGGAGCCTTTCGAACGACGACGTCGTTTACATGTAATGTCTTCTTCTTGTTGTTCATTGGTTTCTTTGGATTTTCCGTTACATCGTACACTTTCCCCTGTTTTCTCATTCTTGTTTCTCTATTCCTCGTCGTCTACACATTATAAACCATACACAAAACATCACACACTCATCTTGTTCTTATCTGAACCAAACAAAAATGTAATTACAAAAAATAATTAAACAAAGAGAGGTTACCGTTCCAACTGGTTTCTTATAATGAACCGCATAAAGATCTTGTTCTCCACACACATGTAGATCAGTTTCACCAGATGAAGAACTGTAACGAATCAAACCAGCTTGTCTCGCATTCTCAAAATACTGTGTTATGGGCAACTCGTTTGCGATATCCCAGTTCCCAAAAGCTGGTATTTGCCCACTTCTCTTCCAATATTCCTATCAATAAAGACAGACATAATCATTATTCATCAACTTTACCAACTAGCTTAAGAAAAAGAAAGGGAAAAAGGGTCGCGGAAAATAAGCTTACATCCATTATATTGGTTTCTTAAATCAAAATAAAAGACCTTGCTTCACCCAGGAAGTGACTGCTTCTAGTGTTTTTCTTGTGCTTGTGCCTTTTCAAGAATGAATGAGGATACAACTTTTAAAGGGAGAAAAGTAACAAGAAACGATGACGTGGTTCCCAAAAACCTCAGACAGGGTTATTAATTCCCTGAACAGAATTTATAGAAAAGAAGAATCTGAGCAAAACTGAAAAGGATGGGTTAAAGTTTTTTTACCTATGCAGACAGGGAAAGTAAGAAAGGGCTGCATTGAAATTCAACAGAGAAGCAGAGAAAACAGAAACAGGCATTGATAAGATTGAACAACAAAAACAGGATCTGCCAAGAATTCTGTTGTAGCATGGATTTTGTTCCTTTTACTACTAAAATTCTATACATACATTTGGTGTATAATACACAAATACTACAAACAAGTAAGAATAGAGATAGGTGTGGTTGTTGAATTGTTATTTATGTGAAAAAAGATTAAAGAAATTGAATGAGGAAAGAGCGTGGCTGAGAAGTTGTTGAGGAGTACTGTTGAAGAGTATGTATGAGATAAATATTTATGAAAAGACTGAGAATGAATTTGAATGGTATGAAGTTGTCACTGTTTGACTATGTTGCATTTCACTTTTCCGCTTATAAAGGAATCACCCTTACCTACCTATGCATCTATAGCTCCATCGTGTAGAATTTTGGAATTTTTCCCTAAATAACCATGTTTGCAAGTATATAATTCCATTCTACCCATGTTTTCACCATTAATACCAATATACCCATGTTTCGAAAAAAAAAAAAAAACATTGAAGGGGGGCGCCAATAGAAATGGCTACCCCATTGAATCCAAAAGGGAGGCGCCATTGGTAATGGCTACCCCCTTGAAATTTAAAGGGAGGCGCCATACCATCTGGAGCCCCCATTTGTGAACGAATTCTTTTTAATATTTTTCAAATAAATTTACATTAATAAATAAATAATCATAATTCACAAATAATATTTAATAATTTTAATAGTATTACTCATTCGAAATATTTTTTTTTAATAATTACAAATTACATAGATAAAAGGCGAAACACAGTACACTAATTTTGTCGACGAGGTCGAGGCAAATTTCCGCCCGTACCACATCCTCGTGTACGTACGTGTCTTCGTTCTCTTCGCGGTGGTGGCGGCGGCGACGTCGGGTCCATAGGTGCGGATGTTGTTAATGGGTTCGGCAGCTGAAGAAATAGTGACCATGCAGACGAGTCAATATTAGGCAAGTCGTCCACATTAAAGGTGTTTCCCATGCCTGTATAATTTTGTCGGGGTGGTTGGCTAGATGATATGTCAGGACGATAGCCTGCTTGGTCGTAATCGGGCAAGGGTGTAAATGTCTGGGTGGGTAAGGTTTGGTTAGGTGTTTGATAGTCCGTGTTAATCTGGGTTGTAGTGTCATAGGAGTATGCTTGATTTTGTGGTGGGTTTTGTTGGTATGTCGATTGAGTATAACCATGTTGAAATGGGGTGGATTGGTAAGGGGTGTTTTCATGGAATTGTGGTTGTGTGAGTGGGGGTTGGGTTGGATGTTGGCTTGGTTGATCGGTCCGCTGTTGAGTTTGTGATGATGTGGCTTGCTGGCGTGGGTCAACAAGATATCTAGGATGGGAAAAGAAACCAATGGAAACCGACCTATACCAAGTCATGTACTGGACAGACGGTTTGCTCTCATATGGCAAAACATTGTCGGTCAAAGCAAAATGGTTGCGAAACTTCCATTCACGACACTCATGTTTTGCATATGTTTTCCATGGCTTATAGTGCCATAAGTCAGAGAGGATGCTTGTGTGCCATCTGTCGTCGATGCATTTTGGGGGACCGGGAATATCTTGTAGCATTCCAAACTGAAGCTTGACACGATCACTGTTGTGCATTTCAACTGTTGTGAAGTGGATGATCGGTACCTTTGCAGTCCACACAGCAGAGTGGTGTACGTCAGCTTCATGGATGACCTCTAGACCAAGATATGGCCGCCAAATAAACTGCAGGTGGAAGAAAAATATTCAGTATATTTTAAATAACGTGTTAATATTAAATGTGACTATAACCATTAATAGATAGGTTAGTGATAATACATCATGTTCACCCAAATGATCTAGAAGATTTCGGTACTGGGTGATGCTGTAATGGGGACATTTGTCGTAATTCATCCCTAGTGCAGACCACCTATATTTTGAAAAGGCAACATTTTTAAGTAATACAATAAATTAAAAGACAGAAAACTAGATATTTAAAGAAATGGTTTAGAACATTACCTTGTAGCGTATGGAAAACCGAAATTATTGGTGCTGACAGGCGCTAAGTTGGTCATTCTTGACCAACCCCAAGCTTGTAGAAGAACAGCACATCCAGTAAAATTACCCGAACCGGCAAATGCATTGTTACATAGAGACTTATATAGGTGGGCGAGCGTGGCAGACCCCCAACTATAAGTTTTTATTCTGTCTATGTCTCTTAATAACGGTAAATACATAGGATGCACAGAATTACCACTTGCATCCGGAAATAAAAATAAACCAAAGAATAACATCAAATAAATTCTTGTTTTTCTTTCTTTAAATATTTCTGGAGAGTCTTCTGTTAACGGTATTGCGCTATACATGCTCTTGAGCCATGACATTAATAATTTTTGGCCCCTCACCTGTGCGTATTCTGGGGCAACCCCTAAAAGTTCTGCTACCAAATCACCAACAATATTTGTGTCACCCCTTACCGCCTTACCATCAATAGGTAGACCCAAGAGCATGTATGTGTCTTCGAGTGTGACGGTACATTCACCTATCGGTAGATGAAATGTATGTGTCTCGGGTCGCCACCTTTCTTGTAGCGCTAAGATAAACTTCGAATCTACTGAATAACTTTTTATATCTATTACCTCTCCAAAACCGGCTCGCCTCAAATACGGTTCAATAATCGGGTCGTAAGGAAAATATCTATGACTACGAGTGCGGAAGTCATTTGTATCCTACAAAAAAAAATAGTTAGTAAACTCATAGTTAGGAGAGACATAGTTAATATACAAAAAAAAAAGAGACATTATACTTACGTAAGAAGCGATGTTGTTTGGTGTTCCTCGATGTTCCTCTCCCATTGTTAACAGAGACATTTTTTAACAAAGATACAGAGTGCTATAATAACAAGTAATAGATGAAATTTGATGAAGTGAAATTTGGAGGGTGCAAGTATATATGGAGTGAAATTTGAATGTTGGAAGTTGGAGGAGGTTACACGAATTTAATTTGGTCATGTAGTAAAATTAATGTTGGTAGATGAAATGATAGAAGAGCTATGACACTTGTACGTATGCATGCATGCAAGATTCTTTTTTTTTAATTTTCTGGGGAACTCCATTTGGAATGGCGCCCTCCTTGAAAATTTAAGTAAGGGACTCCATTTTGAATGGCGCCCTCCCTTTATTATTTATAGGGAACTCCATTTTGAATGGCGCCCTCCCTTTATTATTTATAGGGAACTCCATTTTGAATGGCGCCCCTCTTGAAAGTCATACGACACTTGCCATTTTTTTATTCTTATTCTTTTATTATACTACACATTATTTATACTACACATTAGAAATGAGAACTATCACCTTAAACTACACTTCAAAATATAGAACTATGTCTAGAACACCAAATTATGTTGTACATGCTCATTGTAATGGAGACACCTTCATTTCCGATGTTTCCGGTTTCGAGTTTCAAAATACAGATGTTACCCGATTAACAATGAGCAGGAAGTCCAATTTCTTGCACTTCAAAGAGCGAATAGAGTCAAAGATGTCAGGTCCAATATTGCAAATCACATATAGAAGCCCAGTTTTATTTGAACATGGTCACGTCAAGTATTTTCAAGAGAAAATAGAGGACGATGATGATGTTCAACGCATGTTTGAAAGCCATGAGAACTCTGGGTTCGACTATATTGAGCTGTATCTGTTACTCTGCCAAACTCAACAATCCCAGGTGTTTGGTGAGTCTCAGGTAATAGATCAGTCACAGTCGTTGGGACATCACGAAGTCGATGCAGTTGACGAGGAGGAAGAAGAACCAGAGGCAATTGTTGATCAAATGGTGAATTTGTTTGGGACTGGAGACTACACAGCGATCACGCCACTTGATGACATAATTGAAGACGTATTACCATTAAATCAAGTCTACTGTCCTCCACAGCACATGACAAATTTGCAATTGAGTGGAGACGAGCCATCCTCGGAATTGTTCTACAATCCTTCTCAACAAGTCAAAGGTGTTTTGAAAGTGGGGAACCAGTACCGCACAAAAACGGAGTGCATGCAAGCTATAATAAGGTTTCACATGGAAAACTTTGTTGATTTTGAGGTAAACCGCAATGACTCAAATCGATATGTCGTTGTTTGTCGAAACAAACTTTGTAAGTTTCGGTTAGCAGCGTCCTATCGGAAGAGAAGTGGTTGTTGGGAGATAGGTTCAATTGATCCACTCCACACTTGTACAACCAACATTAATCGGCAAGATCATGGAAAACTTAGCTCCCAATTAATTTGCCAAGAGATTTTACATCTTGTGGGAGTAGATCCTTCTGTGAAGGTGAGCACGATTATCTCTCATGTCGTTTCACGTTTCAACTATACTCCATCCTACCGAAAAGCTTGGATTGCAAGAATTAAAGCGGTTGAACATGTATATGGGAATTGGGAAAAGTCTTACAATCAACTTCCACAGTATTTGCTAGCACTTCAAAAATATGTTCCTGGTACGGTTGTAATATTGGAATCGCTTCCAGCATACACTCCTAATGGAACATGTGTGGATGGCTGTAGGATATTCTCTCGCCTCTTTTGGGCATTCCAACCGTGCATCAAAGGTTTTGCTTTCTGCAAACCTGTTATTCAAGTGGACGGCACATGGTTGTATGGAAAATACAAAGGAACATTGCTGATGGCGGTAGCACAAGACGGAAATAATAATATATTCCCAATTGCATTTGCTCTGGTAGAAGGTGAGACAGGCGAGGCTTGGAGTTTCTTCCTCAAAAATCTCAGAACACATGTAGCCCCACAACCCAACTTATGTCTGATTTCCGACAGGCACGCCTCTATTGTCAGCGCTTACAATAATCCTGCAAATGGTTGGCATAATCCTCCTTCTGTCCATGTTTATTGTATAAGACACATGTCGCAGAATTTTATGCGGGAATTTAAAGACAAAAACCTCAAGAAGCAATTCGTGAACGCGGGGTATGCATTAAACCAACCATCATTCAGGTATTACCGCGAAGAAATAAGATTGTCAAACACAGAAGCATTAAGCTGGGTGGACAACATTCCGGTGGAAAAATGGACAAGGGCATTTGATGGAGGATGTCGATGGGGTCACATGACCACCAACCTTGTAGAATCCCTGAACAACATTTTCAAGGGAACTAGAAACCTACCCATCACTGCGTTAGTTAGAGCAACCTATTACAGGTTGGGGTCACTATTTGCAACAAGAGGCAAAAAATGGGGCGTTGTTTTGGAATCAGGGCAGTTATTCAGCGAAAGCTGCATGACATTTATAAAGGAAGAAACTGATAAAGCGACCTCACATCGAGTTACATCGTTTGACCGTCACGATTACAGCTTCATGGTTGAAGAGACAAAGGATCACAATGAGGGACGACCAATGGGACAATACAGGGTGGAAGTTCATAAATATTGGTGCGACTGCGGAAAGTTTCAAGCGCTCCGTATGCCTTGTTCACATGTCATTGCGGCATGTTCTAGTGCTCGTCATGATCCGTTCTTGCAGCTATCAGAAGTTTACAAGGTCATGAACTTATTCGGTATCTACAGTAACAACTTTCCAGTGGTAGCTAGTGAGGACTATTGGCCAACCTATCACGGGGACACAATTTACCACAACGAAACCATGAGAAGAAACAAAAAGGGTCGCCCCAAAAGCACGCGAATTAGAACTGAAATGGACACTTATGAGAAAATGGAAAGACTATGTGGAATATGTCGTCTACCCGGGCATATACGGAAAAAATGTCCAAATGTTGGAACAAGTTCTAGATAAATTTACTTTTGTCAATAGAAAGTTGTAACCTTTGAATTTAATATTTATAACAACTACTGGTTACAAGAAACAAACTAAAATACTTCTACAGCAACACTTAATCCATTAATTATATCAAAATTAATACAACATAAACTAAGAAATTACAACAATCAAAACAATATCATCAGTTCCAAACATCATAGACCTAACGTCGTTGTCATTTCTAATTCGTAGCCACTCACGTCGAATATTTCCATCTTCGATCGAGAAGTAAGAAACAAGTCTTTCAATACTTCTAATTTGTTCACCATCTGCAATGTCTCCTTCTAACCATCGATTCAAATTCCTTCGTAGTTGCTCTAAGCTTTGGATATTCCAAAACAGCATCCTTATCGGCGGCTTCGTTCTTGAAAAAATCACATGACCGTATCTTCTGAGATACATGACTAAATCTGCTAAAATTTTAAGATACAACAACAACTTTGTTGTGAATGAATGTGTAAGAGTGCCATCTACTTATATAGGAGGTGTATCAAATAAAATAATATTTCATCAAAAATTAATATATAATATATTATAAAAAAAATAAATTAATTAAACGGAGGACTCCAAGAGGTATGGCGCCTCCCTTTATATTTAAAGGGTGACTCCAAATAGAATGGCGCCCCCCTTTAAATATAAAGGGTGACTCCAAAAGCATTGGCGCCCCCCTACAATTTTACATGGGGGAGCCAAACCTGATGGCGCCCCCCTACAAATACACCTTTTTTTTTTTTGAAACATGGGTACATTGGAAAATTGGAAGAAAACTTGGGTATTTTGAAAAATGTTACACTGAAACATGGTTATATGGGTAAAAATTCCTAGAATTTTGGCAATAAAGTTGCAAAACTTTTTCAATGAGAAAGAAAACTTTAATTTATTATATACTGTATTTATGGATCTGTTTCAATGAAAACAAAACTAACTTATTTTATACTTATGGATCTATTTCAATGTGAAAGAAAACTTTAATATATATTTATAGATCTGTGTTTTTTCGAGCAAAATAGATCTCACGCTTTTGTTTTACTTTTACCCAATGTGTATGGGTGTGATGCATGTGAAACCACAAACCGGTTGACACAAATTCGAAACAATTTATAAATTATTCAAATTTATTTATTTATAGATATATCTAACCCAATCCACAATCATTTTTATGTAGTTTTGATTCAAGTATTGGGATTGAGTTCCACAACCTATGAGTCCATAGACTCAACTAATTAATTTGACATAATTTTTTTTAATAATTATTTTAAATAAAAAATGTAAAGTTAATATTTGATTATTAATCATTATTTTTTTAAAAATATTATTTTCTACCAATAATACTATTAAATCAATTAGTTTACGTAATTATACGACTAAATGTTGTTACTTATTTTATTTTGCATTATTTTTAATTTACGTATTTTATAGAATAATGTATCTAGTATAATTATATACTCTGATTGGGTGTTATGTTGTGTTAATTAATTTTATTAGATATTATATGATGTGTTTGATTCAATTTGAGTGTTAAAGATGAATGTAATTGTATTGAATTGAGTTTAAAAAATTTAAATTGAAAAAAAAATGTCATTAAAAATATTTTTTATTTAAAACACAACCTACGAAATCAACCAAACACAACTCATAAATGTATGGGTTAGTTGGGGTCGGTTTTGACAATACCATTGCAAGTTGAACGATAAATTCAACTCATTAAAATTTAAACGAGTTGGATAATAGGTTAGGTCAAACCCGGTTCAACCCAACCCGTATACACCTCTACCCATATGCCATATACAACCACACATGGCAATAAACATATAAACATTTTGCTTCTTAATTGAATTAAGTTTAAACAATTTGGATCTCAAAAACTTACTAGAAGGAAATATAGCCACAATGTTTAAAAAAATTAGTATTAAAAAGTCTGTGTTCGGGGAAATTTGCAAAAGCCCATTTCCCAATAATAAATGTTGAAAAGAAAACGCTTAGAATATAAGGATCCTCATCTTTATCAAGAATCTACTATCACACAATTCATCGCATCTCTCACTGTTAGATCAAATCAAGTGGCAATCTATATGGAGAACCAAATCACACAAAGATTGTTTTAATCGCTTATATAATATAAATAATAGGTTGCATCACTTTAAGTTTTCAATACATTCCAAATCCAAAATTATTTTTCAATTAGTTACTGACTTGGGCGTTAGAGTGCTAGTCTTGCAGATTCATTAACTCTTCACTACGTAGAAAATCGGATCCACTACCCCAAAGGTATGATATAACATGTCTAAGCTTCATTCATCACTTCATCGCTTATTTGTGGTTCCCTGGCGCTGTCTCTAGGAAATAACTCTTAATTTCCTCAATTTTTTTACAAAAATAACTATCTCTTCATCGGATAGCAGATCGTCAATCTTCTTCTCATGAAACATTAACCTCTTTCTCGAACGAATTAGATATTGAACTCTTATAGTCATAGTGACCTAAAAGATTACTAGATCTATCATTCAACGTCAAACCATTTTTGCAGCCGCTGAAGCTATTAAGGCTTCACCTCTTTCTCTAGTAGAGGATGATGAAAGACTAATGACTTTTATATCTGTTACTTCACAAAAAGATCTTATTCCTCCAATAGTTGATTGAGGAAAGTTCCAAGCCCTTCTGTTTTTCCAACTTTTATAATAGATTTGCCAAGAGCAATCTTCACAATAACCTCTATGGCAACTATTAATACCCGAAAAAGATATTCTCTCGAATATTCAACAATTACATGCTACTTAGGCAAGAAAAAAGTTATCGGCCTACTAACCAATGTATATAACTTGTGTAGAAGCAAAACTCTTAAGTCTTAGCAGACATGATACTTATAACAGAAGAGAACCTGCATTGCACTCCTCCAAGAGCATGCACCATGCGCGAGGTGGCTTCGTATGGTGAACAAAAGGTTATACCCCAATCGACTATAATATATCATGTCTCACTGAACTGAAGAATTATAAGGTCACCAAGTTACTACCAAAATAGAATACTTCAGAATCTTCCACCCGACTCTAGAAGAAATGGTGGCAACCATACCCCACCAAAGACTTATCATCCTCGTAGGTTGCTAGCACACCACTCCCAGAGAAGGAAAAGGAATAATGCAAATACCCTAACCTATGAGCGAAAGGAAAACCGACTCTCTACACCGCACTGGAAGTTCGATCTGCCACACCAGAGGTATAATCCAACGTGTCTGAGCTCCATTATATCACTCCTCACTTACCTCTAGTTTCATGAGTTGAGCAGGTCGTAAAATTTGAATAAATAATAATAGTCTTAAAGACATACAAGAAATGAGGATTATCGAAGTAGCCTTAAAATATTAAATTGGAATGTTGGTAGAATTTTTAGGTATTAAGGGTGGAAAACGAGCATGTCTTCTCTGTTTAGGTTCGCCTCATAAAAAATAAGATGAGACAAAGCTGACATAGTAGAGGGTGAAGTTCTGAAACCTTGATTCGACCCGAAAATAAAATAAGGCGATGGGAAGGGTCCATGGAAAGACCACCACTATACACGCAGATCAACAAGTGGGAAAACATTGTTACATCAACAACATCAATCTTGACAAGTGTAAGGTAATATTTAAGATATGGAGTTTAACATCCATTAGGGACTAGCGCAAATAAACTAAGTGAATTGTTGCTGATGAAGTATCAAAAGTAAATATTTTATGTTTGATTATCTATAATGTTTATGAATTAACAAATTTCTTTTTTTGGTGAATATCAATTTATTTTTATTTTATTTAGAATGAGTGTTATAATATTTTAAGGATAAAAAGGTAAAGTACTTTTAAAATCCCTCCTCTCCCCTTGTGAACCAAACATATTTTTGATTAAAACTTATCCCTCCCCTTCCCTTCTCCTCTTTTGAACCAAACCTATATTTAATTAAAATCCTTACCCTCACCTCTCATCCCCTCCCTTCCCTTTTATTAAAATCCATCTCCTCCCCTCCCCTCCGTTGTACCAAGCGTGCCCTTAGGGATTGGTGCAATAAACAACTTTTTAAGTTATACTTATATTTTAAGTGATTACGGTTTCATAAGTGTTTTTTATATAAGCTACAAGAACTATTGAAAGCAATAAAATAAATGAGATAAACAGTGATAAGAAATGGTTAGGATTAGACTACATAAGTTGTAACAAAAAATATTCTCATTACTAACGTATAAATTTGAACTAATATTTTAATACTATCACATGCCGCACAACAAATATTAATCATCTTTAAATAATATTTCAATATCGATCATTTTTTAATAGACGGCCGTTTACCCAAATTAATAAAACGATCATATTACACATTAACAATTGGTGATTATGAAACATAAATCTATCTCTAGAGTTAATGTTTAATATATGAATGTTCTTTATCCAGATACAAAAAGTTATTTTTCAATAGCAATTAAAATCCATGTATAAATTTATAATTGATCAGGTTAAACAAACATTAACTCAATAACACACATCAAAATGAATCTATAACTAAAATACACATGATTAAACGATCAAGAGTAATAAATAAAAGTAATGATAAATTACAACTAATCCAAATAAAACGAGCTTGTCTATGCATTGTCATAGTAGTAATGCAAAAGTAGTAGATGAAGTGACACAACATTGAAAGCGTTTTTCAAAAGAAAGTCGATATCGACTTTGGAAATACCTCCAACTTCTTTGCGATAAACTCACATGAACTACTATCAAAATATCATTGTATCATTATACTAATATGTTATAATAAAGAGTTCAAGAATTCAAAAATATTTAAATGAAACACAAATGACATATTTATATATTTAATTTGTGGCCTCGATCCGCTAATTAAATGATGACCTAATTAGCATATCAACATCTTTTAGCATAAATGAAAAACTTTCCTTCTTGAGATGTCCCAATGAAAGGTTTGGTCGATTAGTGGATTACATTCCTTTGTCCATAGAAACTTTTAGTTTATATTCTATTAGATAATCGAAGGTTTGCTAGATTAGCGAATTTGTCATATTTCACAAGGGTTGTTTCTACCTCAGAACCCTTGATTTAGGGGATTCTTTCTCAGCAAATTAGTTCCAAAATATTTGGATTTCCTTGATTCCATTGCGTAGTTCCTTTATCCATTGGGTTTGATTTCCATTCATACACTACAACAAATAATATATTATATGACAAATTGTTCACCGCAGTTGTTAAAAGGATCGTAATGAAAACTTAAAAATTTGGTGGAAAAGATACATTGGTCATGGATTCGTCTCTCAGCACCAACAATTTTGAATTTGATTTATAATAAAAGTTACACCTTTTTTTTTAATTAAAAATAAACTACATATCCCCAAGGTTTGGAATTCCAACTGTGGGGAAAAGTCACCCATATTTATTTTTTCAAGATATAAAACACTCTACATTCATTCACTTTTGCATAAATGAAATCTTTTGTGTCTTAGACAAACTTCATCTTCTACCTCTAAACTTCATTTTCTAGTAAGAAAATTATATTTCTCCACTAAACCAAACTAAACACCATTTTTTCCATAAACGTAACTCGAAAACATCATTTCTTCCATTAACGAATTTTGTAACTACACCATCTCCTCTCAAACTTGAACAAGACAGGAAAAGTATGGATTCAACTTAGCAATGTTAGTTGTAGGCATGACAAAAAAATCTGCCCCGACAACCTTCACCTCGAATCTAACGAGGAAAAACCAATTTAACTAGGGGCAGTGGCAAGGGAAGATATGAGGAAAATCCAATTTTTAATTATTGGGGCGCGAGAGGACTGATTACTAGAACCCGCTGTCATACCCCAAATTTGGACCACCAAGATTTCCTATCATTGTGAGAATCATTGTCACAATATGGATGTACCATCATGCCTCATCAATCTCCTCAAAGATGGTGGAGCATTCACCATAACCAAGAATTAGGGTTTCCATCCCTCTCTGAACATTTGGACAAAAGATCAATCAAGAAATGACATGATCTTCAACTTATCTAACACCTCAAACACCCACAAAGAATCAAGAGGACTCTCACATCAAGAATCAAGGACAAAGTTATGGCATTTCAAGTGGTTTGAGCCTTTAAACACCCGATGTCACCAAATTAGGGTTTTGGACGACTGAGGCCTCCAAAATGAAATTTTCATAAGGGATTGAACCAGGGCTTCAAAATATGACTCAATATGTTCAAAATAACCCTAGGAGTCCCTTTGCAAAGTTAAATCAGCCTCAGAGAGTGCATCCTCAAAAGTCGGAAATTAGGGTTTCTTCGCGCCGAACCGCTTCGAAGCCAAAAGTCAAAACAAGACTTTTTTGGAAAAAATGATCCTTATGACTCATATTCTCATAAAATATGATCTATAATGTCATTTGAACAAGAATTGATCAAGAAATCATGATAACTTGTAAAAGGGGTAACCTTGAAAATTTGAAAAAATTTATAGGTTACTAAATTTGAATGGTTTTGGTACCAACTTCCAAGGATCATAACTTTAGATCCAAACAGCCATTTTGAGTGATCCAAAGCTTGATTTGTAGGTATTCCTACATTATACAAAAGATTCAACTACCTCAAACTCCAATTCTTCATATATTTTTAGTTACGGGTGGTTCAAAGTGGTGAAAAAAATCAAAAATCAAACACTTCGTGAAAATTGCCTGAGTTTTCAGCCTTGAACATCAATGTTCATAAGGATTTTTCAGTTGGATTCAAATAGTTTCAAGACAACTATGATCACATATAGATTGTATCATGTTAGGGCTTTCTCAAAATCACAAGAGCTTTCCATAACTCCATCTGAGCAAGGAGATATGATTCTCCCAAAATGGCACTTTCCAGCTGTCATGTACAAGGCAGTTTTGTGCACTTTTGCTCGAGCTGGCCAAATTGTGCAATCTTAAGCCTTGTCATACTTCTGAAAACATGTAAGGATCTTATCCAAGCAAGTACCTCTGATCCACAATCCTTGCAAGTCAAGACACCACCCCTTTTGGCATGTGGAATTCAGTGTTCCAAATCCAAAAACTTCAATTTTGTTTCAAAGCATTCAAGAGGTGCATTGAGGTGGCATGGACTGAGTGTTTAAACACTGAATGAGTCAAACCTTATCCCTGCAACAAAAGACCATAGGCATGTGCTCTAACCTCAAGTCAAAGATCATGGAAGACTAGAATTCTTTTATGCAACCATTGGCCACAAACCTGTACCAGTTGCCATTCACTATTGCTTGCAAAACAAACTTGCTCTACTATAAATAGAGCTCATTTGTGATCAGTTTGAGTACACCAAAGCACCCAAACTGATGCTTTCCTTAAAATCTCTCTTTCACTCTAAGAAACACCTTCTCTTGCAAGTCACTATCGGGTTTTGCATTTGAGAACAATTTTGTCCAAACCAATGATGCAAACACCACACATATATCATATGTAAGTGATTCAAACACATAAACAACATCTGGAACATCAGAATCACAAAGTGGTATCCCATTTCCTCAAGTTCAAGAACCTTCTGCAGAAGGATTCGAGCTGGTCAGACCAAGAAGTTTCCAACCACTCCAAGCATTCAAACACGTTCCTTGACACCTAAGGAAGCTGTCCAGATCATTGGAACACATCTGTAACATCTCCATCATCAAGCTCGATCACCAGCTGCAAGAGGTAAGTCTGAAGCCTTCAAACTCCATATTTCATGCATCATAAATGAATTTTTGAGTTACCATCTTGTTCCTGCATGTATATAGAGTGATAATCCTAAATCAATTGCCATGAATCAATCGTGTATGGAATTTCATTGTGTTCATGCTGAAATTAGAGTTCTTGAGGTTATTCTCTGATTTCTCACTCCATACTCAATATAAATGCAATTAATTTACACGGTTGTAATCCTTGTTCAAAAACGAGTGAGATTGGTGTTTGAATCGTGCAAAACCAGTGAGTAATTAGAGAGAAAAGTGAGAAAATACAAATCAATCATGGTGCGGTCACGAGGAAGAAGAAAGTGACCGTTGGCGCCATTTTTTCAAATTTTTAAATATTTGAAATTTTAATATTTTATTTAAATGATTTCAAAAATTAATTTCTCTCTCATTTTTTATTGGTTCTTTTTTTAAAAAGTCACAAAAATGTTAAATTATTTTATTTTACAAAAAAATCCAATTTATATTATTTATTAAATATAGTTAGAATTTTTGTAATTTATTTCATTTTATTTGTTTTTTAACATTTAAAAATGAAATTTCCACTTTGATTTTTCAACTTCAATTGAATTTCAAGCTTTCATGTGATTGAACATGATTTTACAAAATATTTTTCAAAGTTGACACATTGTTTTTGAATATATTTGATATTTTGTATCATTTTTATTTAATTTCCTTTGAAAATTATATCTTTTAAATTCAAAATTAGGGTTTTCTCTTGATTTTGGTTTTTCAAACATTTTTCAAAACACTTTGGGCCTCTTGATAGAGTTTAAGTACCATCCCTTTGTAAATAAAACCTTTTTTGGGTCTCAGTCATTGTATAAGTCTCACTGTGTTTTCTAAAACTGCGGCGCGATCGTCGCCTTTTAAACAAAATCATCTGGGCCTCCCTTTGGTTGTAAGTCCCATTTCAAAAAAAATTTCAAAACTTTTGGGCCTCTTGATAGAGTGTAAGTCTCATCCCTTTGTAAATACAAACCTTTTTTGGGCATCAGTCATTGTATAAGTCCCACTGTGTTTTCTAAAACTGCGGCGCAATCGTTGCCTTTTAAACAAAACCATCTGGGCCTCCCTTTGGTTGTAAGTCCCATTTCAAATCTTTTTTCAAAACTCTTGGGCCTCTTGATAGAGTGTAAGTCTCATTCCTTTTTAAATAAAGCATTTTTGGGCCTCAGTTATAGTATAAGTCCCGATACGATTTCAAAAATCTCGGCGCGATCGACACTTTTTAAACAAAATCATCTGGGCCTAACCTTTGTGTTATAAGTCCAATCTTTATTATTTTTAACACTTTTGGGCATCTAATAGAGTGTAAGACCCAATCCCTTTTGTACATAAAACCTTTTTGCGCCTCAGACATTGTATAAGTCCCAGTACAGTTTTCAAAACGACGGTGCAATCACTGTCTTTCATTGGGCCTCTCCTTGAGTTGTAAGCCCCACCTCTTGTACAAAAATAAAATCTTGGGCCTCTAAGAGAGTGTAAGCCCCATCCCTTGTACAAAAATGAATTTGGGCCTCTAATAGAGTGTAAGACCCACCTCTTTTGTAAAAATACAATAAATTTGGGCCTCAGTCATTGTATAAGTCCCGCTGTGATTTTCTAACTACGACGCAATCGTCTGCTTTTCAAAAGAATTCATCTGGGCCTCTCCTTAAGTATAAGCCCCAAACTTCTTTTCAAAACAAATTTCTCTTTTGATTTAGATTCAAAATCATAGTTGTTATCAAAACTTTCTTTAATTTCTTGAACAACTAACCATACTGCTGTAGTGCTGGAAGCTTGCTCACCTGTACGTTCTATCAGCTTTCCTTTAAATACTTGCTCATATATATCTCATCTGTATATATATATATATATATATATATATATATATATATGCATGTATATCTTGCTTAGAGTTTTCCCCGACAATTAGGTCTAAGATTAGATAAAGTCAGTGGCCACTCTTTCGACACAGTCAAAACTAGTTCCCCATAAGAAATTCCAGATACAATCTTGCCTCCTCTTGGGCTTATACAATATGGAACAGAGAAAGGCATTATTCCCGGTGAAACTTTTCTCAAGACTGTCACTATTAGAAATTTGTCAAGAAGCTCATTTCCCCAGAGAGGATTAATTCCCATTGAAACCTCTCTTGAATTTCTTCAAACCCTAGAACTGTTCACTACAGAAATGATTAATTTCTGGTGAATCCTTTCTGGAACTTTTCTTAAGTTTGGACCCACAGGCTTCCTAAAAGCATCCCCAGCCTCCTCTTGGGCTTAGTACAAGGACCCAAAAGACCTCCTACTGGTATAGGACAGAACCTAGTCATCAGTTGCTAGAGCAGTCCTTTCAAAAGTCAAAACATCAGACCAACTTAGGGTTGATTCTCATCCCTTAAATGTCTGCCTCCTCTTGGGCATCATACAAAGATAAGCTTCTTCATACTAGTAGACTCGGAAAGTCTCATCTCCTCTTGAATATCAAAGAAACCTTCAAGTATCCTAAAAACACAGGAAATACCCTGATCATTTCATCAACCACCCACAGAGTTAAAACCCCATAGGTTTCAAAACTCAATATTTAAACTCTCACTTCAAAAATCCCCAGTTAGTGTCAAATCACCATCCATAAACCCTAATTCAGAACCTTATGGTCTCTGATATTTTTAACTCTTCTGCAATCCTCAGCAAGAGTTAATTTCCCAATTTGGACCTGCCTCTGGATCTCAATAATCCTCAGCAGAAGTTAGCCTCCTCTTAGGCTTTATATAAGAAATTCCCCCAACCAGCCTCCTCTTAGGCTTTGTATAATGATTATCCTCAGCAGCTTTAGCCTCAATCTTGGGCTTTGTACAAGACACCAATAAAAATTCCCCAGTGGAGTCATCTTTCTTTCAGCCTCAATCTTGGCCTTTGTACAAGACACATATAAATATTCTCCAGCTGAGTTAGTCAAAACTTTTTTAGCCTCAATCTTGGGCTTTGTACAAGACACACAAAAACACTCTCTTGTTGAGTCAGTATTTTTAGCCTCAATCTTGGGCTTTGTACAAGACACTCAAAAACACTCTCTTGTTAAGTCAATAATCTTTAGCCTCAATCTTGGGCTTTGTACAAGACAGATCTAAAACTTCCTAAATAAAGTCAACCTTTTAGCTTCAACCTTGGGCTTTGATCAAGGCACACCAAAACAAATCAAACATCCCCTCAGAGGAAATCTAAAATCTCTCTGCAGGAAGACACTTCTCTGTACAATCACACATCAAAACAAACAAACAAACAAACCCTAATCCCAAATAATTTCTGTAAGTGGCACACTTGTTGATTCAATAATCCAAGTTGTGGTCCTTCTTTATCTTGGTAAAATCCCTTCTTTCATCTAATTGCTATAAGTGGCAAGCTCTGGATTATTTACATCCAAGTCAATGTCCCTCTCTTAGCATGAAATATTCCTAAGGAAAAATGGCATTACTCTATACAGAGTTAAAGTTTTCTCCTTCAGGACCAATCCCTCATAAAGGAAATTATGGCAATGTTGGATTCTATACATCCCAGTTAAAGTAATTCTCCTTTTAAATCAGTTACTCGAATAACTGTGATAAACAGATGAGATATCTCCCTTCAGAGGTGACAAATTCTCTCTCAGTCAAACTTTTAGCTTCAAATCTTGCACTTTGAACAAGACACAAATACCTTTTCAGCTTCAATCTTGGGCTTTGAACAAGACACCAGACATCTTTTCCTCCCATAGAATAGGAGGAACTACGATTGCCCTGATTTCCCTGTTTTATTTAACGGGAATACGTAGGCACAAGATTGCAAAATCTTAGCGAGCACACTAATCAAAAACCTTAGGTCCAGTACCTTACCAAAAACATCGAAAAACCCAAAAATCAACAAAATACTCTCTCTCAACACTCCCAAAGGAGAAACTTTCCCAACCCACGACAGATAAACACCGATAAGTAGGATAACAGAAGAAACTGCTAAATAACATGTGGATAACCACATATAGGATGGGTAATTGACAACTCCCCATTGTATAACCTGACCCCGGACCCCCCAATCTCTTAGCACTTGTTAAAGAAAACATTTGCGTGCAAGGTTAGTTTTAGATAGCTTCCCTTTCCTTTTCAGCTTCATTGGATAAATAAGAAATCAGAAAGTAGCACCCAATTCCAACCAATGGCGATAAGGTGGTCGCGTCACCGACAAAAATCGCACGCTACACCCGCTCCGCACCCATCCTCGTCCCACCCTAGCTTATTAACTTTATTTTAGGATTAAATAGTCTTTTCGTCCCTGTAAGTTGACGTGTTTCCAACGGATTTTCCTTCAAATATTCCTGCGGATTTTTCCTTTAGGAACTAAAACCAAAATGATTTTAACATTTCGGGACTATTTCAAAAGAAAAAAGAAATATTTAGAGACTAAAGACAAAAACAAGCCAACTTACAGAGACAAAAGGACACTTTAAGCCTTTACTTTATTGTCTTTATTTTAAATAAGTTTACTACCCATTTACTTTTCTTAATCTTAATATAGCAAATTTATTATATTATTATTCATTTTTTTAAAATATAGATTAAATAAAAACGACAAAGTATTTTCGTTATTATTAAAATGACAAAATATTTAGTTTAATTATTAATTTTTGTTGCTCTAGAAAATATATATGCATTTTTAAAAAAATTACAATTTCAACAAGTGGGTGCGAGACGGAGTGGGGGTGGTGGTTATTTGTTACTCCCGACTGAGGGAAAGGGTAGGGTCAGGGCTGATACAAGGAGGCGGGTGGGGTTTATAATGCTTAACCACACCCCATCCACCCGTTGATATGCCTAGTTAGTTGTTGTGTTAGGTAAGATGTTTAATATTGTTGCTGTTGAGATTTAATGTTTAAGGATTATACTAATTTTGTTTGTTTTTTTTTGTTGTTGTTATTTTTTTGTTTTTATTGAGATTTATTATTTTTTATTCTATTAATTTAGTTTTTTATTGTTGTTGAGATTTAATGTTTAACGATTCTATTAATTTTGTTGTTGTTTTCGTTGTTATGTTAAAAATATTGATGGAAGTTGTCAATATTATACAACATGGTCATTTATGCCGGACTGATTTATTACCAGTTTCTCAATGTTTTTAGCCAAAGCAAGCGACAAAGATGCAAACCCATTATCTTGAAAGTTTGGCTTTGAAGATTAATTTTAATGTTCAATTTATTCAGTAAATGGTCTTCTTGAACCTTAAAATTTTGAGTCAAGAAATGATTAAATTCCTTCTATTTGGTGTTAATGTGCTATATTCTCAGTCAGAAGAAGACTTAAGTCTTTCTATAGTTGCAGTAACCTTTGTCTTTTTGAATAGTTTATGTGCAACGTTATTTTTTGAAATCATATTTAAATAACACCTTGCTCTCTTGTTGAATATTATAGTATGGTGGCATCAATAAATTGGCCTTGGGTCACAAAGTACATGGGAATTGTTTCTGCACGGGTTCATCATGATGAAATAATTCAAGATCTCATAAGGGAATTGGCATAGTGGAACGATAAAGTAGTCTGCTAGATTTATGTATTCCTCGTGTTAATCGTGGATTTTTATAGGTTGTATCTTATGCCAATCTGCTTTGTTCTTTACATAATGGGCTAAACAAAATGAAAGTTGAAAAGGAAACTGAAGTTGTTATGCCCCCCAGAGCTTTGATTTCGTTGCTTGTCTCATTTGTTATCTTTTATCATTTATCGCTTTCATAATTGAGTCTCATCTAAGTTAGACATTTGCAAATATCTTAGAATTGAGTGCAATTCTTTTAAAATAGTGTTTTGCATACAATCATGTTTTTGCATGCATAATTTAAAATGTTTGTTTTTTAGTGTGAGAAATATGCTTCAAGTCAATTAGTCGATTATTTGGGTCAAGAAATTCATGAATGGATGGTTCTTATCATACTTACTTTAGATTCAAAATTACACTTCAATTTACTCTAAAAATCAATTTTAAGAAGTGTGATTCAAATCAAGGTTAAGTTTGATTCGAATCAGAGATGAATGTGAAAATTCAAATTTTGCTAAAAAATTCAGATTTTGCCTCTGCCAGTCATGATTCGAAACACAGGTTACACTTAATTCAAATCACAATGCAAAATTTAAGTTATCTTTTGATTATATTTAGTTAGATACGAATCACATGTTATACTTGATTCGAATCACAGTGCAAAATTTGGTATTAAGTTCTTCATTTAAACCATTTCACTCATTTGACTCAAATCATACTCATTGCTCTTGACTTGAATTAAAAGGGTAATTTTACTCATTTTTTGTGCATAATCTAAAGTACCTATATATTTTTATTTCCTTTCTCCCTCACCATTAAGAATTATGATTTAGTGATGATAATCACATCTTTGAAAGTCTTTCTAAAAACTTGGAAACTCACTTTCAAAGAATACATTTTCACATCTGTCTTTTGCATCTGAATTCATCTTCAACCTCTAGCAAGACTAACATCATTTCCTTCTCAATTCTTAGAGAATGTGAGATCTATTGTACATGAGGTTCATTCTCTGTTGATGTTTATGAAGATCTTGAGTTGCAGGTCAAGATTAAGTTTGTGTGGGGGTGTTGAAGTTTGGAAATCCATCAAGAAAATTAAGAAGTCGTTTCTCTAGGTTACTTTGGTAGTGTTGTGTGGAAACCTACAGACGAAGTTAGATTTCTGTGTTCTTTATATATATCAGTGTTCAATGGACAGGTAGGATCGAGTAAAGGTTGCAGCAGAATAGAGGCTTGACATAATTATTGATTTTGGAAGATTTAAGTCGAGGTCAGGTGTTGCATGATTGACAAAGCAGACGCCGTATGCAAAAATATAGGATCAAAATAATATGACTGTTTATTTTTAGGAGTATCTTCTATCAAGTGGTTGTGTATTTTCTGTAAAACAATTATTATTATTGGAATAAAACAATTTTCAATGTGAAACCATTGAGGAGTGGATTAAGTTCTTGCGATGACGATAGAGGTGAAGCATTATATATCATGTGTACTCTCTCCCCCCCTCTCTCTCTCTCTCTCTATCTATCTATCTATCTATCTAATTTTCCTCATAGTTTTTCATGCTTAGGTTTATATCACTTTTATAGAATAATATGTTTTTAGGACTTATTTGCTTATATCAGTTTCGTGATTAAACTTTAGGTATGTGATAGATCTAGTCATATGGGCATTCTCTCTCACAAATATTGTTGTACAAAATCTTGTTGTTAGATTGATTATTCAATTAATCAACTTCAATTTGAACTCTGTGTGAAAATTAAATTATGATAATTTTTGAATTGCTTGTTTAAGAAAATTCATCTTTCTCAATTATTTTGATTATTTATAATCTGATTTAAATATAACAACATATTCTTCTTGTGTTGCTTCCCATCTAGACCATTTTGATCCCCATACCCCCACCAACAGAAACAACATGTTGTGTTGCTTCCTTTTCAATTTTCACTTATCATTCACCATTTTCTTTTTTTGTTACTATATCTTCTCTAGATCACTACTACAAATAATGCTTATAACGTTCCACACGAAAGAGATGTAACTTCGGCTACCAAGGCGACATAAGGAAGGGTGACATAAAAAGTTTCCACTTAACACCTCTGTTAATGAAAAACTGAGGGATAAAGTTACATGATCATGAGTTCAAACCCCAACATCTGCATTTTTATTATTTACACAAACAACGCCTTATACCTTTCGGTTTATTTAAAAACTGAGGGGTTAGATAGTTTGTTTGTTTTTTAAATAAAACTCATTACATGGTTTACTCAAAATATTAATAAATTAATTTGTTTACAAGCTACATTGTTTACACAGAATATTAAAGTACAAATGTTATTCTTCATCGTCATCGTCGTCAGTGAAGAACATATACTAGATATCTTGGAGAAGATCAAATGTTGGGGATCCTCGTTTCATAGATCAAATGCAATATATTTTCTATTACTCACATTCATTTGTTTCTGATATAAAATAAAAAAAGATTAGCTAAATAAATAAATATTCAGTTATATGATTATTTAAGAACACAAACCTTGAACCCATGATAATTTTCTCCACTTATAATCCATCACATAAATCTTTAACAAAGTTAATAATGTCACCAGCCACATATTAAATAAACCTAACTTTTGTCTACTATTGTAATCTATCACAATGATACTTTTACTTTGTAAAATCTCATGGCATTCTAACTAAACATAGAGTTTCACAACAATGTTTCTTGGGGATTCACTACTATCTAATTTAAATATTCAGAATGTTTTTATAATGAGGCTTTTAGGTTTCACGAGGATCACTAATGACAGTGTCTTGAGCGTTTATAGTTATTAAATGGACGGTGAAGATTTGTTTAAGGACGGTTGTAACACCCATATATACAATCATGCATCAAAGCATAAATAATATATATGAATCCAAGTTTGGTACTGAAATACCATAAGTTCCTAGTTAACACATTGTATACATTACACGCCCACAATACAAAAATACTAAAAGTCTAAGGCATAACATATACAAGATGCTCAACAGATAAAAACTAAGAACTAGATCATAGTAATGATCTCAAAATAAAACGCCATAGCGGAAGCCATGCCATCCCAAAAGCTACGATCCGTAAGGAAAAGTCAAACCACTTTATCCTTACCCTTCGCGGAACCTGTAGTACCTGTAATATAATCAACAACAGTGGGGTGAGATACATAAAATCTCAGTGAGTTCCCTATCTTATGGATTCTCTCGGCTCTACATGGTTCTAACCAATCCTAACTCAAGTCCAAGGGAAAGGAAAAGGACTCTGAGTTCACAATTCAAACCTCACATTATAGGGAAACATGTCATGAGTTCATTAACTCAAAATATCACTAATCGATAACCTCACCAAGGCATCTCCTCTTCCCGCCCGCTTCTACGTCTAGAAGGCAACCCGAGTCATAGATCCTTGTAACCTACTTGACATACGAATGGATTCGGGTTCTACGGGCCATTAATCGTTATGAACCGTCACTTCACACGGGCCATTAACCGTCACAAGCATATGCTCCATGGGCGCCATTCGTACTATACGCGGGAATCAAACCTGCCAAGTAGTCATGCATACATTTCAGAGGAGCTCGAGACTCATGAAACTGCAACTCAAGATAACCGGTTACGATTACGTGATCTCACATACAAACATGATTGTATTCGACAATCACAAGGCCACATTGCCTTCTCACCTATACTAGGTTCTCACATGTTCCATACTAGTGTTTCACTCTCTCTAGACCATTACTCGTCGAAGATGCACACCTAGGCATCGAACGCACGAGCATCGCCAACTAGATTATCTAACAATCCTAGTCACAACCTAGAATTATATCATTTGTTTTGGGGTCAAGTTTCCTCACTCTTCCTGTTCTGTTTTCATTTTAACATGCACATTCACTCACAACCATGCTAAACAATAATAGGATAGGCAAGATCTATCATAATTGCACAATAGAATAATATCTGACAAGTAAAACATAATATACCACTTTTGGAATTTCTCCGATTATTTAATCGGGCCGTATAATTAACATTTTCCACCTCCATTGTATAGAATATTTCCTTAGCTTCACAACGATATAAAGAACTCTTAAATCGGATAAACGAGTCAAAAGTTACGGATTTTTGAAGAAAAGAAAAATATTTGATCCCAGGCAGATGCGCCTGGCGAATCCCCCTTCGCCAGCACTTCGCCTGGTGAATCCAGTGGCGAATCCCCAATTTTAGGAAATCAAAAGTTCCAGTAGCTAATACATTTCTGTCTCTTCAAATTCTCCTGGCGAATCCCTTTCGCCAGTCTTTCGCTTAGCGAGACAGTGGCGAGACTTAATTCGCCTGGCAATTCTGATTTGCCTGGCGAATCGTACCAGAACCAGAATTCTTCCCTTACGGGTTCCATGGTTCCAAAGCTACAAATTCACCATTTCTCAACCCATATCAATTCCAAACAGCACAAACAAGTATCAACAATGTTCATATGCATAATGCGATCATACTACACAATTTATATCGATTTTTAACCATTAGATTATCGATTTCAATAATTCTAACCTAACTCAAACATTTCCAAAAACTCTAAAACTAATGTTCTAACTAGAACCCACCTCTAGCAAGATGAAGATGAAGAAGATGAGATGATTTGATGAAGATTGGATGATGATCTTGATCCTTCCACTTCTAGGGTTTTCTTCTCCTTTTCTTTCCCTTCTCCTTCTTTCTCTCCAAAACTCTTTCTATCTTTTTCTTTCTCTTGTTCTAATAAGGAAAAGGAATGGAAAAGAAATTATATAGTATAATATCATTAATTAGTAACACTACTAATTATCCAAATAGTCTCTAAAGTTCCAATAATTAAATACCTCATAGTCAGATAATATTAATTGGATTTGCTCTGAGCTCAACAGTTTACTTTAATTATCTTTGCAGATAATTCCTCAGAGTACACTGGAACTCAGTCGATCATAACTAATATTATCTAGAGTAATTAAAATACGGGGTTTCATCGCCCGGGTGCGTCTCATCCCACCGAACTTTCACAAGCGAAATCCCTTTATTCCTTAGTACTTTAGTTTCTCTTCCTGTGATACGACTCGGTTGAGGTTCAAATGTTAAATCTGATTCTATCTCAATAGTATATGGTAGAATTGGCTGAAGAGGATCTGGAACAAACTTCCGAAGCTGAGACACATGAAAAACATCATGCATTTCCGATAGAGAATGCGGTAAAGCCAATCTGTAAGCTACTTCACCGATCCTTTCTAGAACTTGATACGGTCCCACAAATCTAGGGCTTAACTTCCGTGACTTGAACGGTCCTTTCAATCTCAACCTCGGAGTATCTTTCAAAAACATGTGGTCACTTTCTTCAAATTCCAAAGGTCTCCTCCGGTTATCCGCATAACTCTTTTGGCGATCTTGCGCTTGCTTAACTTTCTCACGGATCATTCGAATCTTTTCCATAATCTCTTGGATAATTTCGGGTCCTAAAATTCTATCTTCACCAATTTCCGCCCATCACAAAGGTGTTCTATATTTCCTTCCATATAGCGCCTCATAAGGAGCCATACCAATACTCGCGTGATAACTATTGTTGTACGAAAACTCAATCAACGGCAAAAGTTCTATCCATCTCCTTTGACGCATATTCAACTCCTTTTGGTCAAAAAGATACTTTAAACTCTTGTGGTCATTAAACATTTCAAAACGTACTCCATACAGATAATGACGCCACACTTTCAGAGTAAACACCACTACCGCCAACTCCAAATCATGTGTTGGATAATTCTTCTCGTGAACTTTCAACTGTCGAGAAGCATAAGCCACCACGTGACTATATTGCATTAAAACACCTCCTAAACCCATCTTAGATGCATCACAAAATACCTCATACGACTTGCTAGGATCATGAATGATCAGAACATGAGCAGTCATCAATCTCTCTTTCAAACTCATAAAACTTTGCTCACAAGCCGAATCCCACTCATAAGGACAATCTTTCCGAGTAAGTTTAGTCATAGGTAACGCCAATTGAGAAAAGCCTTTGATAAACCTTCTGTAATAACCTGTCATTCCCAAGAAACTTCTAATTTCCGAAAACATTCTTCGGTCTCTCCCAATTAATTACTGCTTCAACTTTTGATGGATCAACCGCCACACCTCCCAGAGATATGACGTGACCAAGAAAACTAACCTCTGACATCCAAAACTCACACTTGCTCAACTTCAAAAAGTTGCTTCTCTTGTAAGATCGATAAAACAATCCTCAAATTGTCCCTCGTGCTCTTGTGAAGTATGAGAATAAATAAGAATGTCATCAATGAAGATCACAACGAATTGGTCCAAGTGAGCTTGAAATATCTGATTCGTGTAATCCATAAAAACTGCCAGAGCATTCGTCACACCGAAAGGCATCACCAAGAATTCGTAATGGCTGTAACGGGTTCTAAATGCAGTCTTAGGTACATCTGAACTCTTCACACAGATCTGATGATAACCCGACCATAAATCAATCTTCGAGAACACACAGGCTCCTTTCAATTGATCTAACAGGTCGTCTATCCTTGGTAAGGGGTACTTGTTCTTAATGGTGACTTTGTTCAACTTACGGTAATCAATACACAAATGCATTCCACCATCTTTCTTCTTTACCAACAACACTGGAGCTCCCCAGGGTGAAACACTGAGTCGGACAAAATGCTTAGCCATTAACTCTTCCAATTGATCCTTCAATTCCCTTAACTCAAGTGGTGCCATCCGATACGGAGAAATAGATATAGGAGTCGTTCCTGGTACCATGTCAATAGAAAATTCTACTTCCCTCTCCAGAGGAAGAGAAGTGACATTCTCGGGGAAAACTTCTGAAAACTCACAGACTACCGGAATACTCAAAACCTGAAGGTCGCTACTCTCTTCCTTAGTGAGAACCAAAAGAACAGATTTTTCCTTCTCAAACAAGAAATTTATCATTCCAACCGTACCTTCTAAAATAGTTGTCAGAACATCCTTCGGGTTAGCTTCAGTAGATGAAATGATGATTAGTTTCTCCTCACACCCGATGAAAATCGAATTAGCAGAAAGCCAATCTATTCCCAAAACAACGTCTACTTTCTTAAGCGGCAAGCAGATAAGATCAATCTGAAAAACTCTCCCATCCACATACAAAACACAATTCTCGCACATTAAAGGCGTTTTAACTATCTCATCCATGGCAGTAGTAACCACCATTGGGGGAGATAACGGAATAGCTTGCAACCCAAGTCGCGTCACACATTGCACTGACACAAAAGAGTGTGTCGTTCCACAATAAAAAAATATAAATCAAGGAAACCCATTAAAAAAAACACGTACCCGCAATCAAGGAGTTATCGCCCTTTGCTTTCTTTGCATCCAAAGTATAAACTCGACCGGTATTCTTTCCTTGTGCCTGATCCTTATTCTAAGGACAATTCCTCTTCAGATGACCCATCTTCTGACACTGATAACACTTCACACTTTCTATACCACACCTTCCAAAATGCATCCTACCATAAGTACAACACACAGGAGGTGCACTTTCTCTAGCATTTTGAACTTGCTTCCCTTTGAAAGCTTATTGCCCTGGCCTAAACTGTTGGTTGGACCTTCCACGATCACTCTGGTTCGACCTATGTAAATCTCCTTCTGTCTGAACTTTCTTCAAACTGTTCTCAGCCACATAACATTGCCTCAGCAATTCAGCATAACTAGTGAACTCTCTTTGAGACACGCTATGCGAAATTTCAGCCCTCAAACCAAAAAGAAACTTATCAATCTTCCACATCTCGTCCGGAGCATACATGGCTTGTCTAGAATAAGCAGCCATAACTTCAAACCTCTCTGCATAAGCCGCCACCGTCAAGTTACCCTGTCTCAACTGTTGAAACTCGAATTCCTTCTGAGACCTTAAGGAACTAGGAAAATACTTCTCCATAAAATTTATCTTAAACTGCACCCATACCTTGGGTACCTCTAGAATTGTCATTAAGGATGAAGCACTCTCCCACCACCTCATGGCAGGACCCTTCAACAAGTGAGAAGCAAAAACCACCTTATTTTCCTCACTACATTGGACTATTAAGAAAATTCTTTCCATGCCATCTATCCACTCGTGAGCCTTAACCGGATCCAACCCTCCCGGAAATTCCGGAGGATTCATACGAATGAAATCCCTAAAGGTTCCACCTGTAGCTGCTGGAATAAGCACTAGAGGATGAAGACCCCCAGCCATTTGATGTACCATTTGTTGCATAAACTGGTTTTGCTGCTGCTGCATCCCTTGCATAAACTGATACAAAGGAGCATTCCCGTCGCCGCTCGGCGGATTCGTCCAAACTGGAGTGGTCCTGGGTCTACCACGAGTGTTTCAGCGCCCGTCAGCCATGTTCCTAAATGTCATACATATAGGATTAAGTTGGTCAGGCTTAATACCATAAATATAACACGTAAGACCAACGGCGACACAACGCATATGAAACGGAAAGAAATACATATACTATTCCATAGCTAGGTTGAGGATACGACCTGCTCTGATACCAACTGTAACACCTATATATACAATCATACATCAAAGCATAAATAATATATATGAATCCAAGTTTGGTACTGAAATACCATAAGTTCCTAGTTAACACATTGTATACATTACATGCCCACAATACAAAAATACTAAAAGTCTAAGGCATAACATATACAAGATGCTCAACGGATAAAAACTAACAACTAGATCATAGTAATGATCTCAAAATAAAACGCCATAGTGGAAGCCATGCCATCCTAAAAGCTACGATCCGTAAGGAAAAGTCAAACCACTTTATCCTTACCCTTCGCGGAACCTGTAGTACTTGTAATATAATCAACAACAGTGGGGTGAGATACATCAAATCTCAGTGAGTTCCCTATCTTATGGATTCTCTCGGCTTTACACGGTTCTAACCAATCCTAACTCAAGTCCAAGGGAAAGGAAAAGGACTCCAAGTTCACAATTCAAACCTCACATTATAGGGAAACATGTCATGAGTTCATTAACTCAAAATATCACTAATCGATAACCTCACCAAGGCATCTCCTCTTCCCGTCCACTTCTACGTCTAGATGGCGACCCGAGTCATAGATCCTTGTAACCTACTCGACATACGAATGGATTCGGGTTCTACGGGCCATTAACCGTTATGAACCGTCACTTTACATGGGCCATTAACTGTCATAAGCATACGCTCCATGGGCGCCATTCGTACTATAAGCGGCAATCAAACCTGCCAAGTAGTCATGCATGCATTTCAAAGGAGCTCGAGACTCATGAAACTGCAACTCAAGATAACCGGCTGCGATTACGTGATCTCACACATAAACGTGATTGTATTCGACAATCACAAGGCCACATTGCCTTCTCACCTATACTAGGTTCTCACATGTTCCATACTAGTGTTTCACTCTCTCTCGACCATTACTCGTCGAAGATGCACACCTAGGCATCGAACGCACGAGCATCGCCATCTAGATTATCTAACAATCCTAGTCACAACCTAGAATCATATCATTTGTTTTGGGGTCAAGTTTCCTCACTCTTCCTATTCCATTTTCATTTTAACATGCACATTCACTCACAACCATGCTAAACAATAATAGGATATGCAAGATCTATCATAATTGCACAATATAATAATATCTGACAAGTAAAACATAATATACCACTTTTGGAATTTCTCCGATTATTTAATCGGGCTGTAAAATTAACATTTGCCACCTCCATTGCATAGAATATTTCCTTAGCTTCACAACGATATAAAGAACTCTTAAATCGGATAAACGAGTCAAAAGTTACAGATTTTTTAAGAAAAGAAAAATATTTGATCCCAGGCTGATGCGCCTGGCGAATCTGGATTTCGCCTGGCGAATCCCCCTTCGCCAGCACTTTGCCTGGCAAATCCAGTGGCGAATCCCCAATTTTAGAAAATCAAAAGTTCCAGTAGCTAATATGTTGTGAATAAGGATGCCTTGAAACAAAGTATAATTGGTTCCTTGATCAGTCAAGAAACCCACAAGGGTTAGGGTTAACAAAGAAAACAAGAGTAAAAACAACAAGGATTGGTTATAAAACTGTTATTCTTTCATTTCTCCTTAAAACAAGGATTACAAGTATACAAGAATAACAAACTAACCACTCTCACTCTTTCTAGGTTTTGTCACACTTCTAGAATGAGAGACTAGCATGCTATTTATAATAAAACCTAACACACTAAACTAATGGGCTTTTAACAAAATACCCATTACAAGCTAACTTAGGGTACAAGCTAACTTAAACAATTAGATCCTTAACACAAGGCCCAATTCAATATGCTAACAAACCTAGCAATATTAACTAATACATGTTAGAACAACCTTCGACTACAACATGTATTATTTTTCGACGACAGCATGTGAACCAACTTCGATGGCATGCTTCTTCTAGAGTTCGACCCAAATTCCACAAATCTCCACCTTGGATCTAACTCTAACAACAAGAAAACAAACTAGCTTTCTTCATGCAGCTTTATCAACTGCATACAGTGGAAAAACTTGCAACTTGGCAATGTCTTGGTGATCATATCAGCAGCATTATGATCTGTCGAAACCTTCAGCACTTGGACTTCTCCATGCTCGATTACCCCTCTGACGAAATGCAGCCTCACGTCAATGTGCTTGGTTCGCTCATGATAGGTTGAGTTCTTCGACAGGTGTATTGCACTTTGACTATCAGATTTAACAGTGATACTTCGACCTTGAAGTTTCAGCTCCTATGCAAAACCTTCAAGCCACAACGCTTCCTTCACAGCTTCAGTGAGGGCAATATATTCAGCTTCAGTGGTTGATAAGGCAACAACCTTCTGGAGCGTCGCTTTCCAACTGATTGATGTGCCAAACATTGTGAAAACATATCCGGAAATAGACTTTCTGGAATCCATACAACCTGCATAATCAGAGTCAACAAATCCTTCGACTGCTGTTTTACTATCTTCACCCAAGGCTCCACCATAAATTAGGACTCTATTCAGAGACCCATTTATGTACCTTAAAATCCACTTCAATGCTTGCCATTGTGCCTTTCCAGGATTCGACATGTACCTGCTCACAAGACTCACTGTATATGCTATGTCAGGTCTTGTACAGACCATAGCATACATCAAAGAACCAACTATATTAGCATATGGTATGCTATTCATATAAGTTCTTTCGACATCAGTACTGGGACACTGATCTATACTCAGCTTGAATTGAGGGTTTGTCGGAGTTACAACAGGCTTTGAATTCGACATACCATACTTTTCGAGAATCTTCCGTAGGTATGCCTCTTGAGATAAGCATAATTTCGACTGCTTTCTATCTCTTCGGATGTCAATCCCAAGAATCCTGGATGCAACTCCTAGATCCTTCATTTCGAACTCCTTACTGAGTTCAGCCTTCACCCTCATTACCTCTTCGACATTGTTGCTTGCTATTAGAATATCATCCACATAAAGCAACAGAATAACAAATGAATTACCCGGTCGAAATCTGAAGTAAACGCAGTGGTCGAACTGACTTCTGATGAAACGTATACATGCCATGAACATGTCGAATCTCCTATTCCACTGTCGAGGAGATTGTTTCAGTCCATATAAAGATCTCTTCAGCTTGCACACATAATCTTCCTTCCCCTTTTCGACATACCCTTCAGGTTGCCTCATCAGGATCATTTCATCTAGGTCACCATACAAGAATGCAGTCTTCATATCCATCTGTTCCAGTTCAAGGTCGAACTGTGCCACCATGGCAAGCAACATTCGAATGGATCTATGCTTTACAACAGGCGAGAACACATCATTGAAATCGACACCTTCTTTCTGAGTGAGCCCCCTAGCAACCAACCTTGCCTTGTATCTTTTCGACGCCACTCCTTCGATTCCTTCCTTGACTTTGAAAATCCATTTACAGCTGACTAACCTGGCTCCAGCAGGTTTCTTTATCAGTTCCCATGTGTCATTATCATGAAGAGATTTCATCTCGTCATCCATGGCTTTCAGCCATTCATTCTTCTTTCGACTCCTCATAACTTCCTTATAGTCTCTAGGTTCTTCGTTGAGAACCTCACTTACGGAGATTAAGGCATAAGCTATAAGATCTGCATACCCAAGTCTCTGAGGTGGCTTGATGACTCTTCTCGACCTGTCTCTTGCTAACAGGTAGTCATTATCAGTTTCCTCATCTTCGACAACATCTCCTGTTTCGTCTTCGACTTCATCTGGGGTACGCACTTCAACATCAATATGCTCCACCTTAATAGGAATCTCTCCCTGTTCCAGCTCTTCGTCAGCAACATCAATTTTCTTGAAAGCCATCTCAGCTTCATTGAAAACTACATCTCGACTGGTGATACACCTCCTGTGACCTGGCTCTAGGCACCATAGCCTATAAGCTTTGACTCCTTCAGGGTATCCCATGAACATGCACTTCAGAGCTCTAGGTTCGACCTTGTCTTGCCTAATGTGAGCATAGGCCACACAACCAAATACTCTCAGTCTGTCGAGACTAGGTGGATTTCCCGACCAAACTTCTTCAGGTGTCTTCATATCTAATGCAGTCGAAGGACATCTATTTATCAGATATGCAGCTGTCGAAACAGCTTCAGCCCAAAACACCTTCTTCAATCCAGCACTAACCAACATGCATCTAACCCTTTCAAGGATTGTTCGATTGAATCTCTCAGCTAAGCCATTTTGTTGAGGAGTACCTGCTACAGTCTTATGCCTTGCAATCCCAGACTCAACACAGTAACTATCGAACGCTTTGTTGCAGAACTCAAGGCCATTGTCAGTTCTCGACCTCTTAACCTTTCTGCCAATTTGAGTTTCGACCAGAATCTTCCAACTTTTGAAATTCTCAAAAGTTTCATCCTTCGTCTTCTGAATGAATACCCATAGTTTTCTGGAATAGTCATCAACGATGGATAGAAAATACCTTGCACCTGAGTGCGAAGGATTCCTTGCAGGCCCCCAAAGATCAGCATGAATGTAATCAAGGGATCCATGTGTTCTTTGCTTGCCTGTGTTAAACTTCGCCCTACAGGATTTACCAAATACACAAGATTCACAAAACTCTAACTTTTCGACTTTGTCACCTCCTAGCAGGTTCTGCTTCCGCAATTTGACTAGGCCTCTTTCGCTGACATGGCCCAATCTCATGTGCCATAACTCTGTCTTCGACATAGGTTTCGTGGATACAACATTTGTCGAACCACTTACAACCTCAGCCTCCAGGATATACAAGCCTTGGTTTTTCACGCCTCTCAAGACTTCCTTCGACCCTTTCATGACTCTCAGGGTACCTTGTTCTCCTTTGAAAACGTATCCCTTTCTGTCGAATTCACCATGAGAAATTAAATTTCTCTTCAAGTCAGGTACATACCTAACTTCAGTCAATAATTTTATTGACTCATCATGGAGCTTGAATCTCACGGATCCAATACCTGCAATTTTGCAAGCTTTATTGTTTCCCAGCAGCACTGATCCTCCATCTTGATCACATAATTCTTCAAACACATTCTTGTTTGGAGTCATGTGCCAAGTACATCCAGAATCCATAATCCACTCTTTTCTTGAGTCGCCGCTTGAAACTACAAGAGCATCAGATGAGTCAAAGTCATCTTGAACAATAGCTGTGTTGCCATTATCCTTACCTCCATGATCTTTCAGGTGTTCAGGGCACACTTTTCTTGTGTGACCCTCCTTCTTACAATGATAACATCGAAAACCAGATGTTTCGCCACTAGAAGACTTCTGCTGACTTTTACCTTTCTTCTTGTCGAACCTACCATCCTTTCGCAAGAATTTTTGCTTAACTGCCAAACCTTCACCAACCGTCGAAGGTTTATGCTCCTTTCGTTCGTTCAGGTCCTTAAAGTACAAGGCTGCTTGAACTTCTTCAAAGGTCAGGGACTCTCTTCCATACAAGAGAGTTTCTTTGAAGTGAGCATGCGATTTGGGCAAAGCACACAACAACAACAATGCTTGATCTTTATCATCAATCTTTACATCAGTGTTTTCAAGATCAAGAATCAGTTTGTTGAAAGAATCCAACTGCTCAGCCAAAGCCTTTTCTTCATTCATCTTGAACGAATACAAGGCTTGCTTCAGGTAAAGACGATTCACCAAGGATTTGGTCATATACAAACTTTCCAGCTTAATCCATAATCCTGCCGCCGTCGTCTCTTTTGATACTTGTCGAAGAACCTTATCACCAAGGCTCAACAATATTGCGTTGTGTGCTTTCTCGATCATGGTAGTCTTTTCTTTTTCCGTTAATGCAGCATCCATGGCTGCCATTCCCTTCAACGCTTCCAAACAACCCTGCTGAACCAGTAGGGCTTTCATCTTCAAGCGCCACAGACCAAAGTCGTTCACTCCGATGAACTTTTCGATCTCATACTTTGTTGAAGGCATCTTCTCCACGCTCACCGCACCAATTTTTTATGAATAAGGATGCCTTGAAACAAAGTATAATTGGTTCCTTGATCAGTCAAGAAACCCACAAGGGTTAGGGTTAACAAAGAAAACAAGAGTAAAAACAACAAGGATTGGTTATAAAACTGTTATTCTTTCCTTTCTCCTTAAAACAAGGATTACAAGTATACAAGAATAACAAACTAACCACTCTCACTCATTCTAGGTTTTGTCACACTTCTAGAATGAGAGACTAGCATGCTATTTATAATAAAACCTAGCACACTAAACTAATGGGCTTTTAACAAAATACCCATTACAAGCTAACTTAGGGTACAAGCTAACTTAAACAATTGGATCCTTAACACAAGGCCCAATTCAATATGCTAACAAACCTAGCAATATTAACTAATACATGTTAGAACAACCTTCGACTACAACATGTATTATTTTTCGACGGCAGCATGTGAACCAACTTCGACGGCATGCTTCTTCTAGAGTTCGACCCAAATTCCACATAATACATTTCTGTCTCTTCAAATTCGCCCGGCGAATCTGGATTTCGCCTGGCGATTCCCTTTCGCCTGGCGAGACAGTGGCGAGACTTAATTCGCCTGGCGAATTCTGATTCGCCTGGCGAATCGCACCAGAACCAGAATTCTTCTCTTACGGGTTCCATGCTTCCAAAGCTAAAAATTCACCATTTCTCAACCCATATCAATTCCAAACAGCACAAACAAGCATCAACAATGTTCATATGCATAATGCGATCATACTACACAATTTATATCGATTTTTAACCGTTAGATTATCGATTTCAATAATTCTAACCTAACTCAAACATTTCCAAAAACTCTAAAACTAATGTTCTAACTAGAACCCACCTCTAGCAAGATGAAGATGAAGAAGATGAGATGATTTGATGAAGATTGGATGATGATCTTGATCCTTCCACTTTTAGGGTTTTCTTCTCCTTTTCTTTCCCTTCTCCTTCTTTCTCTCCAAAACTCTTTCTATCTTTTTCTTTCTCTTGTTCTAATAAGGAAAAGGAATGGAAAAGAAATTATATAGTATAATATCATTAATTAGTAACACTACTAATTATCCAAATAGTCTCTAAAGTTCCAATAATTAAATACCTCAGAGTCAGATAATATTAATTGGATTTGCTCTGAGCTCAACAGTTTACTTTAATTATCTTTGCAGATAATTCCTCAGAGTACACTGGAACTCAGTCGATCATACCTAATATTATCCAGAGTAATTAAAATACGGGGTATTACAACGGTGAAGAAACTGAAAAAACACGCTAATATATTACCTCGATTAATACTCAAAACCGAGGTAAAATTTGTTTCTTTTTGAAAAAAATAAAATAAAATATGTTCCATCCCAAGCCATATACCTCTTGATTTCTGTTTAAAACCGAGGCATTTTTTTTTATATTTACATTGTTTACAAAGAATATTAAAATAAATTACTTAAACAAATCAAGAGTTTGACAATGGATTCTCAGAGAATAACCGAGAGAAGTTATCTGTTTCAAACAAGGGAATTTTTTTTATATTTACATTGTTTTCAGATTTTTGAGAAGTTATCTGTTCTAACCAAGAGGAATTTTTTTATGTACTTGCAATCCATCCTAGATTATATTGAGCAAATGTTTTCATGGCAAATGCTTTCACATGAAAGAAAAAAACATGAAAGAGAAATGGATGCGTGTGTTTAGTAATAAATTTCACAATGCTGTCAATCGAGGAAAGCAATAGATTTCTCAATATTTTCTTTGATTGACAACATAGGAATGTTATTACATAAATACAACAACAACATTAACACCGTTATGTGAGATAGATTGCAAGGGCATAAAAAATATTTTGTTCAAGATAGAAGAACATTGATGATTTTTCTATCTTGGAATCCATCCCATAAAATGATGCTTGGGGTAACATATTGTTTAATGAGTGCTTTTATTGTAAAATCTTATTATTTTATGCTTCGGTTAAATAGAAAACCAAAGGGTTAAAATATTTTGTTTGCACTTATAAACAAATAAAATCATAAACTGCGATAGCTGGGAATTGAAGCTTGTACTGAGTTGTTTTTTACCTCGGTCATACAACTGAGGGAATTTATGTTTTTTTAAATAATAAAAAATAGAGCGCCTTAGTTTTATACCTCAATTTTCTATTGTTCGAGGTGAAAGCTTCGTCATAAAAAGTATTATTTGTTGTAGTGGATGATGGGATTTCTTCTTTAATGAAAAATGGTTATGTTTTAATGAAATAATTATATTAATAAAAAAACAAGTGATTATGATTCATTCAACCCACGTCAGGGTGCTACATTTCCCCACTGTTGGAAATTTCATCCATGGGGAAAAGTCAAGGCGCTACATTTCACCTCAGTTGGAACTCGTTAGTCCAACTAGCCATTTTGAAAATGTCAAAATGATTTTGCTAGGATTCGAAACCATAACCGAGCCATTTTCCCCCATAGTTGTCAAGTCCAACCGTGGGGAAATGTGGTGTGCAATCTAGTTTTCTACCTCGGCCATTAACCCAAGGTGAAAAATAATTCACTTTCTATGACATCCTTTGTTACCACAGACAACCAACCGTTGTGAAACCATTTTTCCAACCGAGGTAATAGATAAATTTTGAAGTAGTGACAATTTCTATCATATAAAACTAATGATGATTAAATTAAGCAATTATTTAGGGCAATTCTATGTATGTGTACAAATTTGGGGTCTTTGTGATTGCTTCATGGTCAAGTAGGTGTTTATGTGCTAAAAATCAACAGTAAACTTCAATTAAAATAAACACTTATCATTTCAATTTTATACCATCTTAATTATTTCGTAGTGGAACCAATGTTTATCGGTAAGAGAGGATGCAGAGCTTGTTATGGTGGAGAGGAGGCTGACCTACAAGGTTAGCAATTAAATACTCAATTCAGTATGTGATTGAAAAAGGGTGTATGCATTAGAATGAATTTGAATACCTGAGGAATGATGCAATTTCCTTATTAAGAAGAAGAAGCGATTATCAACTCAAAGCTTGGATCACGGTCAGCTGTCATATTTATCTGGATGGGTATCAAAGTTATTGCGAGTGGAATTTCCCAATCAAAGAGGAAAATGGGATTACTATTAGATGCCAATCTTGCTTTAAATTAATCATTTATAATTGGCATTTTTCAACTCTTTTGTGTTGATTTATTGAAATTTCAACTTGAAAGTTTGTCATTCTTCAATTGTTAGAAAATACCTTTGGTACCTTTGATTTGTGTGTTATTGTGCAGAAAGTAGACATTAAATCATAAAAGTGTGAGACACAAGGAAATTAAACAAGTTTGCCAAAGGAAGAGAAGAATTTCAGTAAGTTCGCTGGGCGAACTTGCTAGCGAACGTTCGTTGGGCGAACAACTGGCGAAGAACCAGCGAATGCTCCCAGACTTGAGACAATAGCAAAAGGCCTGTAAGTTCGTTGGGCGAACAAGCCAGCGAAGGTTCACTGTGGCAACGCATCAGCAAAGAGCTAGCAAATCATCCCAGACTTGAGGCAGTAGCTAAAGGGTCATAAGTTCGATGTGCAAACTTGTAGGCGAAGTAGTTCGCTAGGTGAATAATCATTCGCACTGCGAACTTTAGAGTTGTCTCAGAGGCAGTTTAACTGTGCATAGGCACATCAGGTGCCTAATTTGATGTTTGCTAGGCGGATAATCTATTCGCCGTGTGAACATGACAGATCCTGAATGTACTATATAAGCACTTTTGATCATTTTTGGGGATCATAACCCACTTTTACACACCAAAACCTGATTTTCTGAGATTTCTTCACCAAAGAGTGAGATTTTACACATAGAAGCTGGATTCACATCCGATTTCGATTCTTCGATGTGGATGCCCATTCATCTCCTCCCGAAACTTGTGAAGCAAGCTACCATGGTTATGGGTAGCTAAGTCACTTTAGCGTCAAGATTAATGATAGATAACCCTCACTTTTGTATGTATCTCTCTTGATATTTTGTATGTGAACAAGTTGATGATGAATATATGGTGAAAAACCTTGTTTTTATGTAATATTTGTGTTGGATCATTATTAAGAGATATGTTTCAACTATTGACCTAGCTTTTTCATCTTTCAATAAACAAAGTATAGAGATAGCTTTGTGAGTTGATATTCACTAATATCAATCCTTTAATGTTATCATATTGATAGTTAGGTTGAGAGATCATCTAAGGATCAATATGATAAAACTCACAATTTGGTTTAGAGATGAAACATCTTGAGAGAATATGTGATTATATCTATTGTTAATGAGTTCACATGATTTGTTAAGAAAATATGTATGAAATGGACTATCGAGCCCTAATCTTGACATGTTTTTACCAATCGTTTTAAAAACCAAACTTTTTCTCGTTAATTATGACTTTTTATGCAATCGTTGCGTTACGAAACGAAAACAAACAACTTTTAAGTTCTATGTTTAAAACAATTCCAATTGTAGAACAGCGGTAATATCACACAATCCCTGCGGATAATAAAAACCCACACTAATATTGTTTCTACAAAATGGCGCCATTGCCGGGGATTTTTGTTTGATATTGCAAGCATTGCAATAGTTGATAAGTTTTAAACTTTGTTTATCTCAGTTACTTTTTCCTGAGCTTCCTAATTTGTTTTGTTAAGTTTTGCAGACTCTGTTTATGCGAGGAAAGTTACCTGCAGATCAACTTCTTTTCGATCCTGAGATTGAGAGAACTGCGCGTAAGTTGAATAGCAAAACTAGATGGAGGAGACAACTTGCCAAGGAAAGATGAGAGAGAGGAGAAAGTTCTATTTCTACACCAACACCATAGTTTACGCCACACATGGCAGATCCACCTCCACCACCACCTCCTGCTTCAACACCATGTATCAACAGTCCAAGGCATAATGCTCAGTTTGCGCGCAACACCCACAATGGGAGGCATTCTGAGATGAAAACCGGAATTCTTGCGCTTCTATACCAGAATCCATTTATAGGTAAGGATCATGAGGATCCTTTCACTCATCTCACAAAATTTTATGAAATTGCGGGTGCAACGGGAGCGCCAAAAGCTGAAGAAGAATCATTGTTCAAGAGATTATTTCCCCATTCCTTAATCGGGAAGGCAAAGGAATGGTATCTTGATCAATCAACTTTGGTTATGACGGATTGAAATTTGTTAGATGAAAAGTTCCTTGAACAATTTTTTCTATGTTCTATGTTTAAAACAATTCCAATTGTAGAACGACGGTAATATCACACAATCCCTGCGGATAATAAACCCACACTAATATTATTTCAACAAAATGGGGCTGTTGCGGGGGATTTTTGTTTGATATTGCAAGCATTGCAATAGTTGATAAGTTTTAAACTTTGTTTATCTCAGTTACTTATTCCTGAGCTTCCTAATTTGTTTGGTTAACTTTTGCAGACTCTGTTTATGCGTGGAAAGTTACCTGCAGATCAACTTCTTTTCGATCCTGAGATTAAGAGAACTGCGCGTAAGTTGAATAGAAAAAATAGATGGAGAAGACAACTTGCCAAGGAAAGATGAGAGAGATGAGAAAGTTCTATTTCTACACCAACACCACAGTTTACGCCAAACATGGCAGATCCACCTCCACCACCACCTCCTGCTTCAACACCATGTATCAAAAGTCCAAGGCATAATGCTCAGTTTACACGCAACGCCCATAATGGGAGGTATTCTAAGATGAAAACCGGAATTCTTGCGCTTCTATACCAAAATCCATTTACCGGTAAGGATCATGAGCATCCTTTCACTCATCTCACAAAATTTTATGAAATTGCGGGTGCAAAGGGAGCTCCAGAAGCTGAAGAAGAATCATTGTTCAAGAGACTATTTCCGCATTCCTTAATTGGGAAGGCAAAGGAATGGTATATTGATCAATCAACTTTGGTTATGACGGATTGGAATTTGTTAGAAGAAAAGTTCCTTGAACAATTTTTTCCACACAATCGATTCAAGGAAAAAATGAATCTCTCAATGAAGCTTGGGAGAGGTTCAAATCCATGTTACGAAAATGTAAGGGTCACGGTTTTGATGAACTTACTGAAGTGCACATCTTCCGAAATGGTCTCTAACCGGTCCACAAGACTTTATAGGATGCTACTTCGGGTGGTCCGTTAATGTCCAAGAGTGCTGAAGAAGCAATTTCTATTATTGATAATATGGCACTCAATGATCACCAAGGAAATCATAATTGTGGTACAACGCAAAGGAAGCCAGGCATGATCGAGTTGGAAACAAATGATGTGATTCTTGCTCAAGACAAATTGCTTTCACAACAAGTGGAGTTGTTGACTCAACAAATGTCAAAACTTCCACAACAAATCAAAGAAATGCAAGAAGTTCCCAATAACAACAAACAAGTGGTGAATTGTGAGCTTTGTAAGGAAGATCACCCTACCGGGTATTGTCCTCCGGTTGTGTAAGAGGCAAATTATGTGGGAAATCAAAACCAAGGGTATCAACCTCAACCACCTTACCAACAAGGCCACCAAGCTTACCAATAAAGAGGGAATAATCCTGGTTATCAACAAGGTTTCCGTCAAAATCCTTATCAACCTACACAACCTCAAGGTGGAAGTTTAAAGTTGGAAGATACTTTCACTCAATTCATGCAAATGTCGATGCCCACCCAAAAGAGTACCGAGGCTTCAATCAAGAATCTTGAACACCAAGTTGGGCAAATTGTGAAGCAATTGGCCAATCAACAATTGGGGCCATCCTTTTCCGCTAACACTCAAACAAATCCAAAGGAACATTGCAAGGCCATATTTACAAGGAGTGGAAGAAAAATTGGTGGAGAAGTTGAAAAAGAGGTGGTATGAGAAAATGATAATGAGATTGTGGAGGAAAGTGAAAAAAATGATGAGGTAGAAGTTGAAAAGAATGATGTAGAGGAGAAGTCGAAAAAAGAGAAAAAAAGAAAGGAGTATGAGAGAGAAGTTCTACAAAAAAGGTTACCATACCCTCTTGCTCCTATGAAAAAAGAAAATGATTGGCATTACGCGAGATTTTTGGACATATTCGGTTGGTTGCAAGTAACCATTCCTTTCTCCGAGGCTCTCGAACAAATGCCTAATTATGCCAAATTCATGAAGGACATAGTTACGAAAAAAGAGGTACACCGATAAGGAAACCATTGATCTCAATGCTAACTGTAGCGGCGTTGTTCAAAGTATAATTTCATGGAAGGAAGGGGATCCGGGAAGAGTAGCTCAACATATCACTATAGGTAACAAATTTAAATGCAAATCTTTGATCGATATGGGTGCTAACATCAATTTTATTCCCATTTCCGTGGTCAAAAGACTCGAGAACATGGAGATGAAATCAACCACCATGATGTTGCAACTTGCAGACAAGTCAAGGACTCATCCTCATGGTGTTGTTGAGGACGTGTTATTAAAAGTGGATAGGTTTTTATTTCCAGTTGATTTTGTAGTCATGGATATGGAAGAAGACGAGGATACTTCGATTATCCTTGGAAGACCCTTCATGAAAACCGCAAAAATGTTGGTCGATGTTGATGAAGGCATCATGAAGGTAAGGACTAGTGAGGAAGAAACATGTTTCACACTTTTCAAAGGATTGATGCATTCGAGTCTAGTGGAAGATGACATTCATAAGGAAAAAGAAAATGCAAGAGTTGCTTTACGAAAAAAGAAGGATGAAGACGCTAAAGCGACAATGATGAAGTCGTGTTGGGACTTTTCCTTCTTAAGGAAAAAGGGATCAAGAACAGGTCATGATAACAGTTGAAGTCTTTGTTGTTGGAGTGTTTTTCTTGGAATCTAATCTTTTAGCTTTTAGTTTTAAGGTTTGAAACCTTCAGGTTATCAAGCTCTAACGACGTTAAACAAAGCGCTAGTTGGGAGGCACCCCAACACTGCAAGTATTCTTACATTATTAATGCTTTTATAGTATAGGAATGTTTAGAATGATTATGGTAGAATGTGCTGATATAAGAAAAAAATTCATAAATTTGTCATGCTCGCTGCTAGGTGAATCTGGAGCGAGCATTCGCTGGGAAGTTCGCAAAGCGAACTGAGCGACATAGATTTTTTTTAGTTATCTGCCACATCATTTTAATGAATGTATTTGGTGCTCCATAGAAGCTTGGGCCCAATACCCATTTCTCAGAATTTTGTGGGGGTAACCCTACCCCAATTCATTTTTCCATTCATTTCTCACATACACAATTGTCTATCTCACTCTCACAAGCATCACGCATATAACTCTTGCAACTTAGAGCATTTCAGAACTTCTTGCTAGTTTTTCCAAATCAATCCTCTCAACATTAACAGGTTTGAATTCGTCATTCTTTCCTTTGTTCTTCTTAGAATGTGGTTAGGGTTTGTTTGTGAAACTGTGAAAACTTGCTTCTAGGTTATAGAAAACCCTATGCATGTTCTAATGTTATGATTTATCTTACTGTGCATGTGAGTTTTTAGAAATAAGTTTGAAGTAGAAAGTGTTTAGGTTAGAGTTGAACTGACATTGAATGAATTCTTACAAAAACTTCAACTCTAACTTGAGCAATAATGTGGTATAAGCTTTCACTGAATTTTTGTGTTGAACAATGGTTTGAAATGGCAGCAAATTGAATATTAAAAAAGTCTTTGTGATTTTGAACTTGTAGGCAGAAGCTGTAGAATGGGAATTCGTATGGTTCACCATGAGTTCGCACAGCGAACCTGGGGTGAGTATTCGCCATGGTTTCGCCTAGCGAACTTATAGGCGAACAAGACAGAATTTTCAAAATTTTTGTGTGATGCTGGATTCCTGTTCTGATTTATTTTGTTATGTTTCCTCACTAATATAAATTGTGTTTGGCTAGTTGGTTTTTGTTTTGTGATTGTGCAGATGGCACCTCCAAAGACAATTATGTCAAAGAAAAGGAAGGTCGTAAGTTCATCTCGTCCTACCCCAATCCAGTTTGATGCTGACAGATTCAGAGGAACGAAACAAGCCTAGAGATAGTTACAACGTAGAGCTCGTGAGAGAGTTTTACACCAATGCACTTCCAGATGGCGATGATTCACTTACTCGGACTACTTTGGTTTGTGGAAGAGAGGTAAAATTTGACAGTGACACAATCAACACTGTTTTAGGTAATCCTTTATCCTTGGGGGAGAATGAGATTAATGCATACCATCACACTTTGAGGCTTCACAGAGACACATATGCCATTTCTTGTGATTTGTTGATTGAGGGAAAGTCGGTTAAGCTGAACCTGTCTGGGGTTCCTCTAAGGTATCACAGAGAGGACATGCGTCCTTTGGCTCATCTTATACTTTTGTTGGTGTTGACTAATATTAAGCAAAAGTCGCACACCTCTACTGTGCCAATTCCTATTGCTCATCTTGTCCACAGTATTTTGACTAATGTGCAGATTAATGTAGCTAGAATCATTGCAGAAGAGATACGTGTCGTTGTGGAAAGCGGAATTGGTTCAGGGTCAAGGAAGAATTCTCGCTTAGTCTTTCCTTGTTTTATTATGGTACTATGTGTGCATGCGAGGGTTAAGCTATCCTCACGTTGTCAGGTGACAATTCCTGGTGTGATTGATGATAGGTATGTGGACAAGTTTTGCAGACCCAAGGGATGGACAGGAGTAAAGACATCTAGCGCTGGTAATGATGCTGTCGGTGCTTCTGGTTTGGGACTTCCAGGTCTAGCCGTCGGTTTTTTCTCGGTGACGCGACCACCTTACTGCATGATTTGTGCTACTTTATGATTTCTGTATTTATCTTATGAAGCTTGAAAGGAAGGGGAAGATATCTTAAACTAACCCTGCATGCAAATGTTTTCTTTAACAAATGCTAAGAGATCGGGGATCGGGGTCTAGTTATACAAAGGGAAGCTATTAACACCCAGTGTATCTATAGTAATCAATAGGAACCTTCTTTTACATGTATTTCTGTTATTTTGAAATACTTTCTTGTGTTTATCTACTATGGATTGGGAAAGTTTCTCCTTTGGGAGAATTGAGAGACTGTTTTCGTTGTTTTCGGGTTTTTTGTTGTTTTTGGGAAAGTACTGAGCCTAAGATTTTTTATTTGTGTGCTCGCTAAGATTTCGCAATATTATGCCTACGTATTCCCCTAAAAATATTTAGGAAATCAGAACAATCGTAGTTCCTCCTATTTCTATGGGAGGAAATATATGTGTGTCTTGTTCAAAGCCCAAGATTAAAGCTATATGAGTGTTTGTGTCTTTTTTAAAGCCCAAGATTGAAGCTAAAATTGACTGAGAGAGAGAGAGAATTTTGTCATCTCTAAAGAGAGATATCTCACCTATTCATCATAGATGTTGGGTAATTGGTTATAAGGGAAATTAATTTAACTGGGATATGAGAAATCTAGCAATACCATAATTTCCTTTATAAGAGAGATGTCATGTAGGAAGAAGCTTTAACTCAGTGTAGAGCAATGCCACTTTTTCCTTTATGAATCTTTCATGCTAAGAGAGGGACATTGGCTTGGATGTATGCAATCCAGAGGCTTGCCACTTACAGCAGTTAGATGAAAGAGAGATTTTAGCCAGGATAAATGAGGGACTCCAGCTTGGATTTTGAATCAACAAGTGTGCCACTTACAACAATTATCTAGAAAAAGGTTTTGATTATTTGTTTTTTTGATAGGTGATGTATAGAGGGGATATCCTCCTACAGAGTGGACTCATGGTCTCATCTGAGGAGATGTTGATTTTTGTGTGCCTTGATCAAAGCCCAAGGTTGACGCTGAAAGAAAATGACTCCACTGGGGAAGTTTTTATCTGTCTTATACAAAGCCCAAGATTGAGACTAACTGAGGAAATTCTCATATGAAGCCTAAGAGGAGGCTGCCTCTTGTTGAGGATTTATTGAAATCCAGGAGCAGGTCTAAATTGTATTGGGAAATCCAAAAGGAATCTACTCTTGCTGGGAACTAGGGAAGAGTTAAAATATCAGATGCCATGAGACTCTGATTCTGTTAAGGTTTTGTTGAGGTCAATCTGACCTTGGCTGGGATTTTCAAGGTGAAAGTTAAGCCTTGTTGGAGGTTAGAGAAGTTTTAAGGTGAGTTTGAAAACCTTGAAGGTTTTTAACTCTGTTGGAGACTGGTGTATTGATATAATGATCAGGATTCTCCCTATGCTTTTAGGAAACTTGAGGGTCTCTGTGTGAAGTCCAAAAGGAGGCAATGGGGATTAGACTTTCTAAGTCTACTTGTATGAAGCCCAAGAGGAGGCTGAGACTGTCCAAGTCTCTTAAGAAGAGATAGAATTTGGTTGGAGAAAGATCTTTGTATGATGCCCAAGAGGAGGCTGGGGATTTAAGGGATGAAGATCAACCCTTTGATGATAGGATATGTAGCTTTTGACTTTCCGGGGGATTGAACTAGTATAGATGACTACTTTCTATCTTATGCTTTTAGGAAACCTATGGGTCCTTGTACTAAGCCTAAGAGGAGGCTGAGGGAACTTTTAAGAAGCATGTTGCTCCTTGTACTAAGCCCAAGAGGAGCCTGGGGATACTTCTAGGAAGCCTGTAGGTCCAAGCCTAAGAAAAGTTCGAGAAAGGTTTCACCGAGAATTAATCCTTTCTTTGTTGAACAGTTCTAAAGTTTGAAGAAATTCAAAAGAGGTTTCACTTGGAATTAATCCTCTATGGGGAAATGAATTTCTTGTATATGTTTCTAAGTTTTGACAATCTTGAGAAAAGTTTCACCAGGAATAATGCCTTTCTATGTTCCATATTGAATAAGCCTAAGAGGAGGCAGACTGTATCGGGGGGAGTTTCCTATGAGGGAACTAGTTATTGACTATGTTAGAAGTAACCTCTGGTTTGACCTAAGTGTAGACCTAACTGCTGGGGAAACTCTAAATAAATACGCACAAGTATATATACAGATAAGTTTATTGACAGGTATATAAACAAATACACATTGAATTGAAAAGATATTGGGTCTTACACTCTGAAAAGAGGCCCAAGTGTATTGTGATTGATTGTATTTATTACAACTGTATGATTAGGGTTTTAAGAAATTGAAGAAAGTTTTGAGAAAACTTTGAGTTTGGATTTAAATTGAAAGAAATTTGTTTGAAAATAAAAGAGTGTTTGGGGCTTATAACTCAAAGAGAGGCCCGAGTGGTCTAAGAACAGTTTCACCGAGAATAATGCTCCTCTTAGTACCAGTTAAAACAGACAGATGATTTTGAAAACAGAGGTATGGGGCTTACAACTCAAGGAGAGGCCCATGGAGGTTGTTTTTTGTTTAAAACAAATTTTTTTTACAAACTATTGGGGCTTATACTCAAGGAGAGGCCCAGATGATCTGTTTTGAAAATAGTGATCGCACTGCGATACCGAAAGACGTTGTGGGACTTATACTACAACAGAGGCCCAAATTTTATTTATGTACAAAGAGGTTTGGGTCTTACACTCTATTAGAGGCCCAAAGATGTTTGTAAAGAAGAAAAATAGGGCTTATACTCAAGGAGAGGCCCAAGATTTTTATTTGAAAGGCGACGATCGCGCTGCAGTTTTGAAAACCACAGTGGGACTTATACAATGACTGAGGCCCAAAATATTTATGTATAAAAAGGAGTGGGTCTTACACTCTATTAAATGCCCAAAAGTGTTTTGAAAAACTAAAATCAAAGGGAAAACCCTAATTTTAATTAAAAAAATACAATTTTTCAAAGAAAATTAAATAAAAAATGATATAAAATATCAAATATATTTAAAAACAACTTGTGAACTTTGAAAAATGTTTTGAAAAATCATGTTTTATTTATATGAAAGCTTGAAATTCATTTGAATTTGAAAAATTAAGAGAAAAATTTCATTAAAAATGTTTAAAAACAAATAAAATGAAATTCTTTACAAAACTTCAAAATATATTAAATAAATAATATTATTTTGATTTTTTTGTAGAATAAAATATTTTACCATTTTTGTGAATTTTTAAAAAAAGAATCAATAAAAAATGATTAAAAATCAGAGAGAAAGTAATTTTTGAAATTAATTATGAAAATAACAAAAATTCAAATATTTAAAAATTCAAAAAATGGCGCCAAGGGCATCTTCTTCTTCCTCGCGCAAACCTCCATGGCCAGATTTGCAAAACCTCTCATATCTCCCTTAATACGTAATGGTTTTGACTTTTGTAAACATGAAAGTTGTTCGTTTTTGAACAAGAATTCCAATGGTACCAATTAATTGCATTTATTTTAAGTGTGGAGTGAGAAATCAAGTGAAGAACAGATGAACCCTAATTTTTGCAAGAACATCATGAAACTCCATACACGATAGATATAAAGCAATTAATTGATGGGAAACACTCTATATAAGTGCAGAAACATGTTAGTAACTTGAAAACACATTTATGATGAATGGATCATAGAGTTCAGTTTTGAGGAAGCTTACCTTGCAAGAGGAAATCGAATCCTCAGTTGGAGATGTTATAGAAGTGTTTTGATGACCTGGACAGCTTCCTTGGACCTCAAGGATGGTGTTCCAATGATTAGAATAGATTGAAAACCTCTGGATCACTTGGCTCGACCCTATCTGCAGCTTTGAAGAAAGTTTGAGCAAATGGATAGTGACTTGATGATTCTGGTGTTCCAGATGTGTTTTGAGGTTATGGATCACTCATATATGATATATGTGAGATGTTAGGATGGTTGGTTTAAGTAGAATTAGACTGGTTTGAGAATTCCAAGTTTTCACTCTTTGAGTACTTTGAATTTTGCAAGAAAGAGAATCTGTGAGAAAACAAGCATTGTGGTTTTTTTGGTGTGCTTTGATCAGTCACACATAACCTCTATTTATAGTAGAGGAAGTTTGTCTTGGAGGAATAGTGTTGGCTCGAAGATTGGCATGGATTCAAAGGTTTTGGCAAGATGCATCATTGCCCCTCACACAAGGTACCATAACCCTCCACATGGCTAGCTTATTTTTTGACTCAATCCACATTCCTCATATGTTTTTATTTTTGTTTATGTGAGCATCTTGACTGAAAAGAGTCCTTTTGTTGAATGTGCACTATTGCACATAAATGCCATTTTAAATTCAAGGCATAAGGTGACAAAACCCATCATCCCACTTGAGATTTCCTTGACTCCTTGGTCTAACCTTGCAGGTTTGTGGTGATTCATCTGTTATGCATTGAATGTGAGTGGTATTGATTATTACACTTGACAAAAAGAATCGTGGCTAGCAAGAAATGACCAACCTGATTTTGTAAAATAGTTTGCAGCAAGGCATGTTGGCCACTCCATATCTCTTTGCTCAAATGGAGTTTGATGATATTCTTGTACTCTTTGGAAAACTTGTATATCATGCTTCAACTTTGATGTTTAACTTTGGTCTGGGATCAATGTGGATAATGGATAAAATGACCTCAAAGTTGGAGAAAAATGAAACAGATTCTGTCTCAAAATTTCACTAAGTGTAAAAGTGAAAAGTTTTGAAACCATAACTTCATGGCTCTATAACTCAAAATCCAAGGTTTTTTGGCTCATGGAGCACTGTGACACTTTTGTAGTATGTAATGAGAGCCTTCATTTGATATTTGGATGGAAGAAAATGGCTTTGTGGTTTGGGAGTTATGACCTTGCAAAGTTGGGAAAAATCATCCTTTTTTCATAACTTAGAGAAATTTTAAGTTTCCATAAGATTACCCCTTTTGCAAGTAACCTCACTTTTCTTGATTTTTCTTGATGGATGATGATCCAAACCATGAATTAACATTGTTTTTTACTTAAAGAAGCCATGTTTGTCAAGAAATCTCAAAAGTCAAACTTGGTTTTGGGCACAGTTGACTTTTTATCAGATGAATTTCAAACTTTGTGATTCTCTCTGAAATCAAGTTCTTGACCTAATTCAAACCTAATGGATGGATTCCATAGGTGTTTTAGAGTGTCTTGAATCATGTCCCAAGGTTTGAGATCATGTCTTGGTCAAAAGTCAAAGGTATGGTTGACTTTTTCTCAGAAAACCCTAGTTTGTGGTCCAGATGAATTTGCATCTTTATATTGCTCATGGACCAAGTTCTTTGTGTCAATTTGAACTTGTGAGAGGATAAATATATGATATTTGAGGTCTTCAAAACATTCCTTGAGGTTTTGGCTCATGCCTTCCTCCAAAAGTCAACTTAGGGGTGAATTAAGTCAAGAAACCCTAATTCCTAATTTTTGATGAATGCATCCCCTGAGGATATTTTGAACTTATGATTGGATCCACGAGGTCCCTTTGACCTTCTTGGATCATGTTTTGAAGCATTGGATCATGTCTAGAAGAAAATTTCTCTTTGGAGGCCTTGGTCGACCAAAACCCTAATTTGGTGACACTGATGATCTTGAGACTTGATCCACTTGAAATGTTGCACTCTTGTGTTTGATCCTTGATGTGGGAAACCTCTTGACCCTTTATGAATGTTTGAGAGGCTTGAAAAGTTGGAGATCATGTCAATTCTTGATTGATTTTTTGTCTGAGTGCTTTGAGAGGGCTCAAAACCATAATTCTTGATTGAGGTGAATGCTCAATAATCTTTGAGAGGATTGATGATACATCCATATTATGGTGATGATTTGCACAATGATGGGAAATCTTGTGGTCAAAATTTAGGGTATGACAGCAGACTCCCATGGTTTTGACCCATTTCAAAGGGAGGTCTGCAGTTACAATAGGGACTGGGGTGCGGCTACTCAGCGCGCCATGATAGATTTACATGATTTTATGCAGGTACTACAACTGCAGTACATGGAACCCTCGGTGGAGCACTCTATGATGTCTAGGAAGCAATTCCTAGCATATGTTGTATGGCCTGAGGCCAAGCCATAGTTTCAAGAAGGGGCAGGTGTAGGTGAACATGAGGAGGGTGCTGGAGATAATGATGACGGGGTTGGTTCTGAGGTTGGTTCAATGGAGGTTTCTGGTTCAGGTGACGAGGAGGTTGAGCTTGAGGAGACTGAGTCTGAGGAGGAGTAGTTTGTTTTGTTAATTGACATTTTGAGCATGATCTTATGCAACTTCCTTTGGTTCTACAAAGTGAAGTTTTCTATTTGCATTAGATCATTGCTAGTTATATTTATGTTTATTATATTTTCTTATGTTCTACTTTATCCACTTGTTGGATCATTTTGGATATTGTTGTAGTATGTACCACTTTTGGTTACTGATAGGAAAAATAGCAAGTGTACTATTTTTACCGATGTAGTAATAAGTGGGGTTATCCCCAGAATCGATCTCTCGAGGACTGCGTATAATTTGTAAGTGTAAATGTTATTTCAATTAAACAAAAATTGACTTTGGGGTTTTGTTTGGTTTGACAATGATTATAATGACAATATAAAATAAGCAGAACAATAAAATTGACTTTAACAATTATGACAAAATATGGTAGGGAAAGGTGTATGAATTGCTCAGTAAGAACCCTAATTCATCATCAAAGAGACATGCCTCAAAACCTTAATTTTACTGAACCTCAATAATATTTTTCTTTAATTCCTTAACCGAAAAACCTTTGAGATTCTCCCTTGATCCTAATTCCCCAGCAGTCAAGGAAGAACATCAAGCAATAGTTCTAACAAGGTTTTATCAGTCACTACAGGATATCCCCATTCCTAGGTAATATCTACCGTAATGTTATTACGCAAAAGCAATAGATTGGTTTTTCAGGCCAAATCCCTAATTGTAAATCGTTCCCAATTTGTCCAATCGAATAAAAGTGTTAAACAGATTGCATAATAAAATATTAAGGTAAAAATGCATAGTCTCATCGAATAATTCAAAAGATGTTTATTACATAACAATTCAGGGACACCCCCATAGCATTGGGGGGTTTAGCATCTCATAATGTTCAAAACAAAAACAAATAGAAAATTAAAGGTAGACATTACAATTTGATTGGAGGAAAACTAATTCTTCAATCGATTCCGCTCATGAACGATCGTCTTCTCCCAATCTCCTTGATCGCATAAAACTCTTGTAAATTATTTGTCAAAGTAAAAGTGTTTCTTTCCCTCTCTGAACCTAGCCTAAGTAGTTCCAAATCAATCATAACAGTGCAAAATTCCCAGAATACCCCTCAAGGTACTTCACTCAGAAAAAAAATCACAAAGTTGTCTCTTCCAGGCTTGCTAACACGGGCCATGTCAGCTGACATGGGCCGTGTCAGCTGACACGGGCAACCGTGTCAGTCCTCTAACTCATGTGCGCAACTTATTTTACTCCAGCCTTGCTGACACAGGCCGTGTCAGCTGACACGGGCATCCGTGTCTGCTCTCTGACTCTTGCCCAACTTCCTCTTTGCATCCCTTCTCCTGACACGGCCCGTGTTAGGCAACACGGGGGCCCGTGTCAGGCTTCTGATTCTTTTCAAAATAGTTCCGAGACACTCCGAACTTTTCCATTCTTCGCGTACGTTCTCTGGGGCTTCCACCTGTGATCTGAAACCAACACAAAGTACCAAAACACGAATAAAGTGCACAAAATAGCAAAAACTCACAAAAGAAAAAATAACGGAAAGACAATACGAAATGTAAAAATAAACTGAAAAACAATAATAATAATAATAATAATAACCAACAATGTGTTACCAATTGTGCGGTTTCGTGCCGAATAATGGATGGAAAACAAGTGAAAATGGTGACCAAACCCCAAACTTATCTCATTGCTTGTCCTCAAGGATTGCTCAAGACAGCAATTAGGTTACCACCGAATTATTCTAACCAACCACAGTACCGCTAAGATTTTTCGCAACTCTCTTTCACTTTCCTTTAAACCTTTCCTTCTTACCCGACTGATGACGATCAACTACACTTTCACATCAAAGTACCTTTTTACCTGTAAGCTTTTCACACTCTCACCAAATCTCTCGGGTTAAAGTGTTTACACTCAATAATCATAGCATGCAAAGTCAACTCATAAGCTCGAATAACATCTATTTTCATCTCATACGCACCCAACACACACTTTTTGAGGCTTTTACGTTTGTAATGGGGCTCAGGGACAAGGTGGGATGAACAAACAAAAGGGGAAAACGAGTGGTTTTGGCTCTGACTCAGTGTCGTCATCTTATCACTGTGTTATTTGCTCTGTTTCACAATCAAGGGTATCGGGCACCATTTTACTTCGATTCTTTAGTTTCTACTCAATTATTTCTTTGAGCTTACTATTTGAATTCTTCAAACTAAATCCTCTTCTAGGTAAGTGCTTTATTCAACTTCTTTTCTTTTCTTCATTCTTTTTTTTTTCTTTTTCAAAACTTTTCTTTCTCTTTTTTTCTTCTTTTTGCACTTACCTAGTTCTTATAGGTATCCCAACCACAAACTTAGAATTTTTCACAGATAAAAAATCAACAACACTTATTTGAGCAGGGTGAGGGAGTTTTTGGGCTCATGGTTTAATTATGAGGTTAATAAACAAACAAAGGGAAGAAGGCTCGATGGGGGTTAACGAATGATAACATAAAAAGGGATGGCTGGAAAGGCTCGGGATTAAAAACTGAAATTCTGGTACCAGATATGTGATGTTAAGTGCGATGTCACAACATCAATATCTGCTGTATGAACAAGACACTAAAAGCCTGTGATGTTACAACAACACACTCTGCAATGGACAATGTAAAACAACAGAAAAGCACACAAGGATTGTTCACCCAGTTCGGTTCAACAACCTACATCTGGGGGCATACCAAGCCAGGAAGGAAGTCCACTATTAGTAGTATCAAATTATAGACTCAACAGACCAGTTAACAATCTACCTAATTTAATCACTACCCAATGACCCTTCTACCTAAGTCCTCCCTAGGTAAGAGACTCCATCTCACTCCCAATCATCGCAATGATGTCTAGCAGTCAACATCTTCGACACTGCATCAACAACTTGATTTCCAACAGTTCTTCAAACACATAGAAGACACACTCCTATGACACATCTTGGAGTTGCTTCAAAGCTTCCTCCAAGATTAATACAAAACTCATTACCTACAGGTTTCTGAGTAAGAACACAGTGACCATCTCACAACCCGAGTGGTTCACTTAGACAAAGCCCTAATGATCTACATCTTGGACCCGTACCTTTTCTAGGTTACAAGCATTCTATTTATAACTTTTTCCAACTGGATTTGGGCCTTCAAATCACAACAAATCTTATGTTACAAATCTGCAAAAGATTCTGCTACAAAATAGATCTTCAATTAAATCTTCAATCAGCTCTTCATAATTAACTCTAATTATTCTTCATATCTTTTTGCATTAAATTAGCAACAAACTAATCTTCTTCATAACTGATTGCAACAGAATATATCTACCCCATGATTTTCGCCTGCAATATCTGATTCTCTTCAGTAGAATATCTCATTAACACGCGCAGCCCTAAAAACATCACAACCTGATGTTTTAATGTTCTGGTATAGTGATGTCAAGACATCGCATGTGACATCACTCTTCAGCACTTTAACTCTTCAACAATTTTCACAAACCAGAATGTTAACCAAACAATAATGTTTAGAGGCTCATGTTGCAACATCAACCATAACATTAACATTGTTTTACCAAAATTTCAGCCAATCACAAGAACTAACAATCTCCCCCTTTGGCTAATTTTGGCTAAAACAAATATATAAACATTACAGCTCAAATTACAGCAGCGATTACAACCCTATACTACTGTTAGAAGTCATGTTAATAGTCATCAGTAGCTACTGTGTGCAGCAACCATGGAGAATCATCTTCTTGGCTAATTTTGAATGATGTTAGGACATCATGTTGGACATAACATCTCCACAGCACAACAACTTCAGGCAGCACATTAGGACCTAAGAAGTAGACAGTCCTGAAGTCATTTGATGCACATGAGGAAGAAGATATCTGACACTCCCCCTCAATACAACACATTTCTTTTTCCTTCAAGGACAGACCCAGAACAATTGTAGAAGACTCCTCCAGAAAAGAAATGTTTGTCTATACATAAAATACCAATGGTGGCATAAGAGAATTCTGCACACCTTCATTTATCAGTCACTGGGTTTAATCTGTGGTATAAGATGAAACTTAAGAAGTGCCATTCTGCCTACCCAGGTAACTCAGAACACAAGTCACAACTGTGTTCATAACTCAGGACACAAGTCACAAAGACTCAACACCAACTTAATGTTAGAACATCCTTTTTGACATCTCTGAACCATACCTGGAACTGCAGACTCCAGACATATCATCTGCGCAAACCATTTAGTAAAACCCTTTCCTTTCTCCCCCTTTTTAGCCACAAATTTGCAAAGGAAGCCCTCACAGAACCAGACCCAAGTAGTGCTCACCCAAAAACGAACAAACGCCATAAGACTTAAGAAACAAGAACACTCATTGGCTGAAGGAGCACAAAATAACCTCTATAAATAGCTGACCAGTTACTTTGGAATTAACGAGCTTTGAATAGTCAAAATTCTTGGTCATAGAAACGCTATTTTAGGAACTAAAAACTCCATCCAAATTCAATGTCTACCATCCAAAACAGTCTTGACCGCCTTTATTGCCTCTAACTGATTCTTACCATAAATTGTGCCAAAACAGTTCCATGCATAGTCGAAGCCACGTGTTTCACCTTATCCTTACACCACCGTCCAAAATAAATCCTTGTTTGGCTCAAGAAAAACATGTTCTGTACCATGTTCTGACATCTTATCACACAATGTCTGCTTGCTCACAACATCATCACTCCAAGACTTCCACAGAAGATTATACATTCCAAACCAATAAACTTGTCTTCAGACTTCTTCTCAGAAGCATGTGCCCACATGAATCACATGACTAGACATAACATCCCATGCCAACCAACAGCCTAATGTCATAACATGTTATCTGACATTACATCCTCATAAGATTCAACCAATCTTCACAATCTATGTACCTTTGCTGCAGAAACCATAGACACGTACTCCCCCTGTCGTGGTTAACCACTGCTTTAGATGAAGATGAACATTTGAGCACACTAGCTGAGCACATGCATATTGGTACCATACTCTACATCTTCAGACTTCCAATCAACCAAAACCTGATCTACTTCAGTCTTCTCTACATTCTCCATCCAAGGCAGACCTTCTACTTCATCATTCTCCCGTATGACTATGTAGACGCTCCTTAGGCATAATGTAGGCATTACGCTTCTGAAACATAGCACAATCATCCTTCACCAAGGATCTCCAACCAGATAATGTTCCAACACAAGTTAGAATATCTGCCACACACCATGATGCTCCACCAACTGGACTTACTATTGCATAGTAATCCAAAGAACTAGAAAATTAAACTCTCATCCACCTTCAAGAAGAATAATCTCCTTGAGTCTTCAACTCATCACCCTTCTGCTCAAGAGTAACTTGTTCCAAGACAATCCTTAATAATAACTAGCTGCCACACTCTAATTATCTTGATTCTTCGAATCCACTTCTGAGATCAACCAAATGCCACAGTTTGATCACCTCATTCACGTTTGTCAGAACTCTCACAAAGATATCTTGATCCACCAAGGAAACTTGATCTTCAAGTCACATGTTCCACTTGCTCAAAAGCAAACACACTTAGACTCCCTAAGCCATGGTCATGTAACATCTTCTCCTTCCTGCAGCTCCCGCAACCTGCCATGAGAACGATATTTTTGAAGCATCCTATTGTTCATTCCTGTAGATCACCCTATCAATAGCTGATGTGCCACATCACCAGCTGAGACTCCTGATGTTAAGCTAGATGTCAGAACATTATGACATTCAACTGTTGAATTCAGCTCTTCCTTCTGCCACTCAAAAGAACCTCCTCCCTTTGTAGAAACAGATTTCCATGCTCTCATAGACATGATTCAACAATCAAGTTTGAGTAGACAACCTTCATCCTGCTTAGAAACTCCAAAGACTTCAAACCTATCACATCTGGATCTTCAGAAAATAATTAGCCCAAGACTACCCCATAGCAATACTAAAGAAAGTCACTTCCCTTAGATGAGCCTTCAGTAGAAAGCCAGAGATAACATCCACACATCCTTGACTTTCACACACCATAATACAGGTCGTCACACACCAACACACCACTCAGAGAAATATACAACCACATAGAGAAAAGTAAATTCTCAACACTTCTGTAGTCCTGCACTATTACATCAGATATATACATAGTCTCCCGTCAATGTATATTGTCATTAGTTGAATGCACAACATCTTAGATAAACACTCAGCTCCCGTCAGAGTATTCACAATCGGTTAGGTGCACAACTTTATCAAATGCAGACAGATACTCAACTACTGTCAAGCTATTTATCATATGTAATAAGGTAACCTTCTCGCACAAAGTACGACATTTGATCTGGTCTGACATTCTTTTCCTGCACACTTGAGGCACTAGCTGATCCCTATTTTGATAATCCACACCACTGATCACTTCAGATTAGGTAAGTGGCTTGACCTGATACTTCACCATGAGCACAACTAACTTTCTGTGGCTGAGAAAGCAAAGAACTGAAATGATGTTTCAACATCAATTCCGACATCAGTCTATATCACCTGCTATGGCTTTGGAGACAACACCCAAGGTAAACCACACATATCTCTTGTAGGGAACACACGAGAACATATCAACATCTTATCAACTACTGCAGCGACTTGCATAACAACTCTTCCAGAAGCTTCTTCTTATAAGCACAAGGTTCAAACCTCTTGTCTAACTCAAGAGTGATAAGTTCCATCCTTCTGCATACCATAGGCAATCTGCTACTTCCAATCCGTCAAGCCACACAACTGAAAGAGCTCATACAAACACCAATTGACCACAGGCTGATTTACACTGCAACTGCACACCAACTCTTGGATGTAATTCCCCTATAAAATTATCCTCATACATTTTAGATTAAACAAGGATCATCTCCTTTTCTTCAACCAGCTCCAGCTGAATTGCACAAACTGCTAATGTGTAGCGCGATGTCGAGACATTAGAATTGATATATTTAGCTCAGCTTCTTTCTTGATGAATCTTCCTAAGCTTAAGAGATAACTTATCAAGATCTTCACTCCCGCATGAAAGATTTGACAGTGATACTCTTTTGCTTTGGCTCCACCCTCTTCTTTCATGGATACAGAAGGAATCAATGTTCTGGACAGATTGGTCTTCAATGCCTGATTTGAAATATATTCTTCTTAAAAAAACTGAAACTTCCATGTCATACAATCTTTAATAAGATCCATTCACCTTTTGATCACTTCTTTCCCAAAACAAAGATATGAGATAATCCTCAAGTATCTTTGGCATCTCTAACCAAACGGTTGAAGTTGTCTTGCATAAACTACAACATCATAGAATATCCTGCTGAGGAGAATACCTTCCTAGAATCTCACCACCAGAGATACAAGAACCAACCAGGGTTACATCAGATACCATGCAGCGGAACACACAATAACTCCTCAACAACCTTCATCCACTACTCAATAATCCTTGCACACCATCACCATAAACCAAGTGCCAACAAATCAAACTCACAACAGCAGTTCTCCTGTTAACAACAGACAGGTCCAATACATACCTTGTCATGAATAGTCCATCCTTCACTTCAAGGGATCAAACAAACAACTATATGAACTGACCAAGTTCATAACTCAGCAAAACTATCTTCCTTCCTCATAAACCAGAAAGTATCTTCCCTAGATCTCATCCAGAAATAGACAGGATGCCTGCTCTGATACCAATTGAAATTTTGGTACCAAATATGTGATGTTAAGTGCGATGTCACAACATCAATATCTGCTGTATGAACAAGACACTAAAAGCCTGTGATGTTATGTGTGATGTTACAACAACACACTCTGCAATGGACAATGTAAAACAACAGAAAAGCACACAAGGATTGTTCACCCAGTTCGGTTCAACAACCTACATCTGGGGGCATACCTAGCCAGGAAGGAAGTACACTATTAGTAGTATCAAATTACAGACTCAACAGACCAGTTGACAATCTACCTAATTTAATCACTACCCAATGACCCTTCTACCTAAGTCCTCCCTAGGTAAGAGACTCCATCTCACTCCCAATCATCGCAATGATGTCTAGCAGTCAACATCTCCGTCACTGCATCAACAGCTTGATTTCCAACAGTTCTTCAAACACATAGAAGACACACTCCTATGACACATCTTGGAGTTTCTTCAAAGCTTCCTCCAAGATCAATACAAAACTCATTACCTACAGGTTTCTGAGTAAGAACACAGTGACCATCTCACAACCCGAGTGGTTCACTTAGACAAAGCCCTAATGATCTACATCTTGGATCCGTACCTTTTCTAGGTTACAAGCATTTTATTTATAACTTTTTCCAACTGGATTTGGGCCTTCAAATCACAACAAATCTTCTGTTACAAATCTGCAAAAGATTCTGCTACAAAATAGATCTTTAATTAAATCTTCAATCAGCTCTTCATAATTAACTCTAATTATTCTTCATATCTTTTTGCATTAAATTAGCAATAAACTAATCTTCTTCATAACTGATTGCAACAGAATATATCTACCCCATGATTTTCGTCTGCAATCTCTGATTCTCTTCAGTAGAATATCTCATTAACATGTGCAGCCCTAAAAACATCACAACCTGATGTTTTAATGTTCTGGTATAGTGATGTCAAGACATCGCATGTGACATCAGTCTTCAGCACTTTAACTCTTCAATAATTTTCACAAACCAGAATGTTAACCAAACAATAATGTTTAGAGGCTCATGTTGCAACATCAACCATAACATTAATATTGTTTTACCAAAATTTCAGCCAATCACAAGAACTAACAAAAATAAACAAGTGCCTCAGTGTGTATTCGTGTGCATTGAAATTCTAACAGATAAGTACGCAAACTAAGAGTGACAGAGACATACATGAAGAACTCTCATGATGATAATGTGTTTGGATTTTTATGATCCTCACCATGTTTGGTATAGTTTGACAGGTTCCGAAGTACTCCTAGTGCGATGCAGCTTTCTATTCGGCTCAGGTGCACAGTACTCCAATATCAGTCCAATGTCGGAAAGTTGCGTCTAATCATCATCTTCAGCTGTATCCACTTTCAGGGGTTTCTTGGAGAGCAAGTAAGGGATGTGTCTTCTCCTCCACTAACTACAAGTCTCGTAATCCATCCAGCACAAATACTTCAATCTGTAACACACGGAATACAAAACACACAAATTATAGTGAACATAAACGAAAATGAAATAACATAAATAAAAATACTGAAAACGAAAACAAGAAACCCCCCCCCCCCCCAAACTGGAACCAAACATTGACCTCAATGTTTTAGCACAAGATAGGAGGGGAACTCACAAAGCCTCACTGGGGCGGAGGAAAACACGTTGGATAAAAACACGGAAAACACGGTGGATAAAAAAATTTGAAAAAAATTTCGCTTGCCTGACACGGCCCGTGTCCGGTGACACGGGAGGCCGTGTCAAAACCAATCTTCAGTAGGGCTGACACGGGCCGTGTCAGGCCCCTGTTTTTCACATTTTTTTCTGTATTTCCGACGTTTTCTTCGTTTTTTCTCTCTTTGTTTCCTCCGCTCTACTAGTGCAGCATCTGTGAGTACCTAACAAAACAAAATAGACCAACAAATAAAAACAAAACGATTAGCAATAAAACGCGTAGGTTGCCTCGCACGAAGCGCTTCGTTTAACGTCGCATGGCTCGACGAGTCACTCCCCAATGCTATGGGGGATGCTTCAGCTTATGATTTTAGTCGCTTAACATTTCCGCAACAGAGCTCATGTCATGTTCAGCAATACAGATTACTTCTTGCCTCAAGTCAACTCCCAATTCCTTATCCTTTCTTCTATGTTTCTTTTTCTTTCTTTTCTTGCTTTCACGAATGGATTTTACAGTGTTGACATGTGCACTACATTCCCGAGAGACTTCATCCTTAGATATGATGCCGAAGACTTTTTCAAGATGGGGTTTCGTACTTATGCCTTTTTACACCATTTCGATCATTCCAAGTGAAGCTTGCTTACCTTTACCTTCATTTCGCTTCTTGATATCCAACACTTTTAAAGTGATTTCCCCATCAAAAGATTTAAAAGTCACCGTGCCTTTTTCAATATCGAAATTGCATCGACTAGTGAACAGGAAAGGTCAACCGAGGATGATAGGGATTTCTTCATCTTCTGGAATATCCATGATCTCAAAGTCAAGTGAAAAGACAAATTCACCGACCGTCACCAACACATCTTCAACTAGCCCATAAGATCTCTCAATTATGTGGTTTGCAAATTTTAAATTCGTTCTCGCATCGCTCACCCTTCCAATTCCCAATTTTTTATAAATAGATAATGGCATAAGACTAACACTAGCACCTGAATCAATCAAAATTTTTTTGAAATTTCTGTCTTTTATAGTGCACAATATTGCAACAGATCCAGGATCCTTCTGCTTGGCGGAGATTCTCCTATTTTGTGGTACTTCACTGCACATCTCATTTACAGTTTTCAGCTCTTCCTCAATAGGTCTCTTTTTAGTGATCACTTCATTCAATAATTTATGATACAACGACATTTGCTCTAGCGCCTCAAAGAATGGCATATTAACCTCCAACTTTTCGAACATTGTGACAAATTTCTCAAAGTCCTTCTCTTTTTTATGCTTCTGTCGCACTCTCTGAGGGTTGTCATACCCTAAAATTTGACCACCAAGAATTCCCATCATTGTGTAAATCATCATCACGATATGGATGAACCATCAGTCTCCCCGAAGATGGGTGAGAATTCACTACAACCAAGAATTAGGGTTTTGAGCCCTCTCAGAGCATTTAGACAAAGGATCAAGAGGACCCCGACATCAAGAATCAAGCATAAAGTTGCTACCTTTCAAGTGGATCAAGCTTCAATATCGCAGTGTCACCAAATTAGGGTTTTGGTCGACCGAGGCCTCCAGGTGGAAATTTTCCTCTGGGCATGAGCCAATGCTTCAAAGCATAACCTAAGATACTCCAAGGGACCTCATGGACCCAATCATCAAGTCAATTTAGCCTCAGGGGATGCATTCATAAAAAATCAGGAATTAGGGTTTCTTGACCTAATTCACCCCTAAGTTAACTTTTGGGACAAAACCTAAGCCAAGACCTCAAGAAATGATTTGAGGGTCTCCAATACACCATATTGATCCATTTGCAACAATGGATTGATCCAAGAAATTTGGTTCACAAGTTTCAATTTCATCTGAACCACAATTAGGAATTTGAAGAAAAAGTCAACTGTATCTTTGACTTTTGACCAGGACATGCTCCCAAACCTTGGGACATGATTCAATACACACTATATCACCTATGGAATCCATCTATTAAGTTTGATTTAGGTCAAGGACTTGATTTCATAGGGGATCGCGCAGTTTAGATTTCATCTGCTGAAAAAGTCAACTGTACAAAGGTTCCTAAACCCTAAAATGATGTTAATATGTGATTGGAATCATCATTCATCAAGAAAAACAAAAAAAAAGTGAGAAAAATTGTAAAAAGGGTAACCATAAAAAACTTAGAATTTTTCTAAGTTATGGAACAAAATGGATAGGGTACCAACTTCCAAGGATTATAACTTGAGATCCAAGCAACCATTTTGTATGGTCCAAAGATGGATTTGTAGCTCTCGTGGCATACTTTAAAAATGTCAACTACATCTCATTCCAATTCATCATGGGTTTTTAGCCATGGAATGATCAAAATGGCTAAAAACATGAAAATCAGATTTTTCCAACACTTAGTGAAATTTTCACTAAGTCAAAATCTGCCTTACTTTTTCCAAATTGTAGGGACATTTTTCACCTTGATCCAAGTCAAACCAGGTCTTGGGTTGGACATCAAAGTTAAAGTATGCCATGAGGGCTTTCTAACAAGTACCAGATCATCTCTAAATTCCATTTGAGCAAGGAGGTACAATCCTTGAAACATGGCATCATGAACTGATTTTTTCAAAATAGATTTGGCAGATTTTGTGCATTTTGCTCGATTTGACCAATTCTGATAAATCCAAGCCTTGTCATCATTTTGGACACATCTAAGGATCAAATCCAAGGGGGGTGATCTGATCTCCAAGCCTCCAAAGTCCATGAATCTACAAATAGCATGCCAAACCTAAAAAGGCTAAAGATGCTTCAAGACTCCAATTTTGTTTTCAAGCATTCAATGGGTGCACCAAGGTGGTATGAACCGAGCCTATTCCAACTAAATTTAGTCCAAGTTTATCTCTAAATCAAAGCTACAAAGCATGTGCTCTAACCTCTAGTCAATGGCTAGTGGAGACTTAAGATTCCAAAGTGATCCAATTGGCCAAAGGCCTGCTGTAGTTGCCACACACTATTGCTTGCAAAATAAACTTGCTCTACTATAGATAGAGCTCATTTGTGCTCAGTTTGAGTACACCAAAGCACTACAACACTTGCTTTCCTCAAAATTCCTTTCTCTAGGCCAAAATGCTTTCTTTTGTAAGGTAACTCTGAGTTTTTGAGTTAGAGAGCAATTCCATCACAGCTCATGATCCAAACACATCCAATATGTCATATCTAAGCTGTCCAAACTCTCACATGTGACCTGTAACACCAAAATCACAAAGTCCCCTCTCAAAACCTCAAAATTGAACTTTTTTGCATTTTTCAAGCCATGTCTTGATTCAGTCACTTTCAAAACCAGATAAAACCTCAAACACACTCCAAATATCATCCTTGAACTATCCCAAATGGTTCCCCACATCTGGAACACCATTTGAGAGAGTTGCCATATTGGTCAATTTTTGCCCTTTTTGCAAGAAATAGCTCAAACTTGTTCCTGAGGATTCCAGCTGGTTCCAACCATTCTAAAAGTTTCTAAGGGATCAATTGAGAGTGTCCAAAGCATCAAATTACTTCTGGCACAAGAAACTTGGCAGATAGCCCAAAAAGCTCCTAAAGAGGTAAGCATCACAACTTGAACTCTTTGAAATATGCATTGCTTTGAAGTCCACTGATCATGCACATCTCATACATGTTATATATGTTGTGTTTGAACCAATTCATCATGTAATTCATGCCTGTAACAAGAGGTAGCATAGAAAATGCAATTATAGGCCTATTTCAAGAACACTATCGGGTTTCGAAATAGGAGCCTCATCTAAAAATACCACCACCACCATTGGATTCCTTGTGAAATTCTTGGAAGGATATACCTAAATTTTGTCCCAATCCATGGAGAAATGAGAAAGTTACAAGCTTCACATTTTTTGCCAAAACCTTGCCTTGCCTTGCCTTGGCTAGGCCAAAAACAAGGCATGCCTCATGTATTCATGGGGTGGTTTTGATACACGGATGTATCACCACCCCAGTGGTAGAAGGCGCACGCTGCACACATGAGGTCTGGGGTTCGAATCCCCCTCGCCCCAGATCCTCTTTTTACTATTTTTTCCATTTTTTTAATATTTGTTATATTATTTTAAATGATTTGGAAAATTAATAACTCTCTCAATTTTAATGATTTTTAATTGGTTCTTTTGCAAAAAATCACAAAAATGTTAAAATATTTTATTCCACAAAAAAATCATATTTATATTAATTATTTAATATGGTTTATATTTTTGTAAATAAATTCATTTTTAATTGTTTTTAACACTTTTAAAAGTGGATTTTTATCTTGAAAATCAAAACCAAATGAGTTTTAATTCATCTTGTGATTAAAACATCATTTTTCAAACCTCAACCAAAAGTCACAAGTTGTTTATTCAAGCTTATTTGGTATTTTATCATTATTTATTGATTTTCTTTAAGAATTTACCTTTAAAAATGATGAAATTAGGGTTTCTTTGATTTTCACCCTCACAAATATTTTTCAAACACTGATGGGCCTCTAATAGAGTGTAAGACTCAATCCCCTTTAACCAAAATCATTTTGGGCCTCAGATATTGTATAAGTCCCGACACGATAAAAAATCTCGGCGCGATCGCTAGTTTAAAATCACTTTTGGGCCTCTCCTTGAGTTTTAAGCCCCATCACCTGTACAAAAACACTTTTGGGCCTCTAATAAAGCGTAAACCCATTCCTTGTAAATAAGATACCTTGTTGGGCCTCAGACATTGTATAAGACCCACTGTGTTTTCAAAAACCTCTGCGCGATCGTCGTTTTCAAACAAACCATCTGGGCCTACCCTCGTGTTGTAAGTCCCATCTTTCTTTTCAAAATAATCTTTGGGCCTCTCCCTGAGTTGTAAGACCCATACCTTTGTACAGAAAACATTTTGGGCCTCAGACGTTGTATAAGTCCCAGTATAATCTTTTCAAAATAATTTCCTTTTTTATTTAGATTCAAATATACAGTTGTTATCAAAACTTTCTTCAATTTCTTTGAACAACTAACAAAACAGCATGGAAGCTTGCTCACCTGTAAGTTTTTATCTGCTTTCATTTACTCGCTTTAATATATATAACTGTATTGTGGGAAGCTGCACATGGTTAGTCTTCTTTCATTCTTTTAAATACATGTCAAATATATATAATTGTATTGTGGGAAGCTGCGCATGGTTAGTCTTCTTTCATTCTTTTAAATACATGTCAAATATATATAATTGTATTGTGGGAAGCTATGCATGGTTAGTCTTCTTTCATACTCCTTTAAATACTTGTCATATATCAACTGTATATATACTAGTATAGTTATTTAGAGTTTTCCCCGACAACTATGTCTAAAACTAGGTAAAGCCTGTTGGTCACTCTTAAATACAAACAAAACTAGATCCCCATAGGGTTTCCAGATACAGTATTCCCTTCTCTTGGGGTTAATCAATATGGAACAAAGAGAAAGGCACTATTCTTGGTGAACCTTTTCTCAGAATGTCACCCTTAGAAATTGTCAAAGAAATTCTACTCCCCGAAGTTGATCTATTCTCCGTGAATAGCATCTCTTGAGTTTCTTCCAAATACTCGAACTTTCCTGGAATGATCTCTTCTCTGTGAATTACATTTCTTGAACTTCTCTTGGTTTGGGAACCCACAGGCTTCCTAAAAGCATCCCCGCATCCTCTTGGGCTTTGTACAAGGACCCGTCGGCTTCTTAAAAGATCTCATGCCTTCTCTTGGGCTTCACACAAGGACCCTTACGACCTCTTAGAGGTATAAGACAGAACTTAGTCATCCTTTACTAGAGCTGTCTTTCTAAAATGAGTCACGAAAAAGCCCTCAGACTAATTTTAGGGTTGATACTCATCCCTTAAACGAGTCGGCCTCCTCTTGGGCATTGTACAAAGATAGACCACACTAATAGACTTGGACAGTCTAAATCTCCTTGAGTCTCAAAGACATTCTCAAGTTCCCTACAAACATAGGAAGAAACCCCGAATTCTGGATTAATCTCCCGCAGAGTTAAAACTTGTGGGTTCCAAAACCCCATCTCTCTCCTAAAATCCCCCAGCCAGGGTCAGTCTATCACTAGTATAACACTATCCCAAATCAAAACCTCAAGGTATCTGATCCATCGGCTCTTCTGTATTCCCCGGCAAGAGTTGATTCCCCACTTGGACCTGCCTCGGGATCTCAATAATTCCCAGCAGAAGATAGCCTCCTCTTAGGCTTTGTATAATGATCCTTTCCTCAGGAAAGTCAACCTCCTCTTGGGCTTTGTACAATGATTCTCCCCTACGAAGCTAACCCTTTCAGACTCTCTTGTTGAGTCAATTACTTTTTAGACTTTCTTGTTGAGTCAATCACCTTTTCAGACTCTCTTGTTGAGTCAACCACCTTTCAGACTCTCTTGTTGAGTCAATTACTTTTTAGACTCTCTTGTTGAGTCAATCACCTTTTCAGACTCTCTTGTTGAGTCAATCACGTCCAGACTCTCTTGTTGAGTCAACCCTTTTTAGCCTCAATCTCGGGCTTCGTACGAGACAGAAAAAAAGCACTCTCTTGTTGAGTCAACCTTTTTTAGCCTTAATCTCAGGCTTCATACTAGACAGATAAAAAGCACTCTCTTGTTGAGTCAAACCTTTTTAGCCTCAATCTCGGGCTTCGTACGAGACAGATAAAAGCACTCACTTGTTGAGTCAAACCCTTTCCACCTCAATCTTGGGCTTTATACAAGACAGATAAGTATCTCCCCAACGGAGTTAGCCTTCTCTTAGGCTTCATATAATGATATCCCCAAAGAGTCACTCTCTTTTATCCTCCGTCTTAGGCTTTGTACAAGACACCAATATATCCACTCTCTTGTTGAGTCGGTCTCATACAGCCTCCTCTTAGGCTTTGTATAAGGACTTCCCCAGTGGAGTCAATCAACCTCTTAGCTTCAACCTTGGGATTTGATCAAGGTACATAAAAAATCAACAATCCCTCTTTAGAGATGACAAATTCTCTTTTAGTCAACCTTTTAGCTTCAATCTTGGGCTTTGAACAAGACACAAATACTCTGTATAGCCTCTGTCTTGGGCTTGAACAAGACACCAAAACATATTTTTCCTCCCTTATAATATGAGGAACTACGATTGCTCTGATTTCCCTGTTTCGTTTAAACGGGAATACGTAGGCATAAGATTGCGAAATCTTATCGAGCATACTAATCAAAAACTCTAGGTCTAGTACCTTCACACATCAAACTTAGGTCCAGCACCTTAACATCAACAAAAAACTCACTCGGTAAGGCACCTGGTGTTTGAGAACTTGCTAATTGTTGTGCTATCTGGCTCATCTGTACTTCATGATTTTTAATGGAAGCACCTGTGTTCCTTAGATTACTTCTTGTCTCTTCTTGAAATTGGGAACTTTGAGCTGCCATCTTTTCAATGGTAATTTCCCAATCCACTTTTCTCGGTACCTGTTGTTGGAATTGTTGTTGAGGTTGTTGATATTGTTGCTGGTATGGTTGGTGATAATGGATGGGTCCTTGCTTTGGAACATTCCCTTGTTGATCCGTCCAGGAGAAATTTGGATGATTTTTCCACCCCGAATTATAAGTATTGGAGTAGGGATTATTCTGCTTCAACACTTTAATTTCTTCTACCTGTTGTGTTGTAGCAACACAGTGCATGGCGAAGTGAGGCCCCCCACAAATTTCATAATTTACCGCTTGAACCGGTTGAACCTGTGCCACAGCCTGAGTACCAAGATTCATCTTCTTAAGTCTTCTCTCTACCTCAGCTGCAATCTGGTCTTCCATCTTTACCACTTGCTCCGTAAGCTTCATCTCAATAATCTTTTCAGGTTGGCTTACACTATGATCATACAACTCCAAATGCTCATTTGCTGTAATAGCCTCAATTATTTTTTTAATGCCAGTGGCTGTTGTAAAGTTGGTTGAGCTACCGACAGCTGTATCGATAAGCTGCTTAGTCTTCATCTCGAGACCATTCACAAAATTCTGCATTTGTTCGGTTGCGTCCATGTTATGAGTGGGACACGCAACCAAACACCTCTTAAACCTCTTATACGCATCTCCAAGTGACTCTTCCTCTTTCTGTTTGAAGTTCACGATGTCGTACCGCTTTTGGATGTACACAGATGCAGAGAAATATTCATTTAGAAATTTCGTTTCCATCTCTTGCCAAGTAGTAATACTCCCAGCAGGTAATGAGTAAAACCACTCTTCGGCTTCATCAGATAGAGTAAACGAAAACAAAACCCTCAATTTTTAATGATGTATTCATAGTAAGGAACCTCTGTAGATGCTTATTTGCATCTTCATTGATCCTTCCTAAAAAAGGCCTACTTTGAAGCTGTCGGATAGTGGACGGGTGCAGCTGGAATTGCGCTACAGTGACTGGTTGATTTACTATTGTCAACCGCACAGTTAGAGCATTTGCTCTTCCATAGTCACCGAGAAGTCTTTCTGCTGGTGGGTCGGCAGCCATAATAAGAGTTTCCGGCTCTGAGTTTGTGCTGGAATTTGTGTGCTCGGAGTGGACTGAAACTACTTCTTCTTTTTCTTGCTCAGAAATAATTAGTTCTGAACCTGTCGTTGCCGGTCTTTCTTGCTTGGCTTGACGGCGTCTAGCGTGCAAAGATCTCTCTGGTTCTGCATCAAAAGAAAATACAACTGAGGTCTTACCTCGCATACACAAAATTATTAGTAATTATAAAAATAACAGAAAAATAAAATTAAAAATTTTAGTCATAGAGTGACAAAATTCCAATTGAACTAACAAAGTACTTAAAATTTGGCAATCCCCGGCAATGGCGCCAAAAACTTGATCGAAAAAATAGCAAGTGTACTATTTTTACCGATGTAGTAATAAGTGGGGTTATCCCCTGAATCGATCTCTCGAGGACTGCGTATAATTTATAAGTGTAAATGTTATTTCAATTAAACAAAAATTAACTTTGGGTTTTTGTTTGGTTTGGCAATGATTATAATGACAATATAAAATAAGCAGAACAATAAAATTGACTTTAACAGTTATGATAAAATATGCTAGGGAAAGGTGTATGAATTGCTCAGTAAGAACCCTAATTCATCATCAAAGAGACATGCCTCAAAACCTTAATTTTACTGAACCTCAATAATATTTTTCTTTAATTCCTTAACCGAAAAACCTTTGAGATTCTCCCTTGATCCTAATTCCTCAGCAGTCAAGGAAGAACATCAAGCAATAGTTCTAACAAGGTTTTATTAGTCACTACAGGATATCCCCATTCCTAGGCAATATCTACCATAATGTTATTACGCAAAAGCAATAGATTGGTTTTTCGGGCCAAATCCCTAATCGTAAATCGTTCCCAATTTGTCCGATCGAATAAAAGTGTTAAACAAATTGCATAATAAAATATTAAGGTAAAAATGCATAGTCTCATCGAATAATTCAAAAGATGTTCATTACATAACAATTCAGGGACACCCCCTAACATTGGGGGGTTTAGCCTCTCATAATGTTCAAAACAAAAACAAATAGAAAATTAAAGGTAGACATTACAATTTGATCGGAGGAAAACTAATTCTTCAATCGCTTACGCTCATGAACGATCGTCTTCTCCCAATCTCCTTGATCGCATCAAACTCTTGTAAATTATTCGTCAAAGTAAAAGTGTTTCTTTCTCTCTCTGAACCTAGCCTAAGTAGTTCCAAATCAATCATAATAGTACAAAATTCCCAGAATACCCCTCAAGGCACTTCACTCAGAAAAAAAATCACAAAGTTGTCTCTTTCAGGCTTGCTGACACGGGCAATCGTGTCAGTCCTCTGACTCTTGTGCGCGACTTCTTTTACTCCAGGCTTGCTGACACAGGCCGTGTCAGCTGACACGGGCACCCGTGTCAGATCTCTGACTCTTGCCCAACTTCTCCTTTGCATCCCTTCTCCTGACACGGCCCGTGTTAGGCAACACGGGGGCCTATGTCAGGCTTCTGATTCTTTTCTAAATAGTTTCGAGATACTCCGAACTTTTCCATTCTTCATGTACATCCTCCGGGGCTTCCAGCTGTGGTCTGAAATCAACACAAACTACCAAAACACGCATAAAGTGCACAAAATAGCAAAAACTCACAAAAGAAACAATAACGGAAAGACAATGCGAAATGTAAAAATAAACTGAAAAACAATAATAATAACCAACAATGTGTTACCAATTGTGCGGTTTCATGACGAATGGTGGACGGAAAACAAGTGAAAATGGTGACCGATCAGTTACAAATACTTTTGTTGGTGTTTTTACACCATTAGCACATTAATGTTATTATTATTATTATCAGTTGAATTTTTCAGTTACGAATGTTCAACTTGCGTTTTCTTTATTTTCGTTGTTCTTTTATTAGGTTGTTAAGAGTTGAATTCTTCAGTTAAGGAATGTTTAACTCTTAAAGTATTATTGTTGATATGCTTATTTGTGTTAATTATTGGTATGCTTAATTATGTTTATTGTTGATATGCTTGTGTGGATTTTAATGTTTCCATTTTTTGGTGTGGAAATGTGAGAACTTCTAGGATGGTGATGATAGTTCATCAATGAATATTCTCCCAAGTTTGGATGGTGATGATAGTATTTAAGCATGTAAATGTTGGCAAGGTACATGGTTACCTCTTTCTAGGATGTTAGAATCTTTAAGAACTTCTTTTCTTTGTGCAAATGTAATTTTGTTTCTTTTTGCAACTTTGTTGAATGCTTGTATCACTTAGGTCCAAAAGCCAAAATGGTGAGAAACCTCCATTGTCTACTAAATGCATAGGATGACTGATAAATTTTGTTGAGTACATTTGATTCATGCTTTATCTTTCGATTAGTTTGATTTTTTGGAAGCATTAGATATGATAAAGGCATTTGTTGATAATGAGCACAACCATTTCCAAAAGTAACTTACCGGCGAGTACTGAGAATTTGCTAACCCCGTGGAGCTTAATAGTTAGACCCTAATTTAGTGACGAACTTCGTATTGTTACATATTGATAAAGATAGTTCATCATTGAATTGTGTAGGATTCTAAATTTTTCTTGAACCTTTGAAATTGTACTTAATTGTCTTCCTTGCCTCAAAAAGCAAGGAACATTCACTTAAGGTTTGGTTAAAAATTTTAGGGAGAGTGAAAAGAAAATGGTAGGTTACTAAAAAAAATTGAAAATTTTCAAACAAGCATGAAAAGAAAATGTGAATATGAATGTGACAAAAAAAAGAAAAAGAATGCTTGTTTGAATGAGAAAAAAATAGAATAATTGTGCAAAGGTGTTGGAAGGGTGAGCAATAGAGAAAAGAAAGTGTTGGATGGAGTTGTATTGTGTATATAGCCTTGAGTAGTGATTGTTTCTTTTACATTGGAAACTTTGATTCAATGAGTGTTTAGATGATGTATGAATTGGTTTGTATTTGCATCATTTGTCAGGTGAGTGAAATTACCTCGCATTTGTAAGCGCGTTTTTCCTTCAATTCTTATTCGAAGAGGAGTGTTAGAGTGATTGAGCATGATAATTTAGTTGTTACTTGAAGCACTGTTTGATATTTGTTTAAGAACTAAATTGTTTTGCATTGTTCAATTCTAGGAAGTTGTAATCATTGCTTGTGTACATTTGTTGTTTATTTGAGCCATAAATTCATTCTTGGTTGAATTAAATGCTTAAGCAAATCCTCTGGTTTTCAATGAGAGACATACTTTGCTTGAGGACAAGCAAAGAGTTAGTTGGGGAGAGTTTGTTAGATGTCAATCTTGCTTTAAATTAATCATTTCTAATTGGCATTTTCAACTCTTTTGTGTTGATTTATTGAAATTTCTACTTGAAAGTTTGCTATTCTTCAATTGTTTGAAAATACCTTTGGTACCTTTGATTTGTGTGTTATTATGCAGAAAGTAGGAATTAAATCATCAAAGTGTGAGACACAAGGAAACTGAACAAGGTTGCCAAAGTAAGAGAAGAATTTCAGTAAGTTTGCTGGGCGAACTTGCTAGCGAACGTTCGCTGGGAGAATAACAGGCGAAGAACCAGCGAATGCTCCCAGACTTGAGGCAGTAGCAAAAGGTCTGTAAGTTCACTGGGTGAACAAACCAGTGAAGGTTTGTTGTGGCAACGCGTCAGGGAAGAGCTAGCGAAACATCCCAGAATTGAGCCAGTAGCTAAAGGGTCATAAGTTCGTTGTACGAACTTGTAGGCGAAGTAGTTCGCTAGGCGAATAATCATTCACACAACGAACTTCAGAGTTGTCTCACAAGAGGTTTAAGTGTGCAGAGGCACATCAGGTGCCTAATTTGATGTTCGCTAGGCGAATAATCTGTTCGCACTGCGAACATGACAGATCCTGAATGTACTATATAAGCACTTTTGATCATTTTTGGGGATCATAACCCACTTTTACACACCAAAACCTGATTTTCTGAGATTTCTTCACCAAAGAGTGAGATTTTACACATAGAAGCTGGATTCACATCCGAGTTTGATTCTTCGACGTGGATGCTCATTCATCTCCTCCCGAAACTTGTGAAGCAAGCTACCATGGTTATGGGTAGCTAAGTCACTTTTGTGTCAAGATTAGTGGTAGATAATTCTCACTTTTGTATGTATTTCTCTTGATATTTGGTACATGAACAAGTTGATGATGAATATATGGTGAAAAACATTATTTTTATGTAATATTTGTGTTGGATCATTATTGATAGATATGTTTCAACTATTGACCTAGCTTTTTCATCTTTCAATAAACAAAGTGTAGAGATAGCTTTGTGAGTTGATATTCACTAATATCAATCCTTTAATGTTATCATATTGATAGTTAGGTTGAGAGATCATCTAAAGATCAATATGATAAAACTCATAATTTTTTTTAGAGATGAAACATCTTGAGAGGATATGTGATTAAACTTATTGTTAATGAGTTCACATGCTTTGTTAAGAAAATATGTATGAAATGGATTATCGAGCCCTAATCTTGACATGCTTTTACCAATCGTTTTAAAAACCGAACTTTTTACCGATGATTATATCTTTTTATGCAATCGTTGTGTTACGAAACTAAAACAAACACCTTTTATGTTTTATGTTTAAAACAATTCCAATTGTAGAACAGAGGTAATATCACACAATCCCTGCGGATACGATAACAAAAACTCACACTAATACTATTTTAATAATTACATGTATTGTGTTTCACCCTTCTTACAATGGTATTAGGCCTTTACCCTTTGGGCCTTGTGGGAAGCCAGAAATTCTAAGCCTCAAGCGCTTATTTTTGATTTGCAGGATGAGGGTTTGTAGTACATGCTACTACCTACTCTTTAGATCTGAGGATGTCAAGGCTTTTGACCGGATGTCATTACTCTTATAAATAAGTACATTAAATACCTTTCTTGTAATATGTAACATTTTACTAGGAGTGGCTGACGCGTGTCTCTACACTAGTTTGTGATGATGTTCCCTCTCCCTTAGAGTACTCAAGTACTGCGAACAATTTTTAATAAGATCTCAATTTTTGGTGGAGTGTAGTGGATTCTACGATTCTTATTGAATTAATAGAGTATAAAAGGCTTTTGAAGTGCCATTTTGGATAATTCTGACTTTAGCGACATGCCAGAGATTCCTTTGTGCTTCCTTCATAATTTTCTTTGTTAGCTTCTTTGTTGCAGTATTTGACCATGTTTATAGGTTCTTGTTTGTTAGTTCATGCCATTCATGCATGTTTGATTTCTCTATTTTCTGAGTTTCAAAGTTCAACATTTTTTTTGCTTACACTCCTTTTTTCTAGAGTTTCCAAGATAGTGAACATTCGAACTCTTACCTTCTTCCTTGAGAAATTTCTTCCAATGGTGACAGTGTTTGAGCTATCTTGCTTTCCATATTTGATATGCATTCATTTTTCTTTATAATATTTTTAATTATGGATATTGTGTCAACCTCAACTAGGAGGGGCCACATGGATATCTCAGGTGATTAGGTGGACGAATACATTTTGGGGATCATTTCTACTTTGGTTCGTGAGGGCGTGATAGATTGAGCCTCGATAGACGTGGGTTATTTATCTTATTGGGGAATGTTTCCTCTTGATGAAGATAAGATGGTATGTTTCCAATATGAATGGTGCATCATCCCTTTCCATGAATGCTTATTCACTCTCATAGATTTTTTTCCTTCCTTTCAATGAGTTGAGGACAACTTAATGAACTACTTATTGATTTCTCCCTCGTAGTTGCACCCAGTGACTTGGGCATTTATCAAGGTTTTACAACATTTGTGTGAGTGCACGGGGGTAAGTCGATTGTTAGGTTGTTCTTTCATTTCTTTAAAACTCATAACAACCCAAATTATGCGAACAATTCAAGTTTGCTTTTGTTAGTTCTGTTATTGGCAGCAATTTTGGTAAAATAATGTGTTTGTTCAAGATGTCATGTCTGATGTCTTAACATGTGCTTCTAACATTCTGCATGTGGTGTGTTGTTTGGTATTGCAGTTTTTGTGCATGATGTCAAGACTGATGTCTTAACATCTGTTGACAGAACATCATGTTCAGTCTGTTTTTTGTTTTAGGGCTGCGTGTTAATTGTTATGTTTTGAGAGATTCTGTTTGAGAGATTGCAGGCGAAATTCTTGGAGAAGATTTATTCAGATGCAATCGTTTGTTTCTATATTTAGGGCGAAAAGATTTGAAGATAAAATCTAGTTTTATTGTGCATCAAATCTGAGTTTTTCACAGAGCCCAAGCCCAAGAATCTGTTTCTATTTAAAGAAGTCTCAACCCTACTTGGAAGGAACGAAGACAAGAGATTTTGTACTGAGTGTCAAGTATTAGGGTTTGTGTTTTCGTCTGTGTATTGTGAGCCATTCATTCATCTCTTTGATGTTTGAATTGGACTGTTTGTTTGAGTTGTAATTTGTCCACTCTAAGCTTTTAAGCACGAGTGTATTATTCTTGATTGAAGCTTTTAAGCAAGATCAAGGTGTGTCTTTGAAGAGTGTTCTTCTATACTTTGTAATCTTTCTATTGTTATCACTGTTGTGATTGAGGGGGAGTGAGAGGTGTCTCATATCTAAGAGTGTCTTAGATAGAAGTGTCATTGGGTAGTGATTAAGTGAGTAGATTGTCAACTGGTGTGTTGGCTGTAGAGTCTATGAATTAATACTACTAATAGTGAATTTCGTCCCTGGCTTGGTAGCCTCCAGACGTAGGTAGTTAGACCGAACTGGGTGAACAATTCTATGTGTTTATTTATTGTTTTTCTGTGCTGTTCTTTTACCGTCTTGTTCATACAACAGATATTGATGTTATGACATCTCACTTAACATCACATATCTGATACCAGAATTTCAGCTTTTTTTTAGGTATGTCATTAAATACTTCGAGAGTTACCCTGACAATGTGAAGGATTTTAAGGACCGCTTCTTCCTGGTTACTCCTCCTAATGAAAAAGCTAATGAAAGGATTTTCAAATTAGAGCTTGGTTCTCCGCCGACGTGCACAAATATATTTCGTAAGTATAGGAACCATGGTCATTTTTTGATGGGGACGAAATTCTATGTTTACAAGGAGAATGACTTGTCTCATAAAGAGTTATATCTAGAGACTATTTGGTGGCCTTCTATAGGGAGCTTGGCTACATTTGTGGTGTTGTTTCGTTTGAAGCGGCGTCAAAAACACAATTGAAAAGGATCACTCAAACTCGCTACTTGGTGGATGCCAAATCAGAGAAGGAGAGTAAGAAAATTTTTGGTAATTGGCGCAAGAATCTCATTTTCCTTGATTTATCTTCTTAAATTACCCCTAATCTGATCTCTTCTTTGCTAGTTGTGCAGATGTGATGAAGAATAAATAAGAAATGTGGCGGATAAGGAGGGATGTTCGAGTTGTTTCTCTTTTGACTGACATTTTGAGTACCTTATCTACCGAGGAAGATTTTACCTTGAGTACACTCATCGGTACACCTTTTAATCCAGGTTTTGATCCAAATATTCGGGTCACTCTTCCCCTACTCAAATGGAAGTGTGAGTCTCTTTTGGTCAGACTAAGGCAGATGAAGTATTACCCCCTCCACGGCTAGAGAGCGAGGAAGGATTAGCTTTTATACTTGAACTTGTGGAACTTTAGGTCTAGAAGCCTCCAAGCAAACGTCATCGGCTCAAGTCTGCAGGATGGCAAGCTCATGTTTGAGTGGGTTAAAATCCTATGAGATTGCGTGTCTCAGAAGTAATAGCGAACAATGATGCTTTAGATTTCGCTCATACATATTTATCCAAGGTTATGAACGCTCTTAATGAAGGAAATTGCTCTTTGGATCCTACTTTAAAAAGGATAGAAGAACTGAAAAAAGTCTCAAAAATAGTAAAATAAAAAGGCTGAGGACAACAACTTTGGGGGACCCCTCGAGAATTTTTATTTTTTCTAAGAAGTTGTCCAAGTCAATTGAAGAAAGTAACTCTGTTTTCGAGGATGCCTTTGTGAGTTCCTTAAACAGGTGAGATATTTTTACCCTACTGCGTCGATCTCTCGAGAGCAAGTTCCTCTTGATCAGACTATCAAAAATGGGATGGTGGCCTCCTTGAAAGATCAGTATTCCATTTTTTGACTGACGTTCTTGTACTCGACATATGTAAATCTTTGTTGTTCTTGGCTTGTAAAATATATTTTAGTTTGTTACTTGATTTTTTTTAAACTTATTTTTGAGGTGTTGCTTCTAGTCCCGGGCCTACTTCTCTAAGATCCATGCAACTTTTTCTTTGTGGTTGTGCTGAAAGTTTGTTCGATGTCTTTAGGGACCGTAGTTGGCTAATTGAAGATACCCTTTCCTTACCCCTGCAGATGAAAATCTGGTTCGAGGTTTACGTATGACAGACTCACCACTACCTCTGGAATGACTAGCTACTTATAGGGGGTGAGTCGGTATTTTCCACCTTGTGGCTTAATTTCTTTTTGTGTGTGCATTGACATTGTAGGGCTTTGATTTCTTTATTCATATGTTATGATGTTTGTGACAACACCGCTGAGTCTTTGTGATGAGACTTCGATCTTTTTTACTATACCCCAGTCTCATCGTTACCTTTTATAATTACAAAGAAAAGAGATGGTGGAGTAAAAATTAATTTTTTTCTTTAATCAAATAACATAATAAATTTTAGTAATGTGTCATCGCTTTTACAAAGAAACTGAACTAAGATAACCAAATGGTATAGTCACTTCGTAGTTAGCTTTGACTTGACCCAGATCATTCGCTGCTGCTTTTCTAACCACATTGATCTCCATGACTTTGCCTTCGTTTTCTTTTTTGTCATGCTGCAAAGTTTTGTAAATTCTTTTCGCTTGATTTAGGTTGGTGAATATCATAATCGGCTCGTCGGGAATGTTGTGAGACTTCATCTCGAGATGACTAGGGGTGTTTAGATGGTAGGTAATATGGGATTACAAATGTGTTGAAATGATCTTAAAAAAATGTGTTACTATGAGATTAATATGAATGATCTTAAAAAAATGTGTTAGCATGAGATTAATATGAGCTTAAAAAAGTCTTTTTTTCTTGTTTGGCAACTTTTACTTCAATTACTAACTTAGATGTAGCGATGAAGCTAGGCGTGTTGTGTGTATTCATTCAATGACACAATGGCACACTTATCGATCGATGCAACTTAATAAAACAAAGAAATTAGTCAATGGCATGTAGCAGAGTTTCAGTAAAATCAGCAAAAACTGCAGCGGATCAAATTCCAGTCAACAGGATCAATAATGGTAGTAGTATTAGTATATCTCAACCTCATTACCAAAATCAAAGCATAGAAACCCGCTATGGGGGGTCCATGCGCAAAGCATTTCATTTCATATCCAATTATTGGAATGAGGATAATGATGATAGATTGATAGCAAGTGAGAAAAGATGCTCTACTTTTTTTTCTTTCCTAAACTAGTGCTAAAATATATTTGGAGACTATCTAGGAATTAGTGATATAACCAAATAGAGCTAATAGTAACCAAAACTATTGTAGTGCAATATGATGGGCGTAGTGGGAGTGATGTGATTTCATACCAAAACTTTGAAAAAAACGTGACGTTCATAAGTCAACACGAATTCCAGCACATCTCATCAAATGTCACGCCAAAATGAATTGTTTGCTTCCTTAACACATATGAACACCTGTCTCTCTCTCTCACTCTCTCTTGTTTTTCTACCCATGCTGTGTCATGATGCACATGGCAAAATATTACACTATCTTCCTAGTATCTAAAAATATGACTATAGCAGATATCGGGATTGTTATTTTATTATTATGATTTTGTTTGAGAAAAATTGCTTCACGGATTTAGATTGTTGAACGAGTGAAAATTGAATTTTTTTCCCACCTGTCATAGTATTAGAAAATATTTGTCAAAATGCCTTAAGTTTCAGCATAAACACTAAAATGTTATACTTTCAAACAAAAAAGGGCACTGCCGCACAATGGAATGGAGGAACTCAAACTTTTTACACTCAGCCACTGAAAGGGCGGCACTGTCCAATAAAATTTTTATTTTATTTTATTTTATTTTATTTTATTTTAGTTATATTAATATTATTTAATATATAATAAAATAATATTAGTTAATATTAAATATTATAATAATAATAATAATATTTATAAAATAAATTAATATACAATAATATTAATAATAGTAATAAAATTTTTTATTTAGATATATTATTTAATATTATATTATAAAATTAATGAATAATATTAATTTATACTATTTATTAATAAAATTTTATTATTTTATTATTGTAGTACACTGCCGGCACTACAATGGGTGGCACCTGTTAATATTTTATTATTTTTGTACAGTGCCGACACTGCAACGGACGACATCTTTTAATATTTTATTATTTTTGTACATTGCCGACACTGCAACGGGCGGCACCTTTTAATATTTTATTATTTTTGTACAGTGCCGATACTGCAATGAGCGGCACCTTTTAATAATTTATTATTTTTGTACAGTACCGGCACTGATATAAATAGAAGTGTGGTGTGATCAGTTATTCACATCCATTTGAAATTTCTCGCATCAATTTTTCACTTCAATTTTTCAAGATGTATCCCCGCCGCTGGGGAAAAGTAAATTTTTCGAGAGAAAAACCGGCTATGGACATGCTTTTCTGGAACATCTGTAGTTTAGAGCAACTACATAGGGAGTTGAAGCGTTGGTTAGAAGGAGACATACCGGAAGGGGAAAAATAAAAAAGTATTGAGAGGTACGATGCTTGGCGTGGGTGGGTGCAAATCAAGAGTGATAAGGAAGCCGGAGAAATGATGTTTGGGCGGAATGAAATCAAACTGCTAGTTGTAATCAGTAGTTAGAGAAGTTGAACCAAATGTTGTGTTAAATGTTTATTTTTAGTATTTTTATCTTTGTTGATTTATGTTGTGTTATTTATGTATGTGGTGTGTCATTTAATGAAGCTAATGTTGTTTGGTTTGTGATATTTGATTTGTTGTTATTGATTTTTGGTACTTAGTGATTAATGGTCCAGAAAAGGGAGAAGTTTGATATTAAAATGGAAACAATACATTATAATAAAATAAAACACTAACGATTACTTGTTCCCACATTGGGACACTTGGTTCGGTTGTGACCAGTTTGACGACACACAGAACATTTTCTCTCAAGTTTATCAAAGTTATCCATTTCCGTTCTAATACGTGTGCTCACTTGGCGGCCTTTGTTGTTCCTCCGCATTCTTGGGTTATGGAAAATTTGATCTCCTTCATAAATGGGCCAATATTCATCGTAAGGCAGCAATGGAAAGCTTGTGATGTAAACCCCAAAAAGGGTTGCAACCCTGTAAACGTCGGACAAAAGAGTGTAAGCGTCCTGGCGCACATTAGAACATGCAACAATTTCATGTGAGCAAGGGACACGGTATGCTTGAAACTTTCCGTAGTCACACCAACCGTTTAGTAGGTTGACCTTATAATGTCCCATAGGTTTCCCCTCACCATGGTCCTTTGTTTCCTTCACACTGAAAATATTGTTAGTGTAGTAAAAAACTCTGACATGGTGTATGCCGGATTTTGTTGTTTCTTCTTTCATCACCTTGAGGCAGTTTTCTGTAAATGTCTGACCAGAATTCAACACAACACTCCACTTTGCACCCCTTTCAGCAAATAATGATCCCAATCTATAATATGTAGCACTAACCAATGCTGTAATGGGCAAGTTATGGGTCCCCTTAAAGACAGAATTCAATGACTCAACAAGGTTGGTAGTCATGTGACCCTAACGTCGACCCCCGTCAAATGCCCTCGTCCATTTTTCGACTGGAATATTATCTAGCCACTTTAAAGCATTAACATTTGCCATGCCAATTTCAGACCGGTAGTAATGAAATGTTGGTTGGTTTAATGCATACCCTGCATTAAAAGAGAATTTTATCAATTATACTTATTGACATAGGCTTAGTGTTATCAAATATACTTACCCATGTTAATGACTTTCTTCCATAGGCTCCTGTCCTTGATTTCTCTCACAAAATTTTGCGCAATATGTCAGATACAATAAACATGCACCGATGGGGGATTATGCCAACCATTTTCTGGATTTTTGTAAGCACTTTTAATCAATGCATGTCGGACTGAAATCAAGCATAGGTCAGGCTGTGGCGCAACATGCCTCCTCAAGTTCCGTAGAAAAACCCCAAACCTTCAGCCGTCTCACCTTCCACAAGGGCAAAAGCAACTGGGAAGATATTGTTATTTCCATCTTGTGCCACCGCCATAAGCAGTGTGCCCTTGTACTTACCGTATAACCAGGTTCCATCAATTTGGAGTATAGGCTTGCAATATGAAAAACCTCTGATGCATGGTTGGAATGCCCAGAATAGTCGGTGGAAGATGTGTTTCCCTTCAGCAACTGTTTTGTCATCTGTATACATGGGTAGCGTTTCTGTTTCCAGCACCGTACCCGGAACAAATTTTTTAAGTGCTAATAGAAAATGTGGAAGTTCATTGTATGAGTTCTCCCAGTTACCATATACGTGTTCAATTGCTTTGTCCCGTGCAATCCATGTCTTTCTGTAAGACGGAATAAAATTGTATTCAGAAACAATTTTACTGATGCATATACTCACCTTGATAGAAGGATCCTTCTCTACAAATGACATTAATAGTTGAGACATTAATTGAGCACTAAGTTGTCGATGATCCTGGTTAAACATAGTTGTTGAACAACTATGTGGTGGGTTTATAATTCCTATCTCCCACAAATCACTTTTTCTGTAGGACACCAAGAGACGAAACTTGCAAGTGTCGTGTTTGCAACAAATAATGTATCTCTTCTTGTCGGAATCAGTCACCTTAAAATCCACGCAATGTTTCATGTGATATTGTTTTATGGCAGACACACAATCGACTTTATTTTTAAATTGGTTACCGACTTCTATGTCACCCTCCATTGGAATATGAGGGTTGCGTGCCCATTCAAAGGATGATCCATCTGAATTCAGGGGCAGGTCTGTCATATGGGCAGGTGGGCAGAAAACATTCCCAACCGGAATGTCATGTTCATCATTGTTTGCTTCGTTAACACTGTTTCCTTCCTCAAACAAAGTTGTATATAAATCATCAACATGTGCCTCAGTTTCTTCTTCGACGGATTCTTCTTCAACATCTTCGTGTGGAATTATTGTGGGTGTTTCTTCTACTAATGCATTGATGACCTGTGACATTTGGGTTTGTGGACATTGTTCAAATGTTATGTATAAATCAATATATTGAAACCCATAACTTTCATGATTCGAGAACATCGTTTCCACATCCTCGTCGTCACAAACCTTTAATGGAACAAATTTAAATTGATTGTTCCCGAAATGGACAACATTTCTGTAAGTAATTTGTGTCACCGATCCTGCTTGAACCTTCGTCTCTACCATTTCTTTAAAATGTTGGAATGACGACCTTCTAGTAATACTAAAACGACTAATTTCAGTATTTTCAAAGATCAAACCCACTTGATCAGATACAATAACACTCCCATTGTAATGAGAATTAACAATATATTTGGGAATGTTAGACATGATCTAGAATTGATGAAGGAATTGATGAAGGTTTGAATATATTTGATGAGAGTTTGAATATGTGATAGAATTGGATATGTGTAGAAAATGTTAGAACTAATACAAGTTATAAAGGATAGCATTTTTGTCTTTTTCCTTACACTTGCATGCTGGTTTACGTAAACTTTTGGTCAAACTGAAGTTGTAGGGTGCCGCCCATTTAAAGGGCGGAAGAGTCAAAAAAGTTACACTATGCCGCCCATCCAGGGACCGACAGTCAGGTCAAAGGAATAAGACTACCGCCCATTCAGGGACCGACAATCAGGGAATATTCGCACTATGCCGCCCATTCAGGAACCGGCTATCTGACACGCATTGGGTGCCGCCTATTGAAAGGGCAGCAGTGACCAACATTAATTTCATGTCTGCATGCATGAGACACGTACCAGCATGCATTGATTAATTTTTTACCTACAATTTTTACACCATTGTTCATCTTTTATCTCTTATAAATACCTCATACAAATTTCATCTCATCACAACATTCTCTACTATCATGTAAAATTCTTTACTTTCATTCATATAAGATGGCATTGTTAACACTAAGAGATGATCATCGAGGAACTCTTGCAAACATTGCATCATATGTAAGTTTATAATGTTATATATTTTTTTATGATGTTATTTATATTTTTTTATGATGTTATCTATATTTTTATAATGTCATTATGTTATACATAATGTTTTAATGTTATATATTTTTTTATAATGTTTATAATGTTATATATTTTTTTATATATTCTAATTGTTATATAATGCTATATTTTTTTATGATGTTATCTATATTTTTATAATGTCATTATGTTATACATAATGTTTTAATGTTATATATTTTTTTATAATGTTTATAATGTTATATATTTTTTTATATATTCTAATTGTTATATAATGCTATATTTTTTTATAGGATGAAAAATTGTTCAAACCACGCTCTCACAAATACATACAACCCGATGTGATTATCCAATCGTATTTGGTTCATGCGGGTTTCGGTCATGTTATAAACATAACTTTATATGGAATTGACCGAAAAAATTTTCTCGTCTTGTGCGAAAGATGGCGTCCAGAAACACATACATTTCACTTTCCCACAGGTGAATGCACAGTGACTTTGGAGGATGTCCATATGTTGTTAGGTCTGCGTGTGGATGGCTTAGCGGTTGTTGGTAACACAAACATGAATTACGAATTAGTGGAAGAACTATTGGGGTTCGCGATGGATGACGGTGATAGGAAGGGCCAAAACATTAGAATTACATGGCTAAAATCAATTTACCATCGTATCATATTGACCGAGGATTCCCCCGAGCATCTGAAAATTTATAAAACTAGAGTTTATATTTTATTGCTTTTTGCATATTTTTTATTTCCTGATACTAATGGTAATAGTATCCATCTTTAATTTTGCCATTATTAGAAGATTTAAGTCAAGTTAGTAGTTATAGTTGGGGCGCTGCTACCTTAGCGCATCTATACAGAAATTTGTGTAGATGCGCAAGAAAAAATGTGCATAATTTTGCTGCTTGTGGCGTTTTGATTCAAGCTTGAGAATGGTCTAGAATGCCTAGACTGACACCAATAAACCTCAATCCATACCAATTTCCATATGCGACCAAGTAATTATACAAAAAAAAATTCTATTTATTTTTTCCTATAACTTTTACTAACAACTTATTTATTTTATAGGTGGTCCGCATATGGGATGAATTACGAAAAAACCCCTCACCATTGTGCTCCTGGATATCGGACGTTCTTCGATCATTTTGAGGAAGACGACGTATTATTTCTAACGCTTATACGACTATCATTAAAATTTGTTTATATATTTTTTATCCCTAACCCTTTTTTAACTACATTTCAGTTTCTATGGAGGCCATATCTGGAACTTGAAGATGAAGATTCAACTGAACAAGACATGTGGAGATCTAAAACCTTCATATTTTGTTTCACTTATGTCGAAATGCATCATTCTGATAGGGTGAAACTCCAATTTGGGATTCACCAAGACATTCCTGGTCCACCTACGTGCATGGAGAGGTACCACAAGAGTACCATAAACGAGGCGTGGAAATTCCCTAATTGGAGAGACCATAACAGAGAAGAACAACAACAATGGATAAATCGTCTCCAAACTGTCCTACAAGGAAATGTCATGGAAACCGAATGTAAACCCAGTAGGGAATACATGAATTGGTATAGATCTGTGACCATTTTGTATCTATCACAAAATAGATACTTATGGGACCCTCGTAACCAACTAACTTCTTCAAACTTCCAACAACCTAGACAACCTTGTAACACCTAACCACAAACATTTAACACCCCTCAACAAATATTTAACACCCCGCCCCAAATATTTAACACCCCGCAACAAATATTTAACACCCAACAACAAACGTTTAACACTCAACAACCTTTCAACCCAACACAAAAACCTTATACCCCAAGCCAACACTACCAACAACCATACCTACCATTTAACTCAACCCTCTTCAAGACCCAACTACAAAATCCAACTCCCTTCAACACCCAACAACAAAACCCACAAGAACACATCTACCAAACACCCCAACCACAAGTCCCCTTCTACCCCTCACAAACCTACAACCTTAATTCATCTCAAGAACAACACCCATACACCCCCTACATGACTAACACATTGCCACCTACCAACCTACCAAGTTGGAGTAATGAGGGAACAAGATTAAGTTATGGCAGTGCGGCGATAATACCAAATGTGGACGATTTAAATGATGACATGGTCGATGAATTCATTAATCCTACCAATGATGCAGGACCTTTTACTCAACCCCCAAATGTTGATGTTGATCGTAGAAGGTCCACCAGAAATGCACGAGCACCTGGCTGTGGAACCCACCAACGCTTCCGTCAACCGGATCAAAATTAAGGGTAGCTAGGGGTTTTATGTACTTTTTTAATTTCTTGAATATATAAATATTTGTTTCAATTAATATTTATTTTTATTTTATTATAATTATTAATATTATTAATTTTTTATTTATTACTTATATGGTCTTAATTAAAAAAATAATTACTTATCTAACTAAATTATTTATCTTAATTAAAACATAATTAAAAATTATTACTATTTATTAATATTATTATTACTATTTAATTATTTTATTTAAATTAATTAAAACATAATTTTTAAATACATAATTAATTATTTATCAAATAAATATATGAATTAATATAAAAAAAAATTAAAAAAAAATCATGGACAGCACTGCCGCCCATCCAAAGGGCTGCACCTTTTGTTTTTATACATAGCCGTCCATTCAAAGGGCAGCACCCTTACAATAAAAATCAAAATTTTTAGAAACGGTGGCAATTTGGGATTAACTTTGAAAAGTATGGCACTTTAGTATTTTGCTTGTAAAAGTGTGGCAGGACAGTAAAATTTTCATGAAAATTAGATGAGGATTTAACAAATGGATTAGCTTTTACAACAATAGTTATTTTTAGTGTTTTGAAAATCAAAATTCTGTTAATGTTATGAAATTAAACAAAATAATATGGAAATGAAGGAGACAAAGAGAAGAAAAAAAGTGATTAAATTATTCACCTCAAATTTTTTTAGCATTGCAACATAGACCATATTCATAGTATATGACTAATAAACAATCATTAACTTAAGAAATACAGAAATGTTAGGAAATTAACTCATAGAAGTTAAGGCATATAGAAAGTTGGGTAAATGAACATCCACATATATTTTCTATTATTCATAACGCTCACTCTTGGATGATCATTGAGGATATGCCTCGTTAAAACCTTACTAGAAAAAACTCATTGGAAAAAAATCTAGTGAAGGAAAAAGAGTACAATATCCTTTTAAAGTAAATTCATTTCTCCCCCTCTGCTGAAAGATCATTTCTTCAACGATGAAGGACAATCTCTTATACTAGTTAATTAAAAGTACTACTTGAGAGTGACATTTTGAAAAAATCTACAAGATTATCACATGAACATATATGTTGGATGTTTATATCATCACTCTTTTGAAGATCATGAGTGAAAAAAAACTTTGGAGAAATGTGTTTTGTTCGGCCTCCTTTAATGTAACCACAAGTATTTTGTAGGTGCTGAATTAGGGATCTCAACCAAACGCATTCTCGACTTGCCTCATGTAATTCTAAAAGTTCTGCATGATTAGATGATGTTGTTGTTATGGTTTGTTTCACCGATCTCCATGAAATAGTTGTACCCCCACGTGTAAAAAAATAACTTGTTTGTGATCTACTATTATGAGAATCTGACAAGTAACATGCATCTGTATAACCTATTGATTCGAATTTGGATACTTTGGTATAAAACAAACCCATGTTTATTGTACCTCTAAGGTAACGAAGTATATGTTTGACTTTGTTCCAATGTCTTCGTGTAGGTGAAGAACTGTATCTTGTTAATAGATTGACAACAAATGATATATAAAGACATATATAATTAGCAAGGTATATTAGTGCTCCAATTGCACTGAGATATGACACTTTAGGACCAAGCCATTCTTCATCATTTTCTCGAGGTCTGAAAGGATCTTTCTTCACATCTAATGATCTAACAACCATTGGAGTAAGCAACAGGTGACATTTGTCCATATAGAAGTGTTTTAACACTTTTTCTATATAGCCTTGTTGATGTACAAATATTCCTTTATCCAAATGCTCACTTTAAAAACCTAGATATGATTTTGTCTTTCCTAAGTCCTTCATCTCAAACTCTTTCTTTAAACAATTTATAGCTTTTGGAAGCTCTTTAGGAGTTCCAATAATATTTATGTCATTCACATAGACAACTATTATTGCAAATTCTTTTCCTGATCTTTATATAAAAATACAAGGACAAATGGAGTTATTTGTATATCCCTTTCTAAGCAAATATTCACTTAGAAGATTATACCACATGCGTCCAGATTGTTTCAGCCCATAAAGAGTCTTGTTCAATCTTATGAAGTAGATTTCTCGAGATCTAGAATTATGTGCATCTGGTATATTGAACTCTTCTGGGAGTTTCATGTAAATTTCACTATCAAGTGAACCATACAGATAAGTTGTTACAACATCCATCATGTGCAAATTAAGCCTTTCATGTGCTACAAGGCGTATTAAATATCGAAAAGTGTCTGCATCCATTACATGTAAATATGTCTCATCAAAATCAATTAAGGTCTTGCGAAAATCCTTGAGCGATAAGTCGAGCTATTTATCTCACGGTTTCATTTTTTCATTTCGTTTTCGTACGAAAACCCGTTTGTATCCAACTGGATTCACACCTTGAGGTGTTCGGACTACATGTCCAAAAACTTATCTTTTGTAGAGCGAGTTTAATTCTACTTCAATTGCATCTTTCCATTTTGGCCAATACTCACTTTGTCTACAATTTTTAATAGATGTTGGTTTCTGGTCCTCTTTGTCACTTATCTGATTTAGCGCTATATTGTATGTAAAAACATCATCAATATCGACTTCATGTCGGTTCCATTGTATTCCATTTGGACATAATTTATCGAGATCTCTTTATTTTCATGAGTTTCAGGTACCTGATCAGTATCGTCTAGAGATGAAATGTTTATTATGTCTGAAGATTCTTTTAGATTTTCTATATCCTCACTTGGGTCATCTTTATTCTTGGCTCCATTTCTTGTTCGAGGATTTTTATCTTTGGAACCGATTGGTCTGCCACGCTTCAGGCATGGTTGAGAGTCATTGGATTATCCAACATGGATATTAATTTTTATTGGAGCATTTCCAGCTGGTATATATGATTTAGTCACACCTTTTGGATCAGTGAATGCATTTGGTAATTGATTTGCTAAGTTTTGCAGCTAAACTATCTTTTGAACTTCTAGTTCACATTGTTTTGTTAAAGGATCAAGACGAGACACTGATAATTCATTCCAAATGGTCTCTTTTTCCAACTTCTTATTATATCCCCCTAATGCTAGAAAATTTGATTCATCAAAATGACAATCATCTAATCGAGCAATGAATAAATCTTATGATGTTGGTTCAAGGTACTCTATAATAGATGAAAAGTCATATCCAACATATATTCCTATCATCCTTTGAGGACCCATCTTATTGCAATGTGGTAGAGAAATTGGAACATACACCGCACATCCAAAAATTCTTAGATGGGAAATATTAGGTTCTTTACCAAAAATTAATTGTAAAGCGGAAGAGGTGTGGTAACTCGTTGGCCTGATGCGACTTAATGTGGCAGCATGCGAAATTCCATGTCCCCAAGTAGAAATTGGGAGTTTGCATCTCATAATGTGGTATTGCAATTAATTTTATACGCAAGTCCATTTTGTGTATGAGCATGTGGCCATACAATACTCATTAAAAGTTTGAGATGAAAATTCTACAACATTATCAAGACGTATTTTCTTGACAAGATAATCAGGGAAATGAGCTCTTATTCGAATTAGCTGAGCCAGCAATCTTGCAAACGCCTAGTTGCAAGTTGAAAACAAACAAACATGTGGCCATCTAGTTGATGCATCAACTAAAACCATAAAATATCTATATGGTCCACATGATGTGTGTATTGGTCCACAAATATCACCATGTATACGCTCTAAAAAACTGATAGATTTATTTCCAGATTTTGTTGGTGATGACCGAATTATCAACTTCCCTTGCAAGCAAGACCAGAATGAAAATTTATTTGATTGAATAATTTCCCTACTCATTAATTGATGACTGCATGAATTTTCAATTATCTTCCACATCATTATATAACCGGGATAGCCCAACCAGTTATGCCAAATTAGAAATTTATCATTATTTGTAGTATATGCCAGAGGAGAAAGTTGATAGCTTTTCCATTATACATTTTGTGTCTGAATTATGTTTTGTAATACAAATATATTTAATACCTTCATCATCTTTTGTTTCGACATAGTATCCATTTAGGCAAATATATTTGAAACTTATTAAATTATTATGAAACTTAGAGGAATATAGTACATTATCAATGTGTAATAATGTTCCGCAATTTACTTCTCGTTATTTACTTTCTGTTCATTTATCATTCATGTCTTTAATTTATGTCATTTTCTTCTTTTCTATCTTTGTTTCTTCATCTTGATAAAAAACAAAAAAAAATGATAAAATGATTAAAACCCTAAAAAACATCTAATCTTGGACTATGGTTACTATCCTGTGCTTGCTTGGAGTTTTGGACCTTGTACTTGACCCTAGCAAATAGAAGCTTGGATTCTTATTTCATTGTATAGTTTAGAACACTGTGCACACACACGACTTTCTCTTGGGATACCTGACAACGAGACCCTTTATTTCTTGCATACTCCCCCTTTACTTTTCATGTATCCCTCTCCCTATTTTTTTGTACTTTCTTTGCTTTCTCGCTTTTCTTTGGTTCTGGTTTTTGCTTGCTAGTTACCCCTTAGGAACTAAGACCGACCTCAACTCTTTCTCAAACCCTTGATCCAACGCCAAGTGGTATCCTCGCTTAACCCTTGTAAGTCGACCGCTTCGTGCGTCGCCATCAACCTGTCCCAATTCAATCTCAAACCTTTTTCATAATCACCTTTCAACAATAATATCCTTGATCCAACGTCAAGTGACCTTTTCTCAATAAACTAAAAAATACAATAAGATACGATTAGAATTGTGCGCCACGAGCCTTAAGTGGTGGAGAAGGAGCGAGACTGGAGGTTTTCTACACTCACTCTGTTTGTTTTGGACACAAGACGATTGGCTTGGTAGTTCGAAATATTCGCCTCTACCCATAGTCTTTAGTGCAATTATAATCAAGAACAATTTCTTTTCAAAATCCTAAAAACAACATCAACTCATCAAACTCTTTTCTCGCCGTTGTGTGATCTTTCAAAACTCATTTTGACAAGGTAAAATCAATCAATAGACACCCGTAGTTCCCAGAACTATAATGATGTGACTTCCTTATTGCACTATGAGGATACGTAGGCACGAGATTGCAAAGTCTTGTGATAACACTAAAATACACTATATATTTAACTCTGATTGCACATGTTTTTAGTTGTTTATTTGTTATTTTCCTTTGTTATTATGGTATTTTGTTTTACTTTAAGATACATTGCCTGATTTGAGCTTTCAGTGAAGAAACGACGCAAAAAAGAGCTAAAACGGAGATTTCTTGTGCAAATTATACACTAGCCGTTTCACTCAGCGAGCGCCATAAAGGACGCCATTTGAATTGTAGGTTACGTCCACATTCCAATGGTCACAAAAGATGTTTTATTCCTCATGTGCACTCGGCGGGCGCAGAGAGGGAGTCGGCGGGCGCCGACCCTTGTAACAGGCAAACAGTAAAAAACGTTAGAAGCAGTTACACACGGAGAAAATTATTATTTAACCATTTTTTCATAACGTCGTGTGGCAGTTACAACTTCATGACCACTATAAATAGGCCTTGTATTTTCACTTTCATTTCACCCAATCCTAGTTTCCAACCTTAGGAATAAAGTTCATTTTGTATAGCAATAATCCGTCACATCGAGGGGTTATTGCACTATCGTTGTTAGTTAGATTGGAGCAACCATAGTTAGGAGTGTTTATATTTGAAGTTACTTACTTTCCCGCAATTTACTTTCCAGCTCTGTACCAGATTCAATCTCCGCTTTTGAGCAGGTTTCTTTTGTAAATTACATTTTATTATATTCCGCATCGCTTTTATATTCGTTTATTTTCATGCACTGCTTTACATTCATTTATTTTCTGTCTCTGCCCTTACTTTGTTATTTTAAATTTCTGTGTGATCTGTTTATCTTTCAGAACTGAACTCAAGCGTGACACTTGTATTCATTCTCTCAAAATATACTCTCACACTTTGCACGTTTTTATCTTACAAATGCTCTACTTTGCAAACCAATTTATTGTTATGTTTTTAGTTACCATGTCCAACTAAATCCCTTGTGCAGGGATGTGAGGATCGTCGTTCTGATGGGTCTCCACATGTCATCTCTTTAGAAATACTTTAGGGGCTATTTTTTATTTTAACTAAACTCTTCTGCACTTCAAATGATCGGTCATTACGTAAATGAGATCGTGTTTTTGTTTGCGTAATGACTGTGACTAGATCGGGTAAGATCGAAAGCCGTCCGACATTTTAGAAAAGAGTTTGTTAGTTGTTAATTGATAAATACAGCGGAATCACTTTATTGATTAACTAGGAAAGTTTTATATTATTAGAAAGAGGTTTTAAACTATTTTCGGACGCGTTTATAGATTTAGGATCCGGTTGGCCGAGCATATGCCGGAAGCCCTTTGGTATAAAATGTTTTCAATCAAAAGCACTTTTTAACTAAGTCTTAGAGGTAATTACAAAAAAAGGGACTTTATCACTTTAACGCAGAGAGCGACCGGTGCAGTGTGAGCGGCTGGTATAGATTAAAGGTTAGGTCTGGTTCCGATCACGCTAACGCGGCAGATCCTTTTTAATTAACTTTTTTTCAAAGAAGAAAACATTGCCCCGTAAGTGTTACTGTTTAGATGATAGGAGCATTGTTTGATTGATGTGAATTACATTCCAGTATAGTATTTATCTGATTTATTTCAATTTTTGTTCTGTAGAAAACTTTTGCTCTGATATTTATTAACCTTAGATAAACAACGTAACAATAGTAATCGATAGATTGACATTGGTCTCTGTGGGATCGATAAATCTTTTATATTACTCTGACATAATCCGTATACTTGCGGATAGTACGCATCAAGTTTCTAGCGTCGTTGCCGGGGACCAATTACGTCAAAATTTCGTACCCTGTTGTTACACCGTCTAGACTAAGGCATCCCTTAGCCGGTAAATGCGAAGAACTCGCAGTACCGAAAACTTAGTTGATCCATTAGAAGAACCTGAACGTTACGCCCGAGCTCGTCTTTTGCTTTGAAAACTCAAAAGAGCAATGACAGACGAAGAAAACGCTAAACCTCTTAAGGATTTCGCCCTACCCTCTAACGAAGAACCTCATTCTAGTATAGTTAACCCAGCTATACCAGCCAATAACTTCGAATTAAAACCATCTCTGTTATAATTAGTACAACAGAACCAGTTCGCAGGTCTTCCCACGGAATACCCGAACCAACATCTTAAAGTCTTTATGCACCTAGTCGATACCTTAAAAGCGAACGGAGTTCCTCCTGAGGCAATACGTCTAAGACTATTCCCATTCTCCCTCAGAGATAGAGCCCAATCATGGTTAGGTTCCCTTCCAGCTAACTCTATAATCACTTGGAATGACCTAAAGAAAGTATTCCTTGCTAGATATTTTCCACCGAGTAAAACTGCTGTCTTACGAAACCAAATAACCCGATTTATCCAAAGAGAGGGAGAATCACTTTTTGACGCTTGGGAAAGATACAAAGAACTATTAAGAGCATATCCACATCATGGCTTAGAACAATGGCTCATAATCCATACCTTTTATAATGGACTCATGTACAACACCAAGCTGACCATAGACGCTGCCACTGGTGGCGCTCTAATGAACAAACCCTACCCCGAGGTTAGCGCTCTCATTGAGGATATGACACAAAACCATTACCAATGGGGAACCGAACGAGCACCGGTGGAGAAGAAAGAGACCAAAGGAGGTGTGTATGAAGTTAGTTGTTTTGACCATATGAACGCAAAGATGGACGCTATAGCTCAAAAGGTAGAAAACCTGACTATTAACCCCACAGCAACCATAGCAGCTATACAACCCGGATTTGAAATCTGTGGAACCTCAGGACATACAGTAGCTGAATGCAACCTTTTAGCCGAGAATACCACAGATCAGGTCAATTACGCTCAAGGAAACCCTTATTCAAACACATACAACCCTGGATGGAGGAATCACCCAAATTTTTCCTATAAGAATAATAACCCTACTCAAAATTCAACACCTCAAAGACTACCCGGTTTCCAAACTCAAAGACCCAATCAATCTACACCATATGCCCCTCAGAAATCAAATTTTGAGATAAAGATGGACGAATTCATCTCAGCTCAATTACAGCAGAACAAGGATTTCATGAACCAAAACATTCACATGAATGGACTAATTACCCAGTTGGGTACTAAACTCGATTCTGTAATTACCCATAACAAAATGCTTGAAACCCAAATTTCTCAAGTAGCACAACAACAATCCACCCATGCTACACCTGGAGGACAATTCCCTGGAAAACCTCAACCTAACCCTAAAGGGCACGCGAATACTATAGCTCTAAGGAGTGGGACCACTTACGATGGGCCTATAAACCCTAGGTTGAATAATCCAGAACCTCCTAGGAAAGAAGTTATGAACACACCTGAGGAAGAAGTTGAGAAATCGGTGGAACCTGAGAAATCTAAGAATACGGAAGTTAAGGAAAGAGAAGAGAATGAAAAAGTTTATGTACCACCTCCTCCTTAAAAACCCCCGATTCCATACCCACAAAGACTTAAACAAACCAAATTAGATAACCAATATAAGAAATTCATAAAAGTGATTGAGAAACTCCACGCAGAGATTCCATTCACAGAAGTTATTACCCAAATACCATTTTATGCCAAATTCCTTAAAGACATTCTAACCAATAAACGAAGATTAGATGATCCTAAACCTTTAGAATGTAATTCAATTGCTGAGAATAAGCTTGCTAAGAAAGAGAAAGATCCAAGAAGTTTTTCCATACCTTGTGTTTTGGGAAACCAAGTTATTGATAAAGCACTTCTGGACTTAGGAGCAAGTGTAAGCTTAATTCCTTTAGCCGTTTGTAAAAGGCTAAACCTAGGAGAAATGCAACCGACTAGGATGTCTCTCCAATTAGCTGACAGATCAGTTAAGTATCCAATTGGCATTTTGGAGACGTCCCCGTTAGGCTTGGTAAACTTTATATTCCAACGGACTTCGTCGTAATGGACATTAAAGAAGACGATGAGATCCCAATCCTTTTAGGTAGACCTTTCTTATCAACAGCTGGAGCTATAATAGATGTCAAGAAAGGAAAAATGACATTCGAGGTAGGTAATGAAAAAGTAGAATTTATACTATCCTAATTCTTAAATGCCCCAGCCATAGATGATTCATGTTATGCCATCGATATAATTGATGAATGCATAAGAGAACTGGATAAAGAAGATCCAATAGAAACCATCAAACTACCTTCGATCCCCATACTGGAGGACGACGAATTTGAACGGTTATCTGAACCTGACATAGATAACAGTCATCACGAATGCTTGGCACTTACCCCAGATCATATGCCATGTCCAAAAAAACCATCAATAGAGCTTAAGGAGCTACCTAAGAATTTAAGATATGAATTCTTAGACAAAGAATTAAACCGCCCAGTCATAGTCAGTGCCACGTTAGATGGTCCTGAAACCAATCAACTATTAGATGTTTTAAGAAAATATCCCTCAGCTCTAGGTTATAACATCTCTGATCTCAAAGGAATAAGTCCTTCCGTGTGTATGCACCGAATTATGCTGGAGGAAGACGCAAAACCCTCCAAAGAACATCAACGAAGGATAAATCCTATAATGAGTGACGTAGTAAAAAGGGAAGTGTTAAAGTTGTTAGAGGCTGGAATAATATACCAAATATCCGATAGTAAATGGGTAAGCCCCGTACATGTGGTACCTAAGAAAGGAGGTGTCACCGCGGTACAAAACAAAAAAGGAGAACAAATAGCCAAATGTATAGAAAATGGTTGGCGGATGTGTATTGATTACAGGAAGCTCAATAAGGTAACCAGGAAAGATCACTTCCCACTTCCATTCATAGACCAAATGCTCGAACGTTTAGCTAGGCATTCTTACTTTTGCTATTTAGATGGATACTCAGAATTTTTCCAAATACCCATTCACCCTGATGACCAAGAGAAAACAACCTTTACATGTACCTATGGAACATTTGCTTACAGACGAATGCCATTTGGACTATGCAATGCCCCAGCTACCTTCCAACGCTGTATGATGTCAATCTTCGTAGATTTCCTTGATGAGATCATGGAAATATTTATGGACGATTTCTCGGTATGTGGATCCAGTTTTAAAAACTGTTTAACCAACCTTGAGAAAATCCTGGAAAGATGCGTAGAAGTCAACCTCGTTCTAAACTGGGAAAAATGCCATTTTATGGTGACTGAAGGCATGGTACTAGGATATATAGTATCCGAAAGAGGCTTTGAGGTTGATAAAGCTAAAATAGAAGTAATAGAAAACCTCCAACCACCCAAAACCATTAGAGAAATCCGAAGTTTTCTTGGACACGCCGGTTTCTACCGACGCTTCATTAAAGACTTCTCCAAAATAACTAAACCATTAACCAACTTACTTATGAAAGACGCCGAATTTAAATTCGATGATAAATGTCTTGAAGCCTTTAAATACCTAAAATAAGCACTGACTTCTGTACCCATCATTCAACCCCCTGATTGGAACCAACCTTTTGAAATTATGTGCGATGCTAGCGATTACGCTATCGACGCTGTTCTAGGACAAAAGAAGGATAAGAAACTCCATGTGATTTACTACGCCAGTAGGACTTTAGATGCGACTAAGCTTAATTATGCCACAACCAAGAAGGAACTCCTGGCAGTAGTCTTTGCAATCGACAAATTTCGATCCTATTTAGTTGGAGCAAAAATCATAGTCTACACTGATCATGCTGCGATAAGATATCTATTAAGCAAAAAGGATGCTAAGCCTAGTTTACTACACTGGATCCTTTTACTTCAAGAATTTGATTTGGAGATCCGAGATAAGAAAGGCACTCAAAATGTGGTTGATGACCACCTTTCAAGGCTTGAATATCAAAAGCTAGATCTTGTTCCTATCAATGATGATTTCACATACGATAGATTAATAGGAGCAGTTAGAACCATCCATGACGATGATCCTGACCCCTATTTAGAATTAGACATTGAAAAAGCTCTCGTAGTGACAACCATACCGTGGTACGCAGATTTTGTTAACTATCTAGTAGCTGATATCATACCACCTGGTCTAAATTACCAACAGAAGAAGAAGTTCTATCACGACGTGAAACACTTCTATTGGGACAAACCCCTCTTATTCAAAAGAGGCGCATATGGCATTTTCCGTCGCTGTGTCCCTGAAGAAGAAGTAGAAACTATAATTAAACATTGTCACTCTTCACCATATGGTGGACATCTAGGCTCATACAAAACATGCGTTAAAATACTTCAAGCAGGTCTTTTCTGGCCATCTTTATGGCGCGATGTTCATGCCTACATTGTAAGATGTGATAGATGTCAATGCACAGGGAACATTTCAAGAAGAGATGAAATGCCTCTGAGAAATATTCAAGAGGTAGAGCTCTTCGATGTTTGGGGTATAGATTTTATGGGACCTTTTCCATCTTCGATGGGCAACAAGTATATCTTAGTAGCTGTTGATTACGTATCCTAATGGATTGAAGCTATAGCTTCACCCACCAACGATACTCGCGTAGTCATTAAACTGCTTAAAAATTATATTTTCCCTAGATTTGGAGTACCTCGATTAGTAATAAGCGATGGAGGATCGCACTTCATATCTAGGATATTCGAAAACCTTTTAAAGAAATACGAAGTTAAACACCGAGTAGCCACGCCTTATCACCCGCAGACTAGTGAACAAGTAGAAGTATCAAATAGGGAAATAAAATAAATCTTAGAGAAAACCGTATCAATTTCTAGAAAAGATTGGTCCTTAAGACTACAAGAAGCCTTGTGGGCTTATAGAACTGCTTTTAAAACCCCTATAGGAACAACCCCATATCAATTAGTCTACGGAAAATCTTGCCATTTACCCTTCGAGCTTGAACATAAGGCCTATTGGGCCATAAAAGCTCTTAATATGGATTACATAACAGCCGGAGATAAACGTATTCTAGATATCCACAAATTAGATGAGTTACGCCGAAATGCTTATGAAAATGCCGTAATATATAAAGAAAGAACCAAAGCATGGCATGACAAAAGGATTGCCAAAAAGGAGTTCAACGTAGGCGATCATTTGCTACTTTTCAATTCTAGGTTACGATTGTTTCCAGGTAAGTTACGCTCGAGGTGGACTGGACCCTATGAGGTCACCAAAGTCCTGAAATCTGGAGCATTTGAAATTGCAAATCATTCATGTAGTCCCTTTCTAGTGAATGAACAAAGATTGAAACCCTACTATGGAGGTGACATACCCACCTATTACTTTGGTCACACTCTGATAGACCCACCTATAACAACATCCATAACGTAAGTTTTACATTCGTCCAGCTAACAACGTAAAACAAGCGCTACGTGGGAGGCAACCCACAACTTTCTTTTCATTATTTATTTTTTATTTATGCATATAATTTATTTCAGAAAAAGAAAAAGATTTATTATTTATATTATTTGACTAACTAGACTGACTTATGAAATGTCTGTGTTTACAGGTTACAGATCACATCATCCCAGATATTCTATACTAACTTTCTTTTCAGGATGCAAAGCTATGATGACATGCACATCGTGTTCAGAGATGACGCACAGAGGAAGAAATATGTAGTCCTTTCTGAGAGACCGATACTACCCACTAGGTACCCTGATCCAAACTGTCTAACAGCCTTAGGTATTGAGGCCAGTGTGAGGTACCTTTGTCACCAGCTCCAGTGGGATGAGTATTCTAAAGCCATGAATGTAACCTATAAGCATCTAACCTTAGAGTTCCTCAGTTCACTCATTTATGACCTCTACAGTGGAAGAGGTTACAACAGTGGAAACATTAGATTCAGACTATTTGGAAATGAGTACACCCTTAACCATAGAGATTTTGCTAGAATACTTGGTTTTCAGTGTGGCTTGGATGCAATCCATTTTATGCATGAAACCAATGTTATGCAAGATGAACTTGACGGATTCTGGAGCAAAATCACCGGTGGAGGAGGACCTGATCCTTCCACCCAATTAGCAAACAAAATCCATAATCCAGCTTTCCGTTATTTCCAAATGATCCTAGCCGAGACTTTCTTTGGTAGAAGTGAAACCGAGAACCAGGTTGCTGCAGAAGAGATTCTGATGCTCTTTTGCACTGCTGAGTCACGCCCTTTAGCCAGTGGTAATTTTCTGATGTATAACCTATACTTAACTGCTGGATCTTCCAAAGGACTTATCCATGTAGGTGGCACTGTTACACACATAGCTTATGCCCTAGGTCTAGCCAACAAGCTAACTCATCTTACCTCCCATTGTGGCTACACCTTAATTGACATTAATCATTGCCTTGACCGTGGCCTTATCAGGAGAGCACTCTTTAGTGCAGATAACTTTAAGCTCCTAATAGACGACAAAGGCGTTCACTATTTTGGTTTGCCAAACCACACCCGGATAAGTATCCATGACAAAGCTAACTGGTCATATGCCTTGGAAGGCCAAGACGAGACACCCATCCGACCTAGGAACCCACCTGTGCCTGAGTACCACCCTACACCCTATCCTGAAAGGACTACTGTCTATACCTCTAACGTTAATCTGCAACGCAGGGACATATATTCAGAGTTTGACGCTATGCGCAAGGAAATCATTTCTCTTCGCGAAGAATGCGCCGAGCTCACCTTACAGATACAGATCTCAGACGCAACAAATGCTTCATCTATGATCTTTTATACCAGGAGATTTGCGATCTCAGGCATCAGCTTGCAGAAGCACGGGCACCTTGTCTTCACGTGAGTCAGGATGTCCACAGACAGTCTTTCTAGAAGATATTAAGGAGCTCTGGGTCATAGCTCTCACTTTGCGTGGAGAGACTTACCACGTGCTTATTATGATAGTTTATTTTTACCTTTACCACGTTCTTATCTTTATTGTTATTATCGTTATTATTATCAGACTATTAGTAGATTTAATTTTCCATCGTTATTATTAGAACTCATTGCATCCAAATGCTATATATGAGTGTCATATTATTTCAAGTTATAATAAATATCTACATTATTGCAATCTATGGGTAATATTTAAAATTTTTTATTTCATTAATTTTTATAATTTAAAAATCTTTAGAGTTAATAATATAATTGTCATTTAATTCCTGCAATTCACAAATATATAAAATAATAACTAAATAAACAAAATATTCTCTATGTTTTCTACATGTACCAATATGCTATAGACACCCCAAGGAGGGATACATGGACCAACAAAAGCCCAAAACCCGTGCCAACCCAATTTACACAGTCCGCGGACGCGGACCCCTACTTGGCGGACGCGGAGGCGTCCTGGGATTTTAACGGACCAGAATAGTAAAACCCCCATTTTTCCACTCTCTTCATCTTCTACCTCCAATAATTTTGATTTTAATCACCATAAAACCCCACTAATCCATTAAAATTCCTTATTTCATAACTTCTCCACTACCATTACACCTTCCATTCCACATTTTCTCTATAAAAACCATAGATTTCACCCAAATCTACAAAAACCCAAATTACCCATTTTCCACCACCAACCTTCATTTCACTTCAACAATGGCAGCGGAGAACCAAGAAAACATCATTTTTCGAAATGGAGATGACGGAGTCAAGCAATGGGAAAAATGGAACAGAATGCAGACACGCAACATTCTTGCGACGAGGTATGTTAATGATATCTGTCTGTATAACCTTGGTATACGGTATAGCGTATTTTATCTGTTAGAGAATTTAAAATTAGATAGTATCTTTATTCACAAGGAGCCTACTTATGAAAGGCTAACCCGCGAATTTTTGAGTTCTTTGGAGTACACTGTCAGAGATAACACTGCTAGCACTGTAGGCACAGTGAGGTTTAGGATGTTCAACGTTGAATACATTTATACCACTGATGCACTTGCTGAGTTATTAGGATTCCATTATGGGAACAGTGCAGTTTGTGAGGCACCCATAGACACAAATTGGTCAACTGAGGCTTTCCAACTGTGGAAAGACATCACGGGTCAGACCACCTACTCCTTTGACGGAAATTTGGCTTCCGACATTCATAACCCAGCCATACGAGTATTCCGCCTTTTATTAGCTGATACTATTTTTGCTCGTGAAAATTCTAACAATTTGAATTCCAAAGAATTTATATTTTTACAGGCTGCTTTACTTAGAAAAAGATTAAATCTTGTACCATATATGATAGCACATATGCGGGCTATTGATAAAAAGGGCAACACTGTGTCATTTGGAGGATTGATTACCTTCATTGCACGAGCCCTCCACCTGGACACCGAGTTAGCCACGTTGGAACCACTCCCGCCTTGCACAATTGATTTAAAATTTCTGCGAGATATGCGTTTATGCAAAGCAAGGCCGGAAGGAGGTTATATCCTCATGGTTCACAACACTGCCATCCCGAGTGTCGCTTTACCTTGCTCAAGTCGCACTGATGTGCGCAAAAGAGGAAACTGGCTCTATGATTTGAAGGCTGCTTCTATTTTAGGTCTGTTACAACCAAACGTCCCAGAGGACGAAGGAAACGAGACGGATGATGAGTTTGACCGTATGGAGCAGTCTCCCATTCATGTATCACCTGCAGACACCCCAACTGTTACTAACCGTCCTGCAGGTACATCTTCCGGATTTTATATCACCGAAGAAATGTGGCAAGCACAACAAGCCAGAGAAGAAGAGCGTGATGGCATGTTCTATGCCATGTACCAACAACAACAGGAGATGATGGACTTTATGCGGGAGTCACAGCAATCCACTCTTGAGAGCTTCCAAGCACTTAGAGATCAAAATGCCTCTCTAATAGAGAGGATTGAGCAGATGAAGCTGTCACATACCACCCTCTCTAGTAGAAGTCGTGGTCCTAGACGTTCAGAGCATGGTGGAGAAAGCCCTAGTGGCCGACATGATTGATTGCCAGGTTTCACCTATCCCTTTCTCACTTTTATCGAAACATTGAGGACAATGTTCGGTTTAAGTGTGGGAGGAGATATTTACTGTTTTTAGTTGTCTTTACTATTTCTATTTTATTATTGCTTTCTAGTACAGTTTAGTTTGTTTTAAAAAAATTTCACAAGTGCTTGACGAGTCATTTTGTGTAGTTTGTCTATTTTCCCAATTCTTGAGCCTTAACACAAAATTTTTAGCAAAGAAAACAACATTTATTTTGAAAATTTGGGCTATTAGGACAGGTAAGTATCATTTGCAAAGGCTTGAGAAAACTTTTTGAAAAATCGATATCATTTTTACACCGTAAGTTCCTTAAATATAGGAGCCTATCCAGTTTTTTTTATACGGTGGCCTTAAGATCTCACCCTTCATCACTTACCCTTAAGTAGTTTATTCTATCAGTCAGCACCATCTTAGCCACCGCTAAGTGACAAACCGATGCAAATAGGTAAGATCCTGCAAAAAGAAAAAAAAAGAAAGAGAAAGAAAAAAATCCAAGAAGATGCTAAAGTATCTTTAGAAAAATTATATATTAAAAAATTTTTTTTTTGCAAAAAGTATCAAATTTTTGATAATAATAGGATCAGGATTACCACAGGTTATGTTCACCATGCGAGTGAAAGATAACGGGCTTAATGTGACTGCGCCTGAATGAAAAGGGATAAGAAAGGAATGAGTAAGATAGGCCTAAGTATAACATCATGGTTTGAATTGGTTTGTATAGGAGAGGAACTTATGCCCGCAAATTGCGGAAAGTGTCATTACGATACCCTTAGTTCATGAGTTAGTACCCACTGATGCATCATTGATCAAACTTAAGTCTTTAGCCCGGATAAGATATTTGTATGTTTGCTGTTTTTTTTTTCTGCTTATGAGAGTTTGCTTGAGGACAAGCAAATGTTTAAGTGTGGGAGAATTTGATAACACTAAAATACACTATATATTTGACTCTGATTGCACATGTTTTTAGTTGTTTATTTGTTATTTTCCCTTGTTATTATGGTATTTTGTTTTACTTTCAGATACATTGCCTAATTTGAGCTTTGAGTGAAGAAATGACGCAAAACGGAGCTAAAACGGAGATTTCATGTGCAAATTGTACACTAGCCGTTTCACTCAGCGAGCGCCATAGAGGACGCCATTTGAATTGTAGGTTTCGCCCACATTCCAATGGTCACAAAAGACGTTTTATTCCTCATGTGCACTCGGCGGGCACGGAGAGGGAGTCGGCGGGCGCCGACCCTTGTAACAGGCAAACGGTCAGAAACGTTAGAAGCAGTTACACACGGAGAAAATTATTATTTAACCGTTTTTTCATAACGTCGTGTGGCAGTTACAGCTTCATGACCACTATAAATAGGCCTTGTATTTTCACTTTCATTTCATCAAATCCTAGTTTCCAACCTTAGGAATAAAGTTCATTTTGTAAAGCAATAATCCGTCACATCGAGGGGTTATTGCACTATCGTTGTTAGTTAGATTGGAGCAACCATAGTTAGGAGTGTTTATATTTGAAGTTATTTACTTTCCCGCAATTTACTTTCCAGCTCTGTACCAGATTCAATCTCGGCTTTGGAGCAGGTTTCTTTTGTAAATTACATTTTATTATATTCCGCATCGCTTTTATATTCGTTTATTTTCCTGCACTGCTTTACATTCATTTATTTTCTGTCTCTGCCCTTACTTTGTTATTTTAAGTTTCTGTGTGATCTGTTTATCTTTCGGAACTGAACTCAAGCGTGACACTTGTATTCATTCTCTCAAAATATACTCTCACACTTTGCACATTTTTATCTTACAAATGCTCTACTTTGCAAACCAATTTATTGTTATGTTTTTAGTTACCATGTCCAGCTAAATCCCTTGTGCTGGGATGTGAGGATCGTCGTTCCGACGATACTCCACATGTCATCTCTTTAGAAATACTTTAGGAGCTGTTTTTGATTTTAACTAAACTCTTATGCACTTCAAATGATTGGTCATTACGTAAATGAGACCGTGTTTTTGTTTGCGTAATGACTGTGACTAGATCGGGTAAGATCGAAAGCCGTCCGACATTTTAGAAAAGAGTATGTTAGTTGTTAATTGATAAATACAACAGAAGCACTTTATTGATTAAGTAGGAAAGTTTTATATTATTAGAAAGAGGTTTTAAACTATTTTCGGACGCGTTTATAGATTTAGAATCCGGTTGGCCGAGCATATGCCGGAAACCCTTTGGTATAAAATATTTTCAATCAAAAGCACTTTTTAACTAAGTCTTAGAGGTAATTACAAAAAAAGGGACGTTATCACTTTAACGCAGAGAGCGACCGGTGCAACGTGAGCGGCTGGTATAGATTAAAGGTTAGGTCTGGTTCTGATCACGCTAACGCGGTGGATCCTTTTTAATAAATTTTTTTCAAAGAAGAAAACATTGCCCCGTAAGTGTTTATTTAGATGATAGGAGTATTGTTTGATTAATGTGAATTACATTCCAGTATAGTATTTATCTGATTTATTTCTATTTTCGTTCTGTAGAAAACTTTTGCTCTGATATTTATTAACCTTAGATAAATAACGCAACAATAGTAATCGATAGATTGACATTGGTCTCTGTGGGATCGATAAATCTTTTATATTACTCTGACGTAATCTATATACTTGCGGATAACACGCATCATCTTGGCGAACACCCTAATAAAAAAAAACCTCTATTTCCCATTTAGGAAGTACCCTTATATTCGACACTTATTCACACTTAGACAACCTAGATGGTTCCCGTTGAGTATAACAAATGCGAGAGGTGCTAATATCTTTCCCTTCCATAACCGACTTCCAATGCCGATTTTGGTTGCGATGACTATACCCTTTCCTTTCATATCCCTTTAGCTCGTGGGTTTTATAAATATTCTCCCTTTCCCTCTTTGGGAATAAATAAAGTTCGGTGGCGACATTGTTAAGTCCATCCCGATGTCGTCTCGCATTTTTTGTGGTACGACAGGGTATGTAAGGAAACTCGGGTGCCTTCGATCCATTTGCTTGCAATCTCTTCAACGTGACCAGTTGGTATGTCTGCCTCCAATGAAGAATCAAACGTGGCATTGAGCCAAAATTGTAGAAGCCAAAAAGGACCTGGATTCGACAATTTGGTCTTCAAAATAGTCAGTAATGAAAATGTTTTAGCTAGCATTTTTGGAGCTGAAGCTTATGGTACATTCATCCTACTGGGTAGGGTAAAAAATGCACTAGCCAGTCGAAGACTAGTGATAGCAGCTACGTCGACCAGAGTCTGCGTGATCATCCCACAACGAAGTTGGAATGTGTTTGTCGAACTCTCCTAGAATTGGAGTGTTGCGAGGAGCATGTCTGAACTGAACGGAGGGACAACCCTAGATAGTTAAATAAATTCGAAGAGACCTTGTTTCTTCCAAACGGGTGCTTTCTTCAATTCCACCTTGTTTAGCCACTGAATGTACTCTTTTTGGTTTGTATATGGTGTAGAGCGAAAGACGCGAGAAAAGGCGCTCATGAAGCTCAAATCATAGGTTTGATTCAAGCAAACACAAGGTTTTGTGCGATAGTAGCAAGTGAAGATCTTCTTCGCTTTCTTAATATTCGTAGTAAGGCCAGGAAGCGGACCCAAAAATGCATTTACATTATTAGAAATACAAAGGGGAATCAATACCTAAAATTTTCAAATTAGGATTTTTTTCCCTCCTCCATTGGTGGTTCAGCAACGTAAACTTGGTTCCCAACAGGAATGGATACTTTGACGGTTGCAGCAAGTGGTTGTGTGTTTCCTAGGTATGATAAAGACGTCATTGTTGAGAAGTCGTGAAATAGCGATGAAGAAGATGAACTTTCGAAGAGAGAGCGCAGTTTCTTCTAAGTGTTGGAAAGTTGAGATAAAGTGAAGAAAAGATAAAAATGGTGAAAGAGGGGTATATGCAGTCATATGAGAATGACTCTTCATTTCTCTTTTTCTCTCTCTCTTGAAAGTAAACCGCTGGCACCTTTTAGTTGACATGTGTTTTTTTGTTCAAAGGTGGATTTGAAAAGGTTTTGTTGTGTGACCCACATTCTTCTTGGGAAAACAGAGCCATGATGGAAGTTTTTTAGGTGCACGCGTCAAAAAGAATTTTGATAAAGTGGTTATGATGACGATGAAGTCGGCGCACCACTTCAAATAGTATTGGAAGTTTGAAAAATGTTATTTGTCTCTCAAATGGTCGAAAGTGACATTTTTGGAGTGCAATTTGTTAGTATGGAATTCTCGACGTGTAGAGTTCAATAAATAGAATACGATACTAAGACAATAATTAGTTAAAAATGAGAACATATGGTTACATGTGCCACAAGATTAGTGTTCGACCATAATTTCGAATTCAACATGTTGGCCATGAGTTTTTGACTTAGTATTTTTCACAAATGTTGAGATTACTTCTCCTCATAACTCAACAAGTTGAGTCATCAACCGTGCCGGTTGAGACGAAGTAAAAGGAACAGATTGAGTAACTGATTTTTAGTCTTATCCTGATGTTAAAGTCATGTGGAAACAAGATAGAAGGTTGAAAACGTTGTAAACAGTTATTTCTAGTTTGTATATATAGTGGTTCTAGCATTAAGAATCAGGTGGCAATATCATTACAAAATCTCAATAAAACCCAAATAACTAAAATCAGAGCGAGAAACGAGTTTGTGAAGAATATGTGTGATTATGTAAACCAACTTTCATTTATTTAACCAAAAATAAGTTTGCTACCATTCTTTTCTTTACTTTTTTTTTATCCTTCATTATATTTTAAAATTATTTCATAGTAGATTTCACCCCACTCGAAACTGTTAATTTCTTTTTTCGCGTTCAAACGTTTTCCTGTTACCTTATTAAACACTTAATTTTAAATTTATAAAAACAGTTGAACACTTTCTTTAAAAAAAAATCATGCACAAAATAGTCTTACAATTTTCTAGTTTAATCCTATAAAAAATTATTTAAAACTTAATAATTGATTAAAAACACCCGTAAACACTGATTAAAAAAAAATGAGAATGGTGCAAGCAATTTTGTACGAGTATGTACTTGTTGATGGTGAAAGTGAGAGTACATGATGAATTTAATATTTGATTAGCTATGATGGATAGATATGTTTAGCGTTTCTGGTCTTTGTACTCTTCCATGTTTCTCTCCAAAACTTTGTTTCCAAGTTTTTACTTTCAGCATTGCTATCTTGACACCCCATTTGACACTACACCGTATGTCCGTACGGTACGGACGACACTATTCACCGTCCGTAATGTACGGACAGATACTGTTTATGTACGGGAATACGACACTGTTCATGTACGGACGGTACTGTTTATTGTGCGGACGAGTAATGTTCATCGTCCGTACTGTACGAACGGCACTGTTCACCGTCCGTATATACGGTGTAGGGTGTAAAAATGGGTGTTAAAATATCATTTTTGTTTTACTTTTCATACAACATATTCCCCAGCTTTGTTTTTGTAATTTTGTCAAATATTTTCCCATCGTTTTCTAATAATTCTAAAGTTTATTCTATAATAATAAGTTTTTGGTTTGAAAAACCGTAGATTGTCATGTGCGGAATAAAAGTAACGGTGTGTTTGTTTCCGGTGATTTATGTGCGAGAGAAATACACGCGAGAGAGTAAACTGAGAAATACATTATTTCTCATGTTTGGATGATCAGAGAAATAGAAAAGAGAGATAGAATATGGTGGGTCTCATGTGTTTTTGCTTTCTCTCCATATATGAGAAGAAATACAACTGTAGCAATCAATTTGTGATATTTTTCATGTATACCCTTTATCTTATTATAATATTAATAATTAATTATAATTCATATAATATTTTTTTCTATTAACGTATAATGATAATCAATAATAAAAATTAAATTATAAAATTAACCTAATTTATAAAATCAATTTGATTAAAGTGTATTAATGATTTACACAATTTATAATTAAAATTTAGTAATAATAATTTTATAAATAAACATATATCAACTTAGGGATATTTTTGTCATTTTAAAAAATAACACATTTCTTTCTTTTCTATTTCTTCTCTTTTCTCTTATAACAAACAATACCATAAATCTACTCTATTTCTCACTCTTTTCTCTCTTTTCATACTCTTTCTCACATCTTTCTCTCTTCACAACTTCTCTTCTCAACCAATCAAAGCCTAAAAGAAAAGCTGAAGAACCGGCTTGGACGAAAAAACTCTAGTTCCATAAATATGTAACAAGTAAAAAATGTGAAAAGTTCTGCCATTGCTAGCAAAAAATTGGACAGAGAGAGGCATAGATGCAGAGAAGTTTGGGGTGATTCCTTTATAAGTGGAAAAGTGAAATGTAACAGAGTCAACAGTGAGACTTTTAAAGCATTCAAATTGCATTCTTAGCCTTTTCCTTAGCCAATACTTCAATAGTAAAACTTAGCAACTTTATCACAACACTAATTAATAATTATACTTTACCACCAAATTCCCTATATCTACCTACATCCCCATTCTTTTTTCTTTAGATATATATAGTACTATAAAAACTCAACTACCACACCATTTTCTTATCTTACTTGTAAGTACTATTTTCTTTTTTTAATTTTGATATCCCGACGACCGACTAATTCAAAAGAGATCAATTCCACCCTTCATTAGTATGAGTCCCGTTTAAAGTCGGAGCAAAGCTTCGTATAGACTGGCCCACACAAAGGTTGATTGCACCTAATAAAATTCGAACCTGAGACCTTAAAAAGAGCACACTCTCAAGACCCAAGCCTCCACCCTTATTTGTTTATTCAACCAATTGTCTAGAACTGAGCACTGGCCAGGTCCTGTTTTTATTGTTCAATGTATCTTGTTAATATCAGCTCATAACTTCATGTTTTCTCTGCTTCTGTCTGTTTGATGCTATCTTTTCTGTCTTTCTATGTAAAAAGCCTTAACCCATCACACCACACCACCCTTCGTTTGCTTATTTATTTCGTTAACTGTTGCTCACATTCCTTATCGTTAAATTCTGAATTTTTGGGAAACACGTCATCGTGTCGTCTTAATTTTTTTCCCCTTTAAAGAATCAACCCCACCCATTTTCCTAAGGCACAACAAATATCACCAGAAACGGTCACTTTCTGGGTGAAGCAAACTCTTTGATTTGATTTAAGAATCCAAATATGGATGTAAGCTTTTTGTTTTCTCTTTTAGATTTTCTAAACCTCATGAATAATTATTGATGGGTCATTGTTGTTTTTATCGATAGGAATATTGGAAGAGAAGTCGTCAAATACCAACATTCGGAAACTGGGATTACGTGAACGAGTCGCCAATAACTCAATACTTTGAGAATGTAAGACAAGCAGGTTTAATTCATTATAGTTCTTCATATGGTGAAACTGATCCATACGTGTGTGGAGAACACGATCTTTACGTTGTTGATTTTAAGAAACCAGTTCAAAAGGTAACATTGTGTGTTTTTTCTCTTTCCTAATACATGGCTCTTATATTTTGATTCACTTTCACATACGAATAAGATATGTATCGTAGAAAGAGTGTGTGATGTTGTTTGGGGTTTATAACGTATAGGCGACGAGAATAAGAGACAGAAGGTATACAAATAGTATGGTTAATGAAACAAGAATGAGAAAACATGGGAAAGTGTACCATGTAACCGAGTATCCAAGTAAACCAATGAACAAGAAGAAGGTAAACGACGTCGTTTGCAGTGCTCATCCGTTACCTTCAAAACAACATCCGAAACCAGTTGATGAAGATCTCTACAAGATTTCTCCTCAACTTCTTCGCACAACCAAGCGGGTTCGTATTATATTATTAATAAATGTTGTGAATTGTGTTATCCGTGATTTGATTCATTATTTTGACTTGAATAATTATTGTTTGCGCAGAAGAAATTGTTGGGTTTTATTTCGAAGTGTCTGCTACCTACTGCCTGCGTATCATGAGTCATAATGTCTCTATCACAACAAAAGGAAGTATATTTTATTTTTGGTCAACCACACTTTTTTTGGGTACAATATTTAATGTTGTTATTTTTATTTATAGTAACTTTTTAGATGGTTTGTTTTATTTTGTTATGAATGGAGTACCGGTGACCAACACAAACAAACTCTAGAGTCATGGAAGTTTTAGATGGTTTGGATTATTTTGTTACTACTAGGAATGGTACTGGTTGCTATGTTTGCTGTTTTCGTATGGACTAGCATGCTCAATCACCTTCTGTTGCTAACAATTTATGAATGAAGTTAATGTTATCTTAAATTTTATTAATTGTCCTTAATTTTTCTTATTCAATATAATCGATGCTTGCATTTATTTATTTTTTCCTTAATTAAATGTCTAGTACGTACAATTATCCAATGGTTTATCATAACTACAATTATCTGATGGTCTATTACATTTAAATTTAAATTAAAGAAAGGACATCACATTACTTAATTTAATTTATGCGGGAGCGGGATAGGAGATGAATGCTTTGTTTGGCGCAATTTTTCAGCAGACTATCACTATTATATACTCAGGTTTATATATAACTTATAAGAGGGATAGGAGATGAATGCTTTGTTTGGCGAAAATTTTTACCAGACTATCACTATTATATATTCAGGTTTATTTATAAGAAAAAGTTAACTTTTTAGATTTATTATATAATTAATTTATTTGATTCATTATTCAGTTTAATTATTTGTTTATTCAATAAAATTAAAAAGTAAATTTTTTTTATAAATAAAACCAGAAATAAAACTAGAGCTAGTAATTTATATATTCAAATATCACTCTTATAAATTTATATACTTATCTACTATCTTTTCATAAATAAATAAATAAACAAACTTTTAAGTGGTCCCGTCAATATAGAGTCTAATATCTTGTTTATTCAATAAAATTAAAAAGTAAATTTTCTTTTATAAATAAAATCAGATATTACTAATTTATATATTCAAATACCACTCTTTTAAATTTATATACTTATCTATTATCTTTACATTAAAAAAATACTTTTAAGTGGTCCCGTCAATTGAATTTACATGCCCTTGTATTTCTTTTACGTGGGTTTTCTAGCAAAAATTAATTTTTACGGCTAAAGCCATGGAATAAAATAATTCACAAAGATGCATTAGAATTATGATATCTTTTCGTTCAATAAATAAACTCTTTGAGGACAGAGGAATACAAAACTGTTAAGAAAGGATAATTGCAGGATCTCTATGTTAAAAGCTCTTACAAAAGGGGCTGCTAAATAAGCCTAAGACTCATTAATCCTCTAAAAAAGTTCTCCATGAGCAGATCCAGAAGACTAATACTATCCTATAGTTTGCAGCATCTGAAACATCATAGACTTGAGCTCAAATTAGGGGTGGCAAAATAAATGGATTGGATGGATATGGATTGGATTGTTAATGGATGGATCAAAACAATTCATTAGTCCATTAACAATCCACTAAAATTTTCTTAAAATTATCCAATCCAATCCATCCGTTAAAAATAAAATCCATCCAATCCATCCATTAACATATTTTTAATGGATGGATATCCATCTATCCAATTTTTTTTTATGTTAAAAAAATAGTTTTTTTTTTTTTAAAAAGTCGGTTTTTTTAGAAAAAAAGTCAGTTTTTTTTTTTGGCAAAAAAATCGGTTTTTTTCGAAAAAATAATATTTTTTTTTGGAAAAAAAAACAGTTCTTTTTTGGAAAAAAATAGTCTGTTTTTTTTTTTTTAAAAAGTCAGTTTTTTTTCAGAAAAAAAATGTCATTTTTTTTTTAGGAAAAAAAAAGTCGGTTTTTTCGGAAAAAAAAAGTCGTTTTTTTTTTCGGAAAAAAAAGTCAGTTTTTTTTTCGAAAAAAAATTATTATTTTTTAAAAAAAAAATCGGTTTTTTTTTCGGAAAAAGAAGTCAGTTTTTTTTTTGGAAAAAAAATCGGTTTTATTTTCGGAAAACAAAAAGTCAGTTTTTTTTCGGAAAAAAAAATTGGTTTTTTTTTCGGAAAAAAAAATCGATTTTTTTCCGAAAAAAAAGTTGGTTTTTTTTGGAAAGAAAAGTCGGCTTTTTTTCGAAAAAAATTTGATTATTTTTTGGAAAAAAATCGATTTTTTTCCGAAAAAAAATCGGTTTTTTTTGGGAAATTTTTTTTTTTTTTGGAAAAAAATAAATTCCTTTTTTAAAAAAAATCCATTTTTAATTATTTTTTAAAAAATAAATCTAACGGAGATAAAAATAATCCATTGAATCCTTAAAATATGTTGGATGGATTGAACCAATCCGTACATATAAATGGATGGATTTAATCCAATCCATTAACTTACTTTTTATGTGGTGGATGAATTTGATGGATTTTTTTATAGATGGATTGGATGGATTTTGCCTTAATGGATCCAATTGCCACCTCTAGCTCAAACTGAGCAGCAGTTATCTCAGGCCTAATGATTCCAGTATTCATAGTGTTGGGATTAAAGACTGCATAGTCTCTGATGTTGCGTGTTTTATCATTAGCTATGTCAATGATGTTGGTTTGTGCCATGACTGCTTCTTCTGGTATTCACTCATGGAATTCTTGATCTTCAGGAATGAGATTTCCTTTTTCTGGTTGTTGCGTAGCACATATTAATCTCTTTCATATTCAAAATGTTATTTCATGATCTTCTCTATATTCTGGGGATAACAACATGCACATGCAGAAGCTCTACACATGTCACGACACCAGAGTACAATTAACAGTAAAAATCTCAAATGTTATTTTCAAACAAAAATAATCAATACAGTAGTTCCAAATACTTCTTGGCACTCCCCGACAACAGTGTCAAAAACTTGTGCGTAAAAACGATTAGGGTGTCACATGCAAATATACATGTATGTTTAATTGCAACAAGTGATATTAGTAAGGAGATCGTACCCACAGGGAGTGACGAGGTTTAGATTGAACTTTGTATGTATTCATATTTAAAAACTAACATGAGCAAGGTAACAAAATAATATTTGATAACAAGTTGAGATTTATAAATAAAGGTTTGATTAAATCAAGAGAGTGATTGTTGAGATATTATCCATCAATATTCATGTAGCCAAAATGTGTAAATGATGAAATGAGTCGTGCCTCAAAATGTCAGAACGTGATCTATATGTGTATCTCTGCAACATCAAAACATGCATTACTAGGGCAAGGGAACAAATCTCTAAGTCTCACTTATAACCCTCAAATATGTCTGGTTTATATTTTGAAAATTCTTTATGGCCTTAGCCTCTTATCTCTAAGCAAGCTAATTAAGTGAATATCTCTATCCTACTTGATTTAACCACTTTTTTTTTTTTTTTTTTATGAAATCCACTTGTTGTTGGATCTCTCACAACAACAAGCTTTTATCCTTTTCTAAGTTGGTCATTCAAAGAAATAAATTTATAGCAATAAAAACAGATAACAAAATAAGACACTTAACATCACATCATTTTTAACATAAAGGCAACATTATATTAACTTCACATTGCTCAACAACAAGGGTTTAGCTCATTGTAAGCTTAGGACAAACTACTAAACTGAAACTATTAGGAAGCATACTTAAACAAAAGATGTGAAAGAAATGATAACCTAATAATAACTTAGAGATCTCCTGTGCTAGATGAACAACAAGTGAAGCCTCCAGTCGCGTCAGCTCTCAACAGTTGAGTACAATAGTAGGCGAGAAGAAGAACTCTCTCTTTTCTCACAAAACCTCACGCTGAAATAAACTAAAATACTACTAAAAACTATTTTTTGGTGAGTGTATGGAACTCTTTCTTCAATTTCGAAGGTCAGCTTTTATAGGCACCGATGTGGATGTGAAAGGTGGTAGGCCTTGTATCACGGGCTTTTGATGCAAACAAGGTTCAGCCTATATTCAAATCAACATATTCTCTTTTGCCACCCATTCTTCGTGAACAAGCATCCGGGTACAGACAGTGGTGGGGGACAAGGCGTTCGATGCAGGCTGCTGCAACAGTTAGTGGCGCAGAGGTATAGGCATCGCAATGTTTATGTGCATGGCGCGCTTTTGTAGTGGTGGTCACCATCGTACTACTTCTTTGTCTTCTTGTGCCATTGATCTTATCCAATTGATTTCCTATTTCTTCCAAGCACATTCTTCCACGCAAGCCCTAAGAATTTACACATTTCATGCTCTTGGTCATTATCTTCTTGTGATCTTCAACAACTTTTCATTCTCCTTTCAGCTTTCTCTTTCAGACGTTACCTAGACCAGGCATGCCTCAGCTTGCCTTAAAACTGCCTTGAAATTCATTAACACATACATAAAAACTACAAAACAGAGTACATATTGTTCCTAAATCAAGATAAGCTCGAAATGCTAAAACTTAATAAATAAACATTAGATTTATCACAAAAACAGGAATGAAATGGGATAATAATAACACACTAAAAGTGGATTATCACTTACGCTGGCGGACTAGAGATAGAAAGCTTCGAGTAGTTGTTAGTGAGTTATTTTATGGGGACTAGCTATAACGATTTTGTTAATTTGCCGTGAGATTATAAGGATAAGATTATTCATACAAGGCATTATTCATCAACAAGAGAGGACAAGAGGATTCTAAAACACAAGTTGTCCGCTTTCGTGACATCGTTTTCTCGTTTATTTACTCTTTGCATTGAAACTTGCCAAACCCTTTTTTTTTACTCTTTTACTTTAACTTGCATAAATCTATGTCTTGTTCGAACACAATCCTTGTGGGTTTAATATTTTTATTACTGCGACATTATCGGTACACTTGCCGAGAAGTCATCAAGCAGCAAGAGCAGAAAATTCTCTCCTAAATCAATCTCGTCCATGACTTCGATTAACAAACGGGGCCATATATGGATTAAACACATAACGCCTTGGAAACATCATAAAATACTCAGAGAAGACTTCTTGTGTCAAACTTCTTATGTTAATTGGAGTATGTTAGGGAAGTCGGGTGCCTTCGATCCATCGGCTTGCAATCTCTTCAACGTGACCAGTTGGTATGCCTGCCTTCAAAGAAGACTTGAACGTGGCATTGAGCCAAAATTGTAGACGCCAAAAAGGATCTGCAATAGACAATTTGGTCTTCAAAATGGTCAGTAGTGAAGATGTTGTAGCTAACACGTTCGGAGCTGAAGCTTATGGAACATTCATCCTACTATGTGGGGTCAAAAATTTCACTGGTTGGTCGAAGACCAGTGATAGCAGCTACGTCGAGCAGAGTTGGTGTTATCATCCCATAACTAAAATGAAATGTGTTTGTTGAACTCTCCCAAAATTGCAGTGCTGCGAGGAGCATGTCTGAATTGTACGTAGGGCCAACTCTAGATAGTTGAATAAAGTCGAAAAAACCTTGTTTCTTCCAAACTGTTGCTTTCTTCAATTACACCTTGTTTAGCCACTGGATGTACTCTTTTTGGTTGTATATGGTGTAGAGCGGAAGGGCAAGGAAGAGGACCCAAAAATGCACATTATAAAAAACTGAAAAGGGAATCAGTACCTAGAATTTCCAAATTACTACTTTTTCCTCCTTCATTGGTGGCTCAGGAACGTAAACTTGGGTCCCAACAGGAATGAGAACTTTGACGGCTGCAACAATTGATAGTGTGTCTCTTGGGTTTGATGAAGACACCTATGTTCAGAAGTAGTGAAGTAGTGTTGAAGAAGATGATGTTTTGAAGAGAGAGTGTAGTTTCTTCTAAGTGTTGGGAAGTTGAGATGAAGTGGAGAAATTAAAAAATGGTGAAAGAGGGATATATGTAGTCATATGAGAAAGACTCTTCATTTCTCTTTTTTTGTCTCTTGAAAGTAAACTGTTGGCACCTTTTAGTTGACACATGTTTTTTCAATCAGAGGTGGATTTGAAAAGGTTTTGTTGTGTGACCCACATTCTTTTCGGGAAAACAGAGTCAGGATGGAAGTTTTTTAGGTGCACGTGTCGAAAAGAAGTTTTGATAAAGTGTGGTTATGATGACGATAAAGTCAGTGCACCACTTTAAATAGTATTAGAAATTTAAAAAACGCCATTGGTCTCTCAAATGGTCGAAAGTGACATTTTTGGAGGATAATTTGTTAGCATGGAATTCTCGATGTGCAGAATTCGACAAATAGAATACAATACTAAGACAATACTTAGTTAAAAATGAGAACATATGGTTACATGTGCGACAAGATTAGTGTTCGACCATAATGTTGAATTCGACATGTTGGGCACGAGTTTTTGACTTAGTATTTTTCCCAAATGTTAAGATTATTGCTCCTCATAATTCAACAAATTGAATCATCAACCGTGACAGTTGAGACAAAGTAAAAGGAACAGATTGAACAATTGATTTTTAATCTTATCAAAATGTTGAAGACATGCGAAAACAAGATTGAAAGTTGAAAACTTCACAAAGGACATAACGGTTATGTGTTGAACACTGCAGACATAACCGCAACCGCTATAAATAATTATTTCTACATTAGTATATATAGTGGTTCCAGAGTTAGGAATCAGGTGGCAATATCATTACCAAATTTCTATAAACTCAAAGTACTAAACTCAAAGTGAGAAATGAGTTGTGAAGAATTTGTATGATTGTAAACCAACTTTCATTTATTTAACCAAAGTAAATCTGTTACCATTCTTTCCTGTTCTTTGTTTTATCTTTTATTATTTTTCTAAAATTATTTCATAGTAGATTTCAACAACACAATTTAAATTGTTAACTTTTTTTTTTCACGTTCAAACGTTTATCCTTGTTATGTTATTAAACATTTCATTTTAAACTTAGAACAACAATTGAACAGTTTTCCTTTGAAAATTACGTACAAAATATCTTACGATTTTCTAGAAAGAATTATTTAAAACTAAATAACATTATTAAAAAAAAAATGAGAATGGTCCAAGCAATTTTGTACGAGTATGTATTTTTTTTTTTAATAAGTAATTTGTATTCAGTAGGATTCGAACCTGAGACCTTGAGAGGAGCACACTCTCAAGATCCAAGTGTTTCACCACTAAGCCACACACACCGAGTATGTACTTGTTGATGGTGAAAGTGAGAGTACATGATGAATTTAATATTTGATTAGCTATGATGGATAGATATATTTAGCGTTTCTGGTCTTTGTACTCTTCAATGTTTTCTTCCAAAACTTTGTTTCCAAGTTTTTACTTTTCATACAACTTATTCCCCAGCTTTGTTTTTGAATTTTTGTCAAATATTTTGCCATGTGCGGAATAAAGTAAAAGAAAAGCGAAAGATTCGGTTTGGTCGAAAAAAATACTAGATCCATAAATATGAAACAAATAAAAAATGTCCTCCATTCCATATAGAAAAAGTTCTGCCTTTACTAGTAGCAAAAAAAATTGAACAGAGAGAGCCATAGATGCAGAGAAGTAGGGTGTCATTCCTTTATAAGTGGAAAAGTGAAATAGTGACAGATTTATAGCATTCAAAATTCATTCCTATCCTTTTCAGACAGTCAATACTACTACTATTCAACAGTAAAATTCACCAACTTTTCAGCCATAAACTCATTAACAAGATAACAACTCAACTACCGCATTTTCTTTTCTTGCATGTTAGTACTTAGAGTTGTTAAAAAAACTATAAACCGAATCGAATCGTCAAACTGAATTAAAATAAAAATAATTGAACTGTTATGTTTGGTTAGTGAATCAAACCATATTACATGAAATAGTTTTAAAACCGTATCAAATTGAAATTAAATCGAACCGAAACTGTAACCGAACGAACCGAAATTGAAAATTAAAAATATTAAAAACAAAGTTTTAATTTTTATTATTTTAAAATTTTGAAAAATAGTTTAACGGTTCGGTTTGAAAAAATTGTCTTCTAATAGTTTTGTACAACTCGGAATTTCTAAACGGTATACCAAACCAATGACTTTAGTTCGATTTGATTATAAGTAAAATAAAACGGTTCGGTTCACTTTAAATAAATTTTTATAATGATTTAGTTTGGTTGGATACTGTTTTTTCAAATACACTGAACTATGAACAATCCTATTAGTATTATATGTTTATTCAACCAAAAAATTAATGCTACAACAGAGCACTGGCCAGGTCCTGTTTTTGTTCTTCAATCTTATCTTATTAGTAATATCAACTGATCTCATAACCCTTCTGTTTCTGTCTGTTCAATGCAACCCTTTCTTTGTCTCACTGTCTTCATAAGTAAAAAGCCTTAACCCACACACCACCCTTTGTTTACTTATTTATTTATTTCTTTCACTGTTGCTCACATTCCTTATCTATAAATTCGTATCAGAGTATTTAATAGCCTAGTCTGAGGTTTTTGGGAAACACATCATCCTGTCTTTTTATTTGATTTTTCCTTTAAAAGTTTTAACTCCATCCATTTCCCTAAGGCACAACAAAAACACTAGTAAGGCTAACATTCTAGGTGAAGCAAGCTCTTTGTTTTGATTTAAGAATCCAAATATGGATGTAAGCTTTTTTTTTTTTTTCTCTCTTTTTGACTTGTTAAACCTCATGAATAATGATTGATCGGTCATTTATATGTTTGTTATTGATAGGAATATTGGAAGAGAAGTGGTCAAATACCAACATTTGGAAACTGGGATTTCGTGAACGAGTTGCCAATAACTCAGTATTTCGAGAATGCACGACAAGCTGGTTTGATTCGTTACAGTTCTTCATCATATGGTGAGAGTGATCTATCCGTGCGTGGAGAACACGATCTTTACGCTCTTGATTTTAAGAAGCCAGTTCAAAAGGTAACACTGTTTCATTTACTTTCGTAATACATGACTCTTTTATATTTTGATTCACTTTCACATAGAACAAGGTAAGTGATGTAGAAAAACTGTCTGTGATGTTGTTTGTGGTTTATTATGTGTAGATGACAAGAATAAGCGATAATAGGTACCCGAATGCTATGATTAATGAAACAAGAATGAGAAAACATGGGAAAGTGTACCATGTTACGGAATATCCTAGTAAGCCAGTGAACAACAAGGTAAACGACGTCGTTGGCAGTGCTCATCGGATACCTTCAAAACAACATCCAAAAGCAGTTGATGAAGATCTCTACAAGATTTCTCCTCAACTTCTTCGCACTACCAAACGGGTTGGTCATTCTTTTATTTTATTTTTAAATGTTTCGAATTGTGGCATCCCTGATTTTGATTGATATGTTAATGCCATTTTGACTCTGATAATGAATGAATGTATGAATATGCAGAAAAAAATGTTTGGATTCATATACAAGTGTCTACTGCCTTGTGCCTGCGTATCATGACATGAGTCACAGTGTCTCAAACACAACAAGCCAAACAAGTTTTATAGTATTATTTTTGGTCAATCAGACTTTTTTGGATACAATATTTAATGTCTTTTTTATTTGTGACCAACACAAATTCAGAGTCATGGAAGTTATAGATGGTTAATTCGTTTGTTTCATTTTGTTACTACCGGTAAGAGTGCTGATTGGGCCATGCTGTGTTGTTTTTTTGTGCACTCAGATGCGGAATCACTTTATGTAACAATTTATGAATGAAGTTAATGCTATCTTAAATTTTATTAATTGCCCTTAATTTCCTTTATTCAATATAATCAATGCTTCCATTTATTTATTTATTTTTATTCTGAATTAAATGACTACTACAATTATTCAAACGTCTATTACATCTAAATCCAAATTAAAGTGTCTGATGTCACACTACTTAATTTGATTTATGTGGGATAGAAGATGAATGCTTCAGAATTTTTTTATCAAACTAACACTATTATATAATTTAATTTACTCTCAATACAATATTTATAATTTTTTTTCCAATATATCATCTATCATTTATTACTATTTTTCTTTCAATTTTTAAAATTTTTCTTTCATCTAAAATAAATGAAGAACAATTTTGTAAAGTAATAATTATGTTTCTTAATTTGTATAAAATATTCAAAACGTTTTATAATTTGAAATGGATGAAGTATATGTTAAAGGTTAAACTAGTTAAACCGTCTTGAAAGAAGTTTAATCTGCGAAAGTTGCACGTTTTTAATAAATTTTTCTCCAAATATAATTTTAAGAACGTTTTTAATAAATTTTTCTCCAAATATAATTTTAAGAACGATTATTAAAAAGATAGAAATTATTTAAAAAAGATAAGAACAGAAATAAATAAAAAAACTTCTTAATTTTTCTAATTTATAGGGACGATTTACTCATATAACATATATTAAAATACCACTCTTTTTTATTTATACATTATTCTAGCATTTTTTAAATAAAAAAGTAGGAACACGAATAATAAACTTGTTAATTTTTTCTAATTTATAGAGACGATTTACTCATTTAAACGTATATTAAAATACCACTCTTTTTTTATTTATACACTATTTTAGCATTTTTTTAAATAAAAAAAAATATGAACATAAATAAAAAAACTTGGTAATTTTCTCTTACTTATTTAAATCTATATTAAAATATCACTCTGATTTTAGTTATATACTATTTTACCATCTTTTTAAATAAAAATATGTTTTTATGTTGTCCCATCAATTGAATTGGTAGATCATTGAATTTTTTTTTTCTGCAAATTTTCTTGCAAAAATTAATTCCTGCGGCTAAAGTCACATTACAAAATATCCCACGAATATACATTAGAATTACACTAACTATTCGTTCAATTAAAAGATCCTTTGAGGGCGGAGGAATAGACAATTGTTAAGAAAAGATAATTATAGGGTCTCTGAAGGTGTGAAAAGAGGGAGGTTTGAATTTTGTTTTTAAAAATAAAAGTTTTTTACCAACTCAAGAAACAACAATCAAAAGATTGAATAATGAGAAATGCACAAGGATTTTGATCCTGGTTCGCTTGAAATTCAAAATTAATCCAGTCCACCTGCCAAATTGGTTTCGCTGTATACACAAGAATTTAATTCACTATAATAGACTGATTACAAATGCACTAGCAACAGCTGGTGACTAACAAACCACAATGACAAACTGTCAAAGTCTTCTCAAGGATTCTGACCTAACTGGTCCCTTAAGGAAATACAAACAACAAGTTTAAATAAAGATTGTGTTACAAGTTGCTTCTACACAAGCGTATTTTACACAAATGAAATACAAACACTTAAAGAAAAGTATGCACAAAGTTGTAAGCTTTTCACGTAGAAACAGTCTTGTAAAAATTGGCTCTTTTCTTAAAGTCTCCAAGTCTTGTTTATATAGCATGAAAAAGGAACTGTTGGAGGGAAAATTAGGAATACGAGAAATGCAGCTGCCCACTAACAAATTAGTGACAGGTGTGAAGTATAGAGCAGTCTTTTGCCCATAAAATCAGGTAGTGGAAGGAATATTTTTGTACTATGTACTATTTGATCACATATCCTTTAATCTTATCTTCAAATCCATTGGCTTCTAATGGAAAGATGATGAACCATGAAAAGAAGAAATACAAAGCTAAAATCAGAATCATCAGAATCATCAAGCAAAATCTTGACAGCATCAGCTTCTGACTTGAGATCTTCAGAAACTTCACAATCATCAATCAGAATCTTGATAGCATCAGCGTCTGACTTGAGATCTTCAAAAACTTCATAATCTTCAACTAAGAACAGAAACTTCAGAAGCTTGCCATTCTTCTGAAGCTTGATAGACAAAGTCACATTCAGAAGCAGAAACGGAGAGAACATTGTAGCAGCAACATAGCATCTTTCAGAAACTTCTTAGAAGTGAATCAGCGCTGAATCGAATTTTGGAACACAAAGTTCAGAAATTGATGATGTTGTACATCATGTTTTCAGAATCATAACTGGCTGTTAAAGCTACACAATAACAAATCGTTAGAGTATCAAAATTGTTCTCACATGAATACTACATTGTTATCATCAAAACTCAAAGGTATAGATGCAAAACAAAATGTTATTCTAGCGGTCCCTTTGTTGAAATTTATTACAAAAGGGTCCGCTAAATAAACTTTGGACTCATTAATCCGTTAAAATGTACTTAGAACAAAGGGCATCTTTTATCACCAGATGAATGTTGGTCTAATGTCAAACCTAGCTTAAGCCACTTGAAGGTGTTTGGATCCATAGCACATAGGTATGTGTCAGATCAGCTGAGAAGAAAGCTGGATGATAAGTCAAGTCAGATGATCCTGGTGGGACATCATTCGACTGATGGATATAAATTATTTGACCCAATGAACAAGCAAGTCGTGATCAACAAGGATGTGATCATTGATGAGCTTAAGGAGTTAGATTGGACTAAAAACATTAAGAAGAATTCATTGAGAATCCTGTGTGATGAACTAGTTAGTGAAGTTGTTAGAAAAGTTCGACAGAAAGCTGTCGAAGGTGAAGCTAGCACAAGCATACCTCAGAGAACCAGAAACATGCCTGCAGGACTGCAGGAATATGTAATCACATCAGATGATGTGGTCGATGATGAAGGTGAGTTAGTTCATTATGCCTTATGTGTAGATACTAAGCCAGTCGATGCAGCTGAAGCATGCTTCAAGGTGGATGAAAGCTATGGTGAATGAGATAAAATCCATAGAAGACAATGATACCTAGACACTAGTCGAATTGCCAAAAGAAAAAAAAGGAAATTGATGTGAAGTGGGTATACAAAGCCAAGCTGAATCCAAAAGGTGTAGTAACTCGACACAAGACAAGACTTGTAGCAAAAGCGATTCGTCAGAAAGCAGGAATTGAATATGATGATATCTTTGCATCAGTAGTTAGAATTGAAACAATCAGGTTGGGAATTGGTCTAGCAAATATGTATAATTGGTCGATATGTCAGATGGACGTAAAATGTGCATTACTGAATGACCCTCTAGACGAAGAGGTGTATGTAACACAACTTGTTGGGTTTTTGAAACAGGACCAAGAAAGAAAAGTATACAGGCTGCATAAAGCCCTGTATGGACTGAAACAAGCTCAAAGAGCTTTGAGCAAGAAAATAGACGGTTTTCTAAAAGAGGAAGAGTTTGAGAAGTACACGATAAAGCATAGTGTGTATGTTAGGAGAAGCATGAGTTAGTTGCTTATAATGTGTCTCTATGTCGATGACCTGTTGATAATAGGCAATTATAAGAAGGAGATCGAAGATTTCAAATATGACTTAAGTAACGAGTTTGAAATGTTAGACTTAAGAAATCTCTCTTATTTCCCTGATATCAAATTCTACAAGAGTAGTAGAGGCTTGATGATGCACTAAAGAAGATATGCAGGTGAAATACTCATGCTATTTGAGATGCAAGATTACAACCCAACTTCGACTCCAGATGAAACCAGATTGCAACTGATAAAAGATTTGATTGAAGATGATGTCGACCCTACACAGTACAGAAGACTAATTTGATCACTTAAATACCTCTGTCACACATGGCTAGATTTAACCTATTGTGTAGGCATGCTCAGTAGTTTCCTGAAGAAGCCTAAGGTATACCATCTTGTAGCCAGCAAAGAATACTAATGTATCTCAAAGGAATACTCGACTATGGTATTTTATTTACTCCAGTCGATGAAGGAAAAGAATGCAAGCTTGTGGGCTTCAGTGACTCTATTTATTGTGGTGATGCTGAAGATAGAAAATTGACAGCAAGATGTGTGCTCATGTTGGGTGGTGCGCCAGTTCCATGGAGTTTGAGAAAGGAACATGTGATAGCTTTATCATCATGTGAGACTGAATACATAGTAGTTTTGCTATATGCATGCTAAGCAAACATGGATGATGAACCTAGTCGAAGAAATTACAGGGAAGAATCATGGAGCAATGACCATGAAAGTCGATAGTATGTTGGGTATCAATCTAGCCAAAAATTCGATAACACACGGAAAAAGTAAACACATCGAAATGAAGAAATTACATGGTATTTTATTACCTGAGAGAGCAGGTAGCGAATATAAAGTTGAGCCTAGAGCATTACAGATCAGAGAATAAGATTGCATACATAATGACGAAGGTTGTGTCGATCGAATTGTTCAAGAGATTAAGAACAATGATGAATGTAGAAAGTTTAGACACATTGAATTAGGTGGTGAATTAAATATGTAATTCTTTGTGTTGAAATAGTGTGCTTTCGACAAAATTCAAACATAGTGTGTATTAACTGTTTTTGGTTGAAAGTCAAATACAGCTTGTCGAATGGTGTTTTAGTTTGGTCGAAGAAGTCAACCTCAACAGAGGCGAAGAAAACTAAATTAACTTAGTTTTAGTTGAGTTAGTTATTTGTATGATTACTTGGAGTGCAAGTAATCTTATCTATAAATAGAGAGGAACTCTATTTCATTTGAAACAGGTTAGTAAGAAGTTTTGTAGTAACGTTGTGTAGTTTCATAAATAACACTTATGATTAACGCACATTATAACAAACACTTAGAGTGCAATTTGCACAACAATACAATCTTCTTCTTCTTCCAGAATTTCTCTTTTCTCTCATTTCTATTGTCTCGTTTTCTTCTTACGATTCTCTGTGTAATGTAGAATCATCTTGCAACCAAATAGTTGTTGTTTTACTTGAATAAAGGGTGAAGAATAAGAGCAAGATCAATCAGAATTATTAATTTTTGTTCATCAAAATTGATTCGGTTAACTTTAAAATTGAAAATTTCTCAATATATTATTGAAAAAATTATAATAAATAATGTATTAGTATTGTAAAGGAATAATTACTTTGAGACAGAAAAATAATGCAAATGAAACACAAAACAATGCATCCGGAACACTTTTTATGAGTCCGATAAAATAAGATATAAGATAACAATAAACTCATTCATTCATTCTTAGCATACAAAAATGTCACTTGTGGCATCTATGTGCAAAAGAAAACTGCACAACCAGCACCATTACAAACATATAAAACCTTTCTTTGGTCACAATACTCTATATAAAATTTAAATTTACCAATATAAAAATAACATAACATTAAATATTGCATCCAGAAAACTGCTTGCCGATCAAAATTAAAAGAAAACTCCTTGGCTGGTAGACATTGTCACTCATGAAATGCAAGCAGCAGGTACCAGACATTTGGAAATGAAACCCAACATCTTTTTCTGCACAAATAATGATTATTCAAGTCAAACATAACATTACTAACGTACTACAGTCAAAATCAAATCACGGATAACACACTTCACAACAAATAAAAACGTAACAAACCCATTTGGTTGTACGAAGAAGTTCAGGAGGAATCTTATACAGATCTTCATCAACTGGTTTCGGATCTTGTTTTGAAGCTAACTGATTATGACCACTACGAACGTCGTCGTTTGTATGTAACACCTTGTTCTTGTTTATCGTCTGTTTCCTTGGAAGTTCCTTTACATGGTACACTTTCCACTGTTTTCTAACTGTTGTTACTTTCTCGTTAACCATTACATTCGTGTAACATGTATTTTTCATTCTCGTTACCTGCACACAATAAACAACAAACAACATTAGACACTATTTCTACATCACATTACTTGTTCTTATCAGAACCAAACAAAATGTAGTAATAAATAGGAGCCATGTGTTATTCAGATTTCATGTCCTTTCTCAACCATCATATTATTAAAAATGGGTCATCATCACTCGTGACAACATTTATTTATGCACTACCATACAATTCAGAATAAATAATTATTACTAAAAAATTGTGAACTTCTCCATAATCACATCTTAGACTGATGATTATTACGTAATCACAATAAATAATTAATAAATAATTAAACAAGGGAACAACTTCGTTACCCATTACAAAAAGTTGATTAGTCTAACTTCAATCAATTCACTAATGCCATATCCTTTTATTATACTTAATTATTTATTTAATGATTTAAAATTTGTAGATTTCCAATGCAATGTAGCCTAATTTACCTTTCGAGCTGGTTTCTTTGAATCAACGGCGTAGAGGTTGTGATCATCTCCACACACGTATGGATCAGTTTCAGCAGAGGAAGAACTGTGACGAATCAAACCAGCTTGTCTTGCATTCTCAAAATATTGAGTTATTGGAAACTCGTTCACGAAATCCCAGTCCCCAAACGCTGGTATTTCACCACTTCTCTTCCAATATTCCTATCAATAAAAAACAAACAAACAAAGTTAAACATAAACCATTATTCATCATGAACTTTAACAAAACAAAAAGGGTGACTGAAAATAAGCATACATTCATATTTGGATTCTTAACATAGAACTTGCTTCACCCAAAAGTGACATAATGGGCCGGGTTGAAACTTTTAAAGGGAAAAAAATAACAGTAAAATATGATGTGGTTCCCAAGAAACCTCAGACAAGGCTATTAATTCCCTGAAGAGAAATTATAGATATAAGAATCTGAACAAAAGTGAAAAAAAAAGAAAACAAAGAGTGATGTGGTGGGTTCTAAAAGCTTTATACTTATGAACGCAGACAGAGAAAGAAGGAAGGAAAGGGTTGCATTGAAGAAAATTGCAGAGAAAGCACAAGCAGAAGGTTTATGGAAAGGATGTGAGGAATGGGAAAATAGAAGTTTAGGAAAGTTGTTGAGTTTTACTGTTCAATAGCGTGAGATATCTGAAAAGACTACTTGGAATGAATTGTAATAGTACCAAACTGTCACTGCTCTATTGCTCTCTATGTGTCGAAATTTTGTTAATAAAGTATCCAAACTTTTTCAATGGAAAAGGAAACACTTTTATTTATGTCATACTCCTTCCGTCTCAAAATGAAAGTCTTTTAAGGTTGTTTCACATAGATTAAAAAAAAAAATAATTGACTAATTAAATATAACAATTTTACAAAATTACTCTTAATTACCATTGGTTGTCATAAAAGTGTAATGTGATGTACCGTCTTAAAAATTGTGTAGATAATAATTATTAAAGGTAAAATTGGTAAAAATTAATGATTGTTGCATTGAAAACGTAAAATGACTTTTATTTTGAGACAAAATTTTTTTACTAAAAAAACTCTTATTTTGAGACAGATAGAGTATTTATGGATCAGAGTGGACTACACCCTTTGTTGTGCTCCCTTTTACCACATAGTATGTTGTATGCACACATATCATTCTATGTTTTAAAAATGTTAATCAACGCGTACACATGTTTGTATGAATGTTTTTTCCAAGTCTAGTAGCTTTTAATTTAAGTTTGGCGTTTAGTCTAAATTTCATTAAATAATAGAAGTTGAGATGAAGCTAGATGCATTCAGTATATCATGTATTGATGCTAGGTATTTAAAAAACAGAATAGAGTCAATAGTAGGTAGCGTAGTGTATGTTACGTCGGCGAAGAAAACGGATTGATTTATTGGATTAGCACAATAAACTGTATATTCAAAGAACAAGACCTAATGAGTCAACACTATATAGAAGTATATTACTTTGACAAAAAGACAAAAATCTAAATGAGTTGTTTGAAAAGTGAAAACTTGGAAAGAAAGTTTTGGAAAAGCAGAATACAAAGCGCAATGTGAATGTGCACCATAGTAACGTATCCATCCATCGAGGCTCGTGTAATATTTGATTTTTTTGTTGCAAATTTGACTTATACGTTATACCACCAACATGTTCATACACAAAATTAGTATTATCTCACCTCATTGCCAACATCATAGCATAAACACATGCTGTGCAGTCTGTAATTAGTAACTAGTACGATTTAATTTAAGAATTTTGTTTCACAATACACTACTTCAATTAAAGAAACATGATATGGCTCGTGTAGTATTTTATTTTTGGATTAATTTGTATTCAACTTAATTGCTCTTGCTAAATTGTGACGGGGTGGACACCAGTAGTAGTATGCGATAAACAATACCATCATGTTTTTGTAAAGGTAGGTACTATGGATATTATGATGAGAACTTTAGGTGTTTAAAAATTATGATCGGTTGATTAGGATTTATTCTTATTTATAGAGGTGACTCTTCCATCTCTAGCTAGGTCAAAATCTCTAATATAGTAAAAAACACATATGATAATCGGTAACACATGTTCTTGTGATGGGCGAAAGGGTGGAGGCGACAACCAAATTCTTTCCCCTTGCACAAGGGAAACCATATTTGGATCAACTTAATATTAGCGTGTTTGAGCTCAAGAAGTGAGATGTGAGAGTTAGAATTGAGCCATAGGTAGATGCATGCGTAATGCCTAGTTATTAGTTTTAGTCCATATGTCAGCCCACAATTCCTATGCACGAGAGACATGTAATAGTGAAATGTTAAAAGAAAATAAATGTTGTTCATTAGGGTCACATGACTCAAACATGAGTCCTGTAAGGGTGACGCGCTTCATATTATTGTTGGTTCATTAGCCCTTGAAGTATGAGTCGTATAAGAGCGACATGTTTGATTCCAACTTGATTTGTGACGAGGATTCGAGTGCTCATTAACTTAATACACAACATTTCAATTTAGGGACGCTCATGAAATTCAAACTATGTCTAGTGTGTGCCATTACAATCATTTCAGTGAGTTATTGTTGTAACCACTCTTTAAGAAAATGTCTTTAAGAGCTCACATTTTAAGTGCATACAAAATGCATATGTTAGCCTGCAATTTTCAACACAAGTTGCACTAAAACACACTAAGCCTGGTTTAGAAAATTCTCAAGAACATATCTACAAGATCAGGATCACCCTCTCTTCAAAACATGTTTAGAATTTCGAAAAGATTTGCAGTGATTTGGCATATTCGGCAGAAGTAGGCGTGAGATAAATAAACAGGCTAAACACAAGTAGTTCAAGCGTGGTTTGACACCAAGATTACAAGATTCTACTAAGAATTCTCGACAGAGGCAGTTGAAAGACTCAGGAATGTTTCTCGATAGAAGTGGTTGTTTTGTACAATTTACGAAATGAAGACACATGGACATAGCATAGGCCAAAAGAGGAAGTAATGCAGGTGTCGAGTGATGGAGAATGGACCTTTGTCGAAGGTTATTGATGTCCATGTATATAAGTCGATTTAGTCTCTGTAACAAGAGTTCGCAAATTTTCATTGTTATTCTCTATAAAATTCACACATCCAAGTTACAAATATAAGAATTTATGGGAGAATGTATGAATCTACGTCTCACTTTTAACATAAGCATTTTATTCGATTGATTTTATCATTTCCTTTCATTTACTCTATTACTCAAGCAATTTTGTACTTTACTTTTGAAGTTTCTATCCAATTATCTCACATTTAAACGTTAAATTTTCAAACACAAACACATTTTCTTAAACTCTTTTGCACAATATTTCCTACGATTTTTTTCGAGTTTAATCCCTTAAGTGAACAAAAACTTGTGGTTTGATTTACTAAAAACACCAGTAAACAAATCGGCACACCCGGTAGGACTGCTTTTGTGCAAGAAATCTAAACTTTTACAAAAAGGTATTTGTTCTTTATTGTTTTTGTCGTTCTTCATACGTGCAATGTTTTCAATGTTTGAGTATTTATGCGTTTGATGAGTGGTAAAACTCTTGCTGTGATGGCTCGTCCAACATTGAAAAATCACTCACTTCCCCATAACAATGCTCCAAATGTAGAAGAATAATCAATCGAATCAACAATTGGTGGTCCAGAAACTTTAACGTGCGTTGGAGTAACCGCTCCAGTGATAAGTCAAATGTCAGTTTCGACAACATTACTAGAAGTGGTAGTAACACCACCACAGCCGACCATTCTTCCAACTACGTCCAGGGATACACAAACTTCTGTAGGAGACCCTAGGCCTTCTTTCCTCCCAAGTTTCACGTTGCCCCCTAGTAAATATTTGTATGGCATTTCAATTGCAATGATGGCAGACCTACAGATTATTGCATATATGTATGCAAATCATGCGATGACTATTGCATCTCCTCTTAATTAGTACTTGGCATCAAGATCTGCTATCAACGATCCTAGTCAAATGGCACAACCCCAAGGAGGATTAGGATATGCTCGTCAGGTTATGCCACCCTTGACTACTAATTATCTCATGGCTATGAGGTAACAAATGGATAATAGTAACCATGATATGTCAATATGTTGACCCAATAAATTGGTACTGTGTTTAATTCCTTAATCAAAAACGCAAACCATACTTACCAAAAATTGGTGCATCAAATGGGTCGAATTGTTAATTTCTTTGGTGCTCCACAAACACCTATGCAATCATTCCCTCAGATCCAAGCAGTTGGGGCTATGCAAAACCCAGGAGTTGCAAACAATGGTGGTTTTTCCAACAACCAAGATCAACAAAGGGTTATGCCCCAACCGGTCAAACAACCTATGCCCGTGGTGGTTGAAGGACACTTAGGTCAAAATGGCCCAGAGGTAGTATTGTTCAATATAAACCAAGATGCTGAACAAGTGATTAAAGGAGTCCAACAAAACAATTTTGGGGGGCAAAATAACATAGCTAATGTGATCGAACAAATCCTAGCCCAAAATGGTCTTAATGATGGTCTTCATAGGCAAAACTTTATTTCTGCCTTATTTGAGTAGGTATTGTAGACTGAACTCCCAAAGGGTTGGAAAATCCCTAAGTTCACCATGTTTGTCTATGATACTAATGAATCCATAATCAAGAAAATTTCTCGATATCAAGTAGAGGCATGTGATTTGGTAAATAATTAAAATTTAAAAATGAAATATTTCACAAACTTCTTGACTAAGTGTGCTTTCACGTGGTTTACCATCCTTCCTCCACACTCCATATACAATTGGAATCAACTAGGAAGAGTATTCCATGAGAAATTCTATATGGGTCAGTAAAAAAATAGCCAGCGTGAAGAGAAAATTTTATGACTCAATAGACGACTATCTCAATAGGTTTAGGTTGATGAAGGAAATATATTTTACTCAAGTGCCTGAGCATGAGTTAGTCAAAATGACTGCAGGTGGTCTAGATTATTCAATTAGGAAGAAGTTAGATACCCAATAACTAAGGTACATGGCCCAATTAGCAGAAAAGGTTCGACAAGTCGAACAATTGAAGGCTAAAAAGGCTATGTTGAATAAATATCACAAAAAGGAAAAAGTTGTTAATGTAGAAATAGATGAAAACGATTAAGAATCTGACATAGTTTATGAATATGTTAAAGAATATGATATTAACCTAGCACAGTTGCAGTCAAAACCTACTTATATTTGTAAGGTCCTAAGGTCGTCTAATGGAAAAAATCTTGTCGAACCTAGTAGAAATAAAAATTCATTACAAAACCTTATATTTTTTATGTAATTAAATATGATGAAATTTTTTATCTTCTGGTTGCTGATGATCAAATGATAGTGCCAAAAGGCCTAAAGACACCATCGTTGGGACAGAGAAAGAAAAAGAGTTTATGTATGTATCATAATTTTCTAGGTCATAAGACTTATCGATGTGTCCTTTTCAGGGATCTAGTATACGATGCTTTAAAAGAAAAAAAGTTTGAAGTTTGGAGATGAATCCAAGCAGCCGGTGCAAATTGACACTCTTTATAAAGTCCAGGAAGTAAATCTGGTCAAATTGGTAGAAATTATGATGGTCGAGACTACTGAGGGTCTCCACACAAAGATTAAAGAAGTAACAACGTCGGATTATAGCGAGAAGATGAAAGTGGTCTACATAAAGCTGGGGAGGAATTGATTGAATATATGAATAGATTCAAACTAAAGGGTTCTGAAGTCACTGGTTACTTTTAACAAGAGAGGAGTCCCCTACAAAAAGTATCAAGAGCCTACAAACATGTGGAGAAGTCAAAGGAATAATTACACTCCATCTTCTACTATCCCCTCTAGTGAATGGATTTGACTGGTAGTCAAACAAAACTCTGATCAACAAAAGTGGAGGGTAGTCAAAGTTGGCGTTGGTTCTTCATTCTAAGACTATTCTCAAGTATCGAAGAACTATTCATATGGTTCCATAAATTATTTAGGTAAAAAGCCCATGATTAGAACTCAGTGGAGAATGTACCAAAGGAAAAAAAAGGTGACTTTAGAGGCTGCAGAGTCCAATCACTACGCCAAAACTGGAAAAAGACAGCACACCATAGACAACGCTTTTTTGGCCAAAGCGCTGCTATAAGTACAAAAAAATTAAAACAAAAAACAAAAGTGAAAAAAAGCGCTGCTAAAGGCCCACTTAAGAAAGCGCTTTTAAAAAGCGCTGCTAAAAGCCAGAGATACGAGAGCGCTTTTAGAAAGCGCTGCTATAGGCCATCTTTAGAAAGTGCTTCTGAAAAGCGCTGCTAAATCCACATTTAGAGGCCACCTTTAGAGAGCATTTTATAAAAGCGCTGTTATAGGCCATAGAATAGAAAACACTTTTTATGGAAATCGCTGCTATAGGACATATAATAGAAAGCGCTGCCTTATATGTCTTTAATTTCTAAAATCTAATTAAACATAACAGTACCAAATATGAGACACTTAGAACCTTTCAAAGATTACGAACCCTAAGCTACTATCTCCGCCGCCGTTTGCAAAATTAAAACGACTCTCACTGCCACCGTTCGCAATTCCCTCGGCTCTCTTCGTTTCGCAAGCTACTCTCTCCGATCGACGCCGTCTCTTCGTTTCCGTTCCTAGCCTTTAACCGACCTTCCTCCCTCCGTTTCCGATTTGCTTGCTTCACCACCACCACCACCACCAGCGTTCATTTTATACTTTTAAGGTATTTTCGGCCTTTTTTCTATTAATTTTTATATTCAAGTTTAGTTTTTGATTATTTTTGTATTAGGATTCCTTAGTCTTAGTTCCTTTAAGGAATTTGATTTTGAAAATGTTGTTTTAGTAAGGTTGAAGACGATGTATAGTGATATTTGTGGTGAATTTATTTTGAGAATTGGTGTTGATTTTGTAAGTTGATATTGAATGTTAGTGATGAATTATTGAAATTAATTGATGATAATGACATTGTTGATGAATAATTGTTAGTGATTACTTTGTTTTGATCTAATTGTTGATTGAAAATGATAATGAAATTAATTGTTAATTGCTGAGGTTGAAGATGATTAATAGTGATGACATTGTGAATTTATTTTTGATAGTCATTGGTGATGTTGTTGATTGAAACTTGAATGACATTCATGAATTAATTGTTGAATATTGTAATGTTGTTGATTGTTTGAACTCTTATTAGTGATGAAGTTGCTATTAAGTTTAAATGTGGAATTGATAAATTGGGTGATTGATTTATTCTCGAATTGATGATTCTTAGTTGGATAGAACTTTGAAGTTAATTGAACTTAAGTGATGAAGTTGTTTTTTGTGACTTACTTGAGTTGAAACATAAAGTGTTGATGTGTCATTTGTGATGAATTAAAGTATACCATGCTACTTGAATTAATGTGATTGAATTTGCACGTCGATGCCATGCTATTTGTTTCATTCATGTTAACTTCTCATTCCTTTTTTTTATTCATCGTGATAAATGTTGGTAAGGAACATCTTTGTTAGGGGTTACTTATGAAGAGTGAAATTCTGATCGTTTCCAAGAAACATACATTGTGTGGTTCCAGAAGTTGTTGACTTCTCTACAGGTAATTAGTTGTTCTTTTGCTATAGTTGCGTGAATAATTAGTGTTTTTGTTTAGTTTACTTAGTAAAAACATGGATAAAAAATGGATGTCTTCCAATCGATTGTCAAAAGAGTACGAGAATGGGGTATTAGAATTTGGTAAGTTTGCTATTGAACACGCTAAAGATCCCAGTCGAATCACATGTCCTTGCTTAGATTGTTGTTATGGGCGTCACATTGACGCAGTTGAGTTGGAATCACACTTAATAAGGCATGGGATTGATTGAAGTTATACATGTTGGATATTACATGGTGAGATAAGTAACAAGAATGTTGAACCGAGGGATAATACGACATATGCTTCAAACTACAATGGGACAGATACATACGATTGTGATCGAGTCAAAGAGATTGCAGAAGCACTTGAAGAAGATCTTTAGGATTGTCCCAAAATGTTTGAGAGGTTGGTAAGCGATGCAGAGAAACCGTTGTATAAAGGTTGCACTAAATTCACAAGAATTTCTGCGGTATTAAAGTTGTACAACTTAAAGGCGGGCAATGGATGGTCGGATAAAAGTTTCACAGAGTTATTAGCCCTTATGAAAGATATGCTTCAGGAGGATAATTTTCTTCCTAATCGAACCTATGAGGCCAAAAAAATGTTGTGCTATATTGGCATGAGCTATGTTAAGATACATGCTTGTCCAAATTATTGCATTTTGTTTCGAAATGAATATGCATTGTTAAATGAATGCCCTAAATGCGGTGTCTCTCGATATAAAAAAAATTGTCTCCGGTAAAAGTATTATGGTATTTTCTTATAATTCCGAGATTTAGACGCATGTTTCGTAGTGAAACCGATGCAAAACACTTGACTTGGCATGCAGATGAAAGAATTATAGATGGAAAGTTTCGACATCTGGTAGATTCACCACAGTGGATGAAAATTGATAATGATTATCCTGATTTCGGAGAAGAAGCAAGAAACCATCACTTGACATTATCTACTGATGGAATGAACCCACATGGTCTTTAAAGTATCTCACATACCACATGGCCTGTGATTATTATGATTTATAACCTACCTCCATGGCTATGTATGAAGCGTAAGTACATGATGTTATCTATGTTAATTTCTGGGCCTAAACAACCAGGGAATGACATAGACGTATACTTGACACCTTTAATCGAAGATTTAAAGATTTTGTAAGAGAACGATGTGGAGGTTTATGATGAATATAGGAAAGAAAGTTTCAATTTGAGGGCGATGTTATTTGGCACAATTAATGATTTTCCAGCATTTGGAAATCTATCAGGGTATAGCATTAAAGGTCAATGTGTGTGTCCTATTTGTGAAGAAAAAACAGATTGGACGTGATTGGAATTTTGTCAGAAGAATGTCTTTCTCGTTCATCGTAGATTCTTAAATTCTAATCATCACTACCGTGGGTGGAGAAAAGCATTCAATGGAAATCCAGAACATGGTAGAGCTCCACCTACTTTGACAGGTGACCAAATTTTTGAAAAGCTGAAAGATGTGAGTACTTAGTTTGGCAAGCCTTTTGCACATGTGTTTGTCAAACGTGGGTAGAAGAAGAGGTCAATTTTTTTTCGAATTGCCATATTGGAAGTCATTGTATGTAAGACATTTTCTTGATGTTATGCATATTGAAAAAAATGTATTTGAAAGTATTTTTGGTACATGTTAGGTGCAGATTTTACCTAAAAATGGACCGTTTTTCTTGGCACTTTTTCTACTCAATTCTCATATCTTCATTGATTTTACTCATGATTATTGTTATTCTTCTAACATCGAGAATATACCTTTGGTGCTTGTAATATGTGTGTTATTGTGCAGGAAAAGGCACTAATTCATCAAAGAAGTAAGACACAAGAAAATGATCCAAGTTGCCAAAGAAATGAAGAAACTTCAAGAAGTTTCCTTTGCAAACTGGCAAGCGAAGGTTCGCTTTGCGAACGCTGGCGAGGTCCCAACGAACGCTCCCAGAATTATGACAGAAGAAAAAGGCACTAAAGTTCGCTTTTCAAACTAAAAGGCGAGTGTTCGCTTTGCGAATAATCCTTCGCATTGTTAACTCATGAAGAAATTCTGTGGCGGATTAACTATGCAAAGGCACCTCAGGTGCCTAATTTTGACATTCGCTGTGCGAGTGAAAGGTTCGCAGTGCGAACTTCGAAAATTCTGAATGTATTATAAATAGATTTTTCACACTTTTTAGATATATAACATATAGAACTAGTTAGATATTATTAGATTGATATTTTTCAGCATAGAAACTTTACATCTCTTCATTTTCAAGGGAGAGAAGGTAAGATCTTCAATCTCTTGTTAGGTTTGGATGTAATCTTTTGATACCTTTTGTATTTCTTCTAATCTATGTTTGTGAACTAGTTTTGATTCTCTATTGTTGATTGTCTTTGTTTGCTTATTTGTGGGTCTTGACAAAAACTATTTCAAATCCTTGATCTTAGATTTTCATCTATCAATGAGTAAACTTTTGATATGGTTTTGTGAGTTGATATTCATTTGCATCTAAGCTTTTTAGCATTGTGTTGATTGTTAGTTTGAATAGCTTCTAGTAATTAATGCAATAAAGACCGCGATGGCGCTTGACGAACGGTATCGTGAGGGTACGTGAGAATATTGATGAATAACTTTGTTCACATCCATGGGGTAAATTAGTTGAATGCATGAAAAAAGGATTAATCATATGTAAGTATTCTGATCATGGCTTTGTATATGAACTACTCATTAGTTTGATATGGATGTTATAGTAATATCTGTTGGGTCTAGATGCCTGAAATGGATGTAGGCTTAACATTCATGTAGGATTTAAATACTTTGTATTGATTGGTAATGTACGAGAGCAATTATTGATCGGTACAAAATCACTCACAACATGCGGCGACCGAGAGGATATCTATGTCGCGAGTGATACATGATGGTATTAGACGAACAAGTGATTTATGTATAAAATGATCTGAAGAATGCATGTGTTATCAATTGATGAGATCCAATCCCAACAAGGCTTCATTTATAATTCAGTCTTTACTTTATATTTTCAGTATTTATATTTTATGCCTTTAATTTTGGTTCCTTGCATTTTAAAATCTAAAACTTTTGCACCATAAGCTTAGAAACGCAGAAACCGTCGAACGACATTCTTTATCGCACTGATCCCTGTAGAGACGACAAAACTGGGTACGTAATTAATTTTTGTTTGCTGCTTTACCACATCAACAAAATGGCGTCGTTGTCGGGGATCGGTGTTTAGATATTGAATCGCATTGCGATTATTTCTATATTTTTTAGCTTTGCACATTTGTTTATATTATATGTAGTTGTTTTCTCTAGTGTGATCAAGAATGATGAGAACTCCTTCTAGATTGGTTGCTATTTGTATAAAAGTATTCAATGAAGCTTCGACCGAGTCTGGATGGTGAGATTTGAATGTATGGGAGGTAAATTGTACCGTTTCATAGAATGTTAGAATGATTTAAGAATTTTGTGCTTTGTGCAAATGTGTATTTTTGTTTCATGTTGCAACTTGGTTGAATGCTTGTTTCACTTAGGTCCAAAAGCCACAAATTGTGATAAACCTCCATTGTTTAATATATGCTAGGATGACTGATGACTTTGTTTAATTCGTTTGATTCATACTTTATCTGTTGATTATTGTGATTTTGTGGAAGCATTAGAAATGATCAAGGCATTTGTTTATATTGAGCACAACTGTATCCACAAGTACCTTACCCGTGAGTAGTGAGTATTTGTTAACCCCTTTGAGCCTAAACAGTTTAGATCTCATTTTAGTGATGAACTTGGTTTATGTACATAATTTGAAAGTTTAGTTCATCATTGAATTTTGTAAGGTTCTGAAAATTTCTTCTTGAACCTTTGAACATTGTTTTAATTTGATTTCCTTGCCTTAAAATGCAAGGAGCATTCATTTGAGGCTTGGTTGAATTCAAGTTGGAGAGAATGGAAAAGAAGAATGGTAGGTTGCTAAAACTTTTGAAAATGTTCAAACAAGCATGAAAAGAAAAAGTATGAATATGAATGCGAAAAACAAAAGAAAAAGAATGCTTGTTTGAATAAGAAAAATAGAGAATGAAATAATTGTGCATAAGGAAGTTTGAGAAGGTTGGTGATAAAGGAATGAAAATGGTGAATGAAGTTGTGATGTGTAAATACCATGTATAGTGAAAGTTTCTTTTTGCATCGGCAATTTCGATTCAATGGCCTTTAGAAATGTCCCTTTGTTGTGAAACCGACCAAGCTACAACCCTTAAAGCCCTTAGTGATCTTTTTGCTTCCATGTTTTCATTTTTGATTATTATATGTTGTATGAATTGAGTTGCTATTGGCATTGTTTGTCAGGTGAGTGAAATTTCCACGCCGTTGCAAACGCGTTAATTTCTTCATTCTTATTCTGAAGAGGAGTGTTAGAGTGAATCAAGTATGAAAATTTAGTTGTTCTTTGAACCATTCCATGATATTTGTTTAAGAACTTAATTCTTTGTCATTGTTCGATTCTATTGAGTGGTGAACGTTGCTTGTGCGCATTTTCATGTTTGACTTTGGTTGAATCTTATGCTTGAGAAAATCCTCTTGTTTTCATGAGGGGCATACTTTGCTTGAGGACAAGCAAATATCTAGTTGAGGAGAGTTGTTAGGTGCAGATTTTACCTAAAAATGAACCATTTTTCTTGGCATTTTTTTCTACTCAATTCTAATGTTTTCATTGATTTTACTCATGATTGTTGTTATTCTTCTAACATCGAGAATATACCTTTGGGGCTTGTAATATGTGTGTTATTGTGTAGGAAAAGGCACTAATTCATCAAAGAAGTAAGACACAAGAAAATGATCCAAGTTGCCCAAGAAATGAAGAAACTTCAAGAAGTTCGCTTTGCAAACTTGCTAGCGAAGGTTCGCTTTGCGAACGCTGGCGAGGTCCCAGCGAACGCTCCCAGAATTATGGCAGATGAAAAAGGCACTAAAGTTCGCTTTGCAAACTTGAAGGCGAGTGTTCGCTTTGCGAATAATCCTTCGCATTGCGAACTCATGAAGAAATTCTGTGGCGATTTAACTATGCAGAGGCACCTAAGGTGCCTAATTTTGACATTCGATGTGCGGGTGAAAGATTCGCAGTGCGAACTTTGGAAATTTTGAATGTATTATAAATAGATTTTTCACAGTTTTTTGATATATAATATATAGAACTAGTTAGATATTATTAGATAGATATTTTTCAGCATAGAAACTTTACATCTCTTCATTTTCAAGGGAGAGAAGGTAAGATCTTCAATCTCTTGTTAGGTTTGGATGTAATCTTTTGATACCTTTTGTATTTCTTCTAATCTATTTTTGTGAACTAGTTTTTATTCTATATTGTTGATTGTCTTTGATTGCTTATTTGTGGGTCTTGACAAAATCTATTTCAAATCCTTGATCATAGATTTTCATCTATCAATGAGTAAACTTTTGACATGGTTTTGTGAGTTGATATTTATTTGCATTTAAGCTTTTTAGCATTGTGTTGATTGTTAGTTTGAATAGCTTCTAGTAACTAATGCAATAAAGACCGCGATGGCGCTTGACGAACGGTATCGTGAGGGTGCGTGAGAATATTGATGAATAACTTTGTTCACATCCATGGGGTAAATTAGTTGAATGCATGAAAAATGGATTAATCATATATACGTATTCTGTACATGGCTTTGTATATGAACTACTCATTAGTTTGATATGGATGTTATAGTAATATCTGTTGGGTCTAGATGCCAGAAATGGATGTAGGCTTAACATTCATGTAGGTTTTAAATACTTTGTATTGATTTGTAATGTGCGAGAGCAATTATTGATCGGTTCAAAATCACTCACAACATGCGGGGACCGAGAGGATATGTATGTCGTGAGTGATACATGATGGTATTAGATAAACAAGTGATTTATGTAAAAAATGATCTGAAGAATGCATGTGTTATCAATTGATGTGATCCAATCCCAACAAGGCTCCGTTTATAATTCAGTCTTTACTTTATATTTTCAGTCTTTATATTTTATGCCTTTAATTTTGGTGCCTTTAATTTTAAAAACCAAAAATTTTGCACCATAAGCTTAGAAATGAAGAAACCGTCAAACGACATTCTTTATCGCACTGATCCCCGTGGAGACGACAAAACTGGGTACTTAATTAATTTTTGCTTGCTGCTTTACCGCATCAACAATACGCTACTCAATATAGAAGGAAAGTCTAAGGATGGCCTTAAAGCAAGAAAGTGTCATACCCCAAATTTTGACCACTAAGATTTCCCATCATTGTGCAAATCATCATCACAGTATGGATGTACCTTTATGCCTCATCAATCTCCTCAAGAATTGTTGAGCATTCCCTGTAGTCGAGAATTAGGGTTTCAAGCCCTGTCAGAGCCTTAGACAAAGGATCAATCAAGAAATGACATGATCTTCAACTGATCTAGCCTCTCAAACAACCATAAAGGATCAATAGGACTCCCACATCAAGAATTAAGCACAAGGTTGTAGCATTCCAAGTGGATTAAGCCTTAAGATCGCCAGTGTCACCAAATTAGGGATTTGGTCGACTGAGGCTTCCAGATGAAAATTTTCATCTGGGCATGAGCCAATACTTCAAAGCATGACTTAAGATACTACATGGGACCTCATGGACCCAATCATCAAGTCAATTTTACCTCAGGGGATGCATTCACAAAAAATCGGGAATTAGGGTTTCTTGACCTAATTCACCCCTAAGTTGACTTTTGGGATAAAACATGAGCCAAGACCTCAAGACATGATTTGAGGGTCTCTAACACACTACAGTTATCCATTTGCAACAATGGATTGATCCAAGAAGCTTGATCCACAAGTTTTAATTTCATCTGGACCAAAATAAGGGTTTCAGGGAAAAAGTCAACTGTACCTTTGACTTTTGACCAAGACATGCTCCCAAACCTTGGGACATGATTTAATACACCCTATAACACCTATGGAACATATCCATCAAGTTTGATTTAGATCAAGAACTTGATTTCACAAAGGGTCGCACAGTTTAGAATTCATCTGGTAAAAAGTCAACTGTGCACAAAAGTCAAAGTTTGACTTTTTGAAAGTGGGATAACTTGTAAAAGGGGTAACCATAAAAACTTTGAATTTTTTCTAAGTTATGGAACAAAGTGGCTAGGGTACCAACTTCCAAGGATCATAACCTGATATCCAAGCAACCATTTTGGATGATGGATTTGTAGCTCTCATGGCATACTTTAAAAGTGTCAACTACACCTCATTCCAATTCCTCATAATTTTTTTGTTATGGAGTGATCAAAATGGCTGAAAACACAAAAGTGACATTTTCCCAACACTTAGTGAAATTTTCACTAAGTCAGAATCTGCTTTATTTTTTCCTAAAAGTAGAGGCATTTTTCATTGTAATTCATGTTGGATCAAAACCAAAGTTGGACATCATATTGAAATAGGATATATCAGCCTTCCAAAATGTCCAAGAACTCCATTAAATTCCATCTGAGCTTCGAGTTCTGATGACTGCAATATGCCTTGCTGCAAACTGTCTAGGCTGGGCAGATTAGTGCATTAGGGCTCGAATTGCTCAAATTGTGCAATTCCAAGCATGCTTATCCATCTGCACACCTCAAGGGGGAACAACCAAGGGACAAACACTAATTCATCAGCCTCCCAAGTCCAAGATTCCACAAGTAGCATGCCAATCCTAAAAAGCGTAAAGGAGGCCAAGACTCCAATTTTGTTTTGGAACATTTAATGGATGCTTAGAGGTGGCATGTATCAGAGCAAAGAGGAACACTTCAGTCAAGCCTTATCCTGGAATCAGAGAACCATAGGCCTGTGCTCTAATCTCAAGTTAATGGCTAGAGGATGATGACACTGAATTTCACCGTATTTTTGACTCCGATTTCGCATGCATTCTTAGTCTTTTAATGTCATTTTATTATGTTATTATTATGTTTTTCTTTGTTTTCAGGTTTTTAGTCTAATCAGAGCCCCGAGCGAGAAAAGGAGCGAAAAGGAAGTCGAAATGAGCTAAAATAGAGAAAATCAGCATTTTACACTTATGGCATCCACTATGGCGGCCGCCACAGGGTCTTCCATGACGTGGCCATGTCTCAAACTCCTCCCAACTGTTTTTCCCCACGATCTCCAACTGCCCAAGCAAGTTTACACTCATGGCGGGCGCCATGGTGTTGTGGCGGGCGCCACAAGAACAAAGCGAGTTCCCTCCCAAATTCAAATGCTAGGGGCATCCTTGTCTTTTCCACATGTTTCCTTGCCTATAAATAGGACTTTAGATTTTCGTTTTTCTTCATCCAAGCTTAGTTGTTCATAAGCATATATTAGTGTAATAGTGGTAATCGCTTCACATCGAGGTGTTACTACATTCGAGAGATCGAGTCTGTAAGAGCCTGTGAGATTGAGTCTTGGAGCACTCTGGAAGGAAGTTAATCCTGCCGCCATTTTACTTTCAGTTCGCATTTTATTCAACCACTCCGATTGGAGCAGGTTTTTATTACTTTACCTTTTGTCAACTTTATTTCTTGCACTGTCTTTTAATTTCATTTACTTTCCGCACTCGCATTACTTTCATTTACTTTCCGCACTCGCACTACTTTCGTTTACTTTCCGCACTCGCATTACTTTCATTTACTTTCCGCACTCGCACTACTTTCATTTACTTTCCGCACTCGCACTACTTTCATTTACTTTCCGCACTCGCACTTAAATACCCTTTTTTTATGAAAAATCTAAAAATGAACTTTTACTTTACCATGTCTGGCTAATTTTATAAAGGTTAGAATGTGAAGATCATAACCGAACCGATAATCTGTACAATTGTTAGTGGAAACACTTAAGGGCTATTTTAACTTTCAATATAAGTTTTCCTGTTCTTAAATTCCGTTGGGTAAGATCGAAAGCCGTCCAACGCCTATCTAAACTTAATTGTTTTTAAACTATTTCAAAAACAGCGAAAGCTCTTTGTTTAGTTTATTAGGAGTTTTTAATTTAAAAAGAAAAGAGATTTTAAAACCATTTTCGGACGCGTTAAGAAGTTTAAAGTCTGGTTCGTAAGGACCTCTTTTTTTTAGAAAATCCAGGTTAAAATACTTTTCAACTTGGTCAAGATACTATATTTCTTAAAAATAGGTTTACTACTCTAACGCAATGCGCGCCTTTTTATCCGTGACAATAAGAGGGTTTGATTAGGGGGTACAACTCGGTTCTGAATACGCGAAAGCGACAGTTCCTGTCAAATTAGTTCTTTTCAAAGTAGAAAACATTGCCCGTAAGTAGTTCTATTAGCAAGTACTTGGATTATCAATTGGTTGTGTGAATTGCATTCGAACCTGTCTTTATCAATTAATTTTAATTACTTTATTTACTACCGTGCACTCTTCAAAACTACTATTTTCAATCACCTTAGATACACACCTTAACAATAGATAGCGATAGATTGACACTTGGTCTCTGTGGATACGATAATCTTTTATATTACTCTAACGCGTTCGTACACTTGCGAAAAAAACACGCATCAAGTTTTTGGCGCCGTTGCCGGGGACCAATTTCGTCAAATTTCGTACCCTGTTGTTATACCGTTTAGACTAAGGAAGTTACCCGCCGGTCAATGCGAAAAACTCGTAGTACCGGAAGTTTAGTAGACCCTCTAGCTGAACCAGAACGTTACGCTCGCACACGTTTATATTTCCGTAAACTTAGGAAAGCTATGGCCGAAGATCAAAATCAAAGACCTCTTAAGGATTTCGCCCAACCATCCAACGAGGAACCTAGTTCTAGTATAGTAAATCCAGCCATACCAGCTAACAATTTTGAACTTAAACCATCCCTGCTGCAGTTAGTACAGCAGAGACAATTCGCAGGTCTTGCTACAGAGAACCCAAACCAACATTTGAAAAACTTTCTCCAACTAGCAGACACCTTTAAAACCAATGGAGCCCCTCCTGAGGCGATTCGCTTAAGATTATTTCCTTTTTCCCTCAGAGATAAGGCCCTATCTTGGTTAGATTCCCTTCCACCAAATTCCATAACAAGTTGGGAAGACCTTAGAAAAGTATTCCTTGCCAGATATTTTCCCCCGAGTAAGACCGCTGTTCTTCGAAACCAAATAACTAGATTTACCCAAAACCAAGGAGAATCGTTGTTCGAAGCCTGGGAGAGATATAAAGAGCTGTTAAGAGCATGCCCACATCATGGTTTAGAAAATTGGTTAATCATTCAAACCTTCTATAATGGACTTCATTATAACACTAAGATGACCATCGATGCCGCCGCAGGTGGCGCACTGATGAACAAACCTTACCCTGAAGCTAGTGCCCTTATCGAAGATATGGCCCAAAACCATCAATCATGGGGAGTAGAACGAGCGACAGTGGAAAAGAAGGAAGCCCAAGGAGGAATACATGAGTTAAGCTCTATAGACATGATGCAAGCTAAATGGACGCATTAGCCCTAAAAGTTGAGCATATGTGTACAACCCCGAATACTGCAGCCGCAGTTTCGTCAGATTGTGAGATATGTGGGACGAAAGGACACCAATCTGCAGAATGCAGTCTGTTAAACGAGACCAACTCTGAACAAGTGAACTACACCCAAGGGAACCCATTTTCAAATACCTATAACCCTGGATGGAGGAATCACCCAAACTTTTCCTATAAGAATAATAACCCTATCCAAAATACTGCCCCTCCGAGACAATCAAGTTATCAAGCCCCAAGATCAAATCAACCTATGCAACCTGTACCACCAAAACCGAGCCTTGAGAAAATCGTGGATAATTTTGTCGCTGCTCAAATCCAACAAAACAAGGAGTTCATGAACCAAAACGTTCATGTTAACGAACTAATTACCCAGTTAGGAACCAAGGTTGACCAAATAATCACTCACAATAAGATGCTTGAAACCCAAATCTCGCAGGTAGCTTTAAACCAAGCCCCTCAGACCACACCTGGAGGACAATTCCCTGGACAACCTCAACAAAACCCGAAAGGACAAGCAAATGCCATTACCCTACGAAGTGGGACCGCTTATGATGAACCTTGCAACCCGAGGTTGAGTGATCCCAAAACTTCTAAGGAAGATGACAACATCCCAGATAAAAAGAAGAAACCAGAGGAATCTGTAAACCAGGAAAGTCAAGAAAAAGGAGAAGAACCCAAAAACAAAACCTATATACCACCCCCGCCATACAAACCACCAATACCATATCCGCAAAGACTTAAACAAACCCAGATCAATAATCAGTATCAGAAATTCATTAAAGTTATAGAAAAACTTCACGTAGAAATCCCGTTCACAGAAGCCATTACCCAAATACCATCCTACGCAAAGTTTCTCAAAGACATCCTTACCAATAAACGTAGACTTGATGATCCGAAACCCTTGGAATGTAATTCTATTGCCGAAAATAAATTAGCAAAAAAGGATAAAGATCCTGGAAACTTTTCCATTCCTTGTACTTTGGGGAGTCATGTCATCGAAAAAGCTTTTCTAGACTTAGGAGCTAGTGTGAGCTTAATGCCCTTAGCGGTTTGCGAAAGGTTAAATTTAGGAGAGTTGCAACCTACCAAGATGTCACTTCAATTAGCCGATAGATCTGTTAAATATCCGATAGGCATACTTGAAGACGTCCCTGTTAGGATAGGTCAGCTGTTTATCCCTACTGATTTTGTTGTCATGGACATTAAAGAAGATGATGACATACCAATTCTTCTAGGTAGACCATTCTTATCGACTGCTGGAGCCATAATAGATGTCAAAAAGGGGAAGCTAACCTTTGAGGTAGGGAACGAGAAGATAGAATTTATACTTTCAAAATTTCTTATGGCACCTGTGATAGGAGATGCGTGTTATGCGATAGATATCATTGATGAATGTGTTAGGGAGTTAGAGCAAGAAGAAGTCATTGAAACAATTAAGCTGCCATCAACTCTTATTTTGGAAGATGACAATTATAAGAAACCCTACATCGATGATAACCTTTACGAATGTTTATCCCTTACCCCAGATCCTATGCCTTGCCCTATTAAACCAGCCTTGGAACTTAAGGAACTACCTAAGAACCTGAGATATGAGTTTCTTGATGAAGAAATGAATCGTCCGGTTATAGTTAGTGTTGCCTTGAGACAAAAAGAAACAGATCAACTCTTGGACGTTTTACGAAGATATCCCTCAGCCTTAGGATATAATATCTCTGATCTGAAAGGTATAAGTCCATCTGTATGCATGCATCGGATTTCGCTCGAAGTAGATTCAAAACCTTCCAGAGAGCACCAGAGAAGGATAAACCCTATACTGAGTGATGTTGTCAAAAAGGAAGTTCTGAAGTTGCTTGAAGCAGGTATAATATATCAGATCTCGGACAGTAAGTGGGTGAGCCCTGTGCATGTGGTACCAAAGAAGGGAGGCATCACAGTTGTGCAAAATGAGAAAGGTGAACAAATAGAAAAGCGGATAGAAGGAGGTTGGCGTATGTGCATAGACTATAGAAAGTTAAATAAAGCAACTAGGAAGGATCATTTCCCTTTACCGTTCATAGACCAGATGTTAGAACGTCTTGCCAGACACTCTTACTTCTGCTATCTAGACGGGTAATCGGGATTCTTTCAAATACCTATACATCCAGAAGATCAAGAAAAAACTACCTTTACATGCCCTTTTGGAACTTTTGCCTACAGACGAATGCCTTTTGGACTCTGTAATGCCCCTGCTACTTTCCAACGTTGCATGATGTCAATCTTTGCAGATTATCTAGATGGAATCATGGAAGTATTTATGGATGATTTCTCGGTTTGCGGTTTTGATTTCCAAAATTGTCTTATCAACCTTGAGAAAATCCTGGAAAGATGTGTGGAGGTGAACCTTGTGCTGAATTGGGAAAAATGCCATTTCATGGTGACTGAAGGAATTGTTTTAGGACATATAATCTCCGAAAGAGGTATAGAGGTAGATAAAGCAAAAATAGAAGTTATAGAGAACCTAAAACCCCCCAAGACTATCAGGGAAGTTAGAAGTTTCCTTGGACACGCTGGATTCTACCGCCGTTTCATCAAGGACTTCTCCAAAATAACAAAACCTTTAACTGGCCTGTTAATGAAAGATGCTGAATTCATCTTTGATGAAAAATGCAATGAAGCATTCAACCTTTTGAAGCAAGCATTGATTTCAGCACCCATTATGAAACCCCCTGATTGGTCTGAACCGTTTGAGATAATGTGTGACGCCAGTGATTACGCTGTAGGAGCCGTTCTAGGTCAGAGAAAAGATAAAAGATTACATGTAATATATTATGCCAGTAGAACCCTAGACGCCGCCCAGCTCAATTACGCAACAACCGAGAAAGAACTCCTAGCTGTAGTTTTCGCTATAGACAAATTTAGATCATATCTAGTAGGAGCCAAAATTATAGTTTACACCGATCATGCTGCCATCCGTTACCTACTAAGTAAAAAAGATGCTAAACCCAGGTTACTTCGATGGATTTTGTTGCTACAAGAGTTCGACTTAGATATCCGAGATAAAAAAGGCACAGAAAATGTAGTAGCCGATCACCTATCTAGGCTAGAATACCTGAATCCTGAATTAGTACCCATAAATGATGATTTTGCCTATGATAGATTGATAGCCCAGTTGGAAACCATTGAAGATAAAGAACCAGACCCTCATGAGCACTTCCAAAAATCCTTAGCTGTAAGTAACGTGCCCTGGTACGCTGATTTTGTTAATTACCTAGCCGCTGATATCATACCCCCTGATCTCGATTACCACAAGAAGAAGAAGTTCTTAAGTGATGTTAGAAATTTCTATTGGGATGAGCCACTTCTTTTCAAGAGAGGTAAAGATGGCATTTTCCGCCGTTGCGTTCCAGAAGACGAGGTAGAAAGTATAATTCAGCATTGTCACTCTGCACCTTATGGTGGACATGCAAGCACCTCTAAGACCTACGCCAAGATTCTTCAAGCTGGCCTATTCTGGCCTACCATGTGGCGTGATGTCCATGCTTACATTGTCAAATGTGATAGATGCCAACGCACAGGAAATATATCAAGACGCGACGAAATGCCTTTAAGAAACATCCAAGAAGTAGAACTCTTCGACGTATGGGGTATAGATTTCATGGGACCATTCCCACCATCTTTAGGAAACAAGTATATCTTAGTTGCAGTAGACTACGTGTCTAAATGGATTGAAGCGATAGCTGCACCTACAAACGACACTAGAGTAGTGATTAAATTATTTAAAAATTATATATTCCCCAGATTTGGAACACCCCGTTTAGTTATAAGTGATGGAGGATCTCACTTCATATCAAGAATATTTGATAAGCTTTTAAGCAAGTATGGAGTTAAGCATAGAGTAGCAACACCATATCACCCACAGACTAGTGGCCAAGTGGAAGTATCTAATAGGGAGATTAAACAAATTTTAGAAAAAGCTGTCTCTGTATCCAGAAAAGATTGGTCGCAAAAGCTTCAAGAGGCTTTATGGGCCTACAGAACCGCTTTCAAAACCCCTATAGGAACAACCCCCTACCAACTAGTCTATGGAAAATCTTGTCATTTACCTTTTGAGTTAGAGCATAAGGCCTATTGGGCCATTAAAACTTTGAATTTGGATTACCTAACTGCTGGTGAGAAACGTATCCTTGACATCCACAAATTGGAAGAACTCAGACAGCAAGCCTACGAGAATGCCATAATATACAAAGAAAGAACAAAAGCTTGGCACGACAAAAGAATCGTAAGAAAAGACTTCAACTTAGGCGACCCTGTTCTCCTGTTCAATTCTAGGCTACGACTCTTCCCAGGAAAGCTCCGTTCAAGATGGACTGGCCCCTTCAAAGTATCAAAAATTCTGAGGTCTGGAGCTGTTGAAATAAAAAACGAGACATGTAAACCATTCATCGTCAATGGACAAAGACTGAAGCTCTACGAAGGAGGAGACATTCCAACAACCTACTCCAGCCACACTCTAAGTGATCCACCAATCCCGACAAGAGATGTATATGTTCCAGTCGTCAAGCTAACGACGTTAAACAAGCGCTGCATGGGAGGCAACCCATGATTTTCTTACCTTATTTACTCTTTCTACATTTTGTTTTATTTCTTGTTATATTTTGTCAGGACTAATGTTTAAAATGTTTGTGTTTTACAGGACTTTCTTCCTAACTCTGTGCAGAATGCAGAACTTTGACGACATGCATGTGACTTTCAGGAATGACGCCCAGAGAGAGCGTTACTTTGTCCACTTCAGACGTCCTATGGCACCTACGAGGTACCCAGATCAGGCTTGCATGGAGGCTTTAGGCATTGAGCCTAGTGTCAGATTCTTATGCCACCAGCTTTAATGGGACCAGTTCGACGACCTGAACAACACCTATAGGAACCTCACTTTGGAGTTCCTCAGCTCGTTTTCTTATGACCCCTGGGCCGGACCAGATGGATGTGCTATTTTCAGGACTGAGTACTCCTTCACTCATAAGGAGTTTGGTGATTTATTAGGTTTTCAGACGACCCCTGATGCTATTCCTGAGACACCTATGGGATACTTTCTGAGTAGGGAAGTGGAGAAGTTCTGGAGTGATATCTCTGGTGGAGGGAGTCAGGATCCTTCCACCCAGTTCTCACATGTTATCCACAACCCTGCATTGAGGTATTTTCAGATGATCATAACACACTCTTTCTTTGGATTGCCAGATGATGAGACCTTGCTTAGTGAGGAGGAGATCTTTCTACTGTTTTGTGCGACCCAGTCACGTCCTGTGGCTTGTGGGAACTTTCTGCTGAAAGGTCTTAGCAGTATTGCCAGGTCATCAGTAGGTATTATTCATGTGGGAGGTATTGTTACCCAGATTGCTGCTGCTTTAGGCCTTTCGCGTAAGTTGTTACATCTCAGGGTTTTCTGTGAATACACCACCATGGACGTTGATTTCTGCCTAGACAGAGGGTTGATAAGGAGAGCCTCTGCAAACCCCAACCAGTTCAGATTGTTGATCGACAACGAGGCTGTTCATTACTTTTTGCTGCCTGATCCGATGATGACCAGTGTTCATGACCCAGCTAATTGGAGATATGCTTTGGAGGGTTATGGAGAGACTATTGAGGAGCCTAGATCGCCTCCTATTGCTGAGTACACCCCTACACCTCCGTCTCCCAAAATCACTGTATTATCTAATAATTTGTCTTTGCAGCCACCCGATTTATACACCCAGGTTGTTGAGCTCCGCAGAGAGACTGCCAAGCTCAAGCAGGAGGTAGCTGATCTTGCTTTGCAGATTGAGGTATCTGATCTCACTCATGCTACTGAGGCAGACTCTTTATACCAGGAGATCGGAGAGCTTCGTCGCGAGATCGCTGAGCTTCGTGGATCCAGCCAGGCAGAGGAGCCAGCTGATTGATCATATTGCCCTGACTTACTACTCTATTATTTACTATTCAGTATTTCTGCGTTTTCTTTACTTTTTAGCATATCTGGACACATTTCGTATTTTCGCATTTCCTATATTTCCTATGTACTTTGATTTTATATATATATATATATATATTATGTGTGTTTTTATTTTTCCTTTTATATATATATATCCAATAATAATGTTATTTTTCTTAATATTTGATTTTTATTTCCACAAAAATTGTGCAAGTCCCGTGTTGAAGAAGAAAGCAAATGAGAACGCTATCGGGACCCCCGAGACGCAAAAGGTAAGAGAGGCCCATTCCAAAATTCAAAATTTTGGCCTAGGTCCGAAAATGACCTTATGGCGCCCGCCACGGCGTCCTGGTAAATACGGGGGAGAACTACATCTTCCACCATTTTTGAACCTCTAAACTCCCAAAACCCATTTTTCTCCTTTTCCAAAACTCCATTAAAACTCACAAAAGCTCCCACATTTATTTAATACCCACTATCCATTAACCCTTTCAAACTTCCATTTGAAATTCCACCAATTAAATTCCATAAAAATCTCACCTTTACCAACTTATATTTAAACCCATCTTCACTATCTTCAAATCAATTCAAGGAGCAAGCTATGGAGTTCGAAGGATATATTTTGCGAGAAGGAAAACCCGGGGATAGGCAGAGGAGGAATATTCAAAGGCTTCAAGGTCGAGAAATTCTCTCGACGAGGTACGTGGACGACAACTGTCTCTATACCTTGGGTATTTATCATAGTGTTTATCATTTACTTGATTTTTTGGGACTGCACTCTATTTTTGAAAACCAAGAACCAACCTTTGAGAAACTGACAGTTGAGTTTTTAAGTTCTTTGATCTACACTGTCCACCCTAACACTGCTAGCACAGTCGGTACTGTCCAATTTAGAATGTTTGGAATAGAATATAAGTACAGTACCGACGAACTAACAAGTCTGTTAGGGATTCCTCTTTGGGAAGGTGCTATTTGTGAAACCCCTTTGGATGACGGATGGTCGGTCGATGCATTTTCTTTTTGGCAGAGATTGTCAAATAATTTAATAACTTCTTTTGAAGGAATTCTTGCATCGACCATCCACAACCCGGCCATCAGAGTTTTTAGATACCTGTTGGCATGTACTATTTTTGGCCGGGATAATCCAAATAAGGTTAATGCTAAAGAGCTTCAGTTTTTACAAGGAAGTCTCACTAATAGAAGAATCAATCCGGTCCCGTTTATGCTTTCTCACATGTCTGTTACTATTAATAAAGCAGGACCGATTGTTTTTGGAGGACTGATTACGTCTATTGCTCGGGCCCTTAACTTGAACAATAAGATAGCCACACTAGAGCCCTTAACTCCTCGCACAATCAACCTAAAATTTCTAAAAGATATGAAATTGTGCCGAGCGAGAAGAGAGGGTGGTTTTGTATTGATGATCCATGGTGTAGCTATCCCATCTGTTGCCTTGCCCTGCAGTAGACGTACCGATGTACGTAATGAAAGGAACTGGACCTATGATTTAAATGCTCCACCTGTTCTAGGTCCACTTCCTCCTAATATTCCTGATACGGAGGGACACGACACTGACGAAGAATTTGAGCGGAGAGATCAGTCTCCCATACCTCATGTGTCCCCCCATCATCCTTCACCACCACACACCGCACCCTCTTCCTCTAACCCTTTTGCAGGTTCAGTCCCTGGATCCTATGTCACTGAGGAGATGTGGCGTGACCTTATGGCTAGAGAAGAAAGGCGAGATGACCTTCTCTCTACCATTCAGCAACAACTGACGGATAATATGAGCTTCATGGAAGAATCACGGCGGAGGACAGATCGATCCTTCGAGTCCGTTTCTCACACCTTGCTTGCGATAGCAAACGAGCAATCCCGTCAGCAAGACTTCAACCGCCGGCATTACGAGCTTATGGAGGCTACTCAAGGTTCCGTTCTAGGTAACCTTCGACAGGTCAGAGATGCCCAGGCGGCCTTATCAGCCCGATTGGACCGGAGAGACCAGCATCGTAGCAGATCCCGTCGTCCCAGGCATTCCCAGCAGGACGACGAGGGCACCAGTGGTCCACATCAGTAGTTTTACAGGTTACTCTCCTTATCTTATTTCGAAACATTGGGGACAATGTTCGATTTAAGTGTGGGAGGGGATTTTATTGCTTTCTATTTTATTGCTTTCTATTTCCATTTTTAGTTAGTTGTTTATTTCTTGTTTTTGTCTATGTCTTTTTTCTAGAAAATGCATGAGTCTGACGAGTCACCAGTACAGTGTATCCCTAGTGCACCCTCATTTTTCCCCATTTCTTTAGCCCTACAAAAAAAAAAAAAAAAAAAAAAAAATTTGCAAAAAGAAAACATTGTTGTTCTATACGTTTTTTGGGCTTTAAGACAGGTTTGGATTAGGATGTGGTGACTTAGGTGAACTTTTTGAAACATTAGTATCGTTTTAGCACCGTAGACTTCACGAATATAGGAATCATTCTAAAACCCCATGTACCATGGCCTTAATCATCATTTCCAAATTTGTCCTAAGTAGTTTATTTCTGCCGTCAGCTCCGGCCTAAGCATGTTCTACGTAGGGGACTGATGAACATAAGTGAATGATCCAGTAAAATAAATAAAGAATAAGGCAAACTCCGGATAGATGACCCTCACAAGGTCGTTTAACCCAAAAAGTTGAATTGTTGCCACACAAAAATATATAATTTTAGCTCACCCATTGTTAGTTGGTTCAGAGGTATCTGGCGCTGAACTCGGTAGGGCGGATTACGATCCGATCCCCCACAACTGCATTTGGGTTAAATAAAAGGGTTTACACAGTCTTATGTGCCAGAAACCCTATGTTTTGGATCAGAATCACTAACAGGTCACTCTACTATGAAACATGTATGGATAACGGGCTTAATGTGATTGCGCCTGAATGAAAAGGACCCAAAAAAGAGATGAAGAGGTAGGCCTAGTTATTGTGGGATGGTACGGTTGATTAATATAAGAATGAAGTTTATGTCCGCCTCTGCGGATAAGTGTCATTACGATACCCTTGGTTCACTTAGTACCTGTCACTGCATCCTGACTTGAACTTAGAAGCCCTTTTTGCCCGAATCACGTGTCAGCACTAGTTTTCTTACTTTGAGCTTTAAATGTTTTGCTTGAGGACAAGCAAAGGTCTAAGTGTGGGAGAATTTGATGACACTGAATTTCACCGTATTTTTGACTCCGATTTCGCATGCATTCTTAGTCTTTTAATGTCATTTTATTATGTTATTATTATGTTTTTCTTTGTTTTCAGGTTTTTAGTCTAATCAGAGCCCCGAGCGAGAAAAGGAGCGAAAAGGAAGTCGAAATGAGCTAAAATAGAGAAAATCAGCATTTTACACTTATGGCATCCACTATGGCGGCCGCCACAGGGTCTTCCATGACGTGGCCATGTCTCAAACTCCTCCCAACTGTTTTTCCCCACGATCTCCAACTGCCCAAGCAAGTTTACACTCATGGCGGGCGCCATGGTGTTGTGGCGGGCGCCACAAGAACAAAGCGAGTTCCCTCCCAAATTCAAATGCTAGGGGCATCCTTGTCTTTTCCACATGTTTCCTTGCCTATAAATAGGACTTTAGATTTTCGTTTTTCTTCATCCAAGCTTAGTTGTTCATAAGCATATATCAGTGTAATAGTGGTAATCGCTTCACATCGAGGTGTTACTACATTCGAGAGATCGAGTCTGTAAGAGCCTGTGAGATTGAGTCTTGGAGCACTCTGGAAGGAAGTTAATCCTGCCGCCATTTTACTTTCAGTTCGCATTTTATTCAACCACTCCGATTGGAGCAGGTTTTTATTACTTTACCTTTTGTCAACTTTATTTCTTGCACTGTCTTTTAATTTCATTTACTTTCCGCACTCGCATTACTTTCATTTACTTTCCGCACTCGCACTACTTTCGTTTACTTTCCGCACTCGCATTACTTTCATTTACTTTCCGCACTCGCACTACTTTCATTTACTTTCCGCACTCGCACTACTTTCATTTACTTTCCGCACTCGCACTTAAATACCCTTTTTTTATGAAAAATCTAAAAATGAACTTTTACTTTACCATGTCTGGCTAATTTTATAAAGGTTAGAATGTGAAGATCATAACCGAACCGATAATCTGTACAATTGTTAGTGGAAACACTTAAGGGCTATTTTAACTTTCAATATAAGTTTTCCTGTTCTTAAATTCCGTTGGGTAAGATCGAAAGCCGTCCAACGCCTATCTAAACTTAATTGTTTTTAAACTATTTCAAAAACAGCGAAAGCGCTTTGTTTAGTTTATTAGGAGTTTTTAATTTAAAAAGAAAAGAGATTTTAAAACCATTTTCGGACGCGTTAAGAAGTTTAAAGTCTGGTTCGTAAGGACCTCTTTTTTTTAGAAAATCCAGGTTAAAATACTTTTCAACTTGGTCAAGATACTATATTTCTTAAAAATAGGTTTACTACTCTAACGCAATGCGCGCCTTTTTATCCGTGACAATAAGAGGGTTTGATTAGGGGGTACAACTCGGTTCTGAATACGCGAAAGCGACAGTTCCTGTCAAATTAGTTCTTTTCAAAGTAGAAAACATTGCCCGTAAGTAGTTCTATTAGCAAGTACTTGGATTATCAATTGGTTGTGTGAATTGCATTCGAACCTGTCTTTATCAATTAATTTTAATTACTTTATTTACTACCGTGCACTCTTCAAAACTACTATTTTCAATCACCTTAGATACACACCTTAACAATAGATAGCGATAGATTGACACTTGGTCTCTGTGGATACGATAATCTTTTATATTACTCTGACGCGTTCGTACACTTGCGAAAAAAACACGCATCAGAGGAGACTTGAGATTCCATTTGATCCACATTGGCCAACAGCCTGCTGTAGTTGCCATTCCCTATTCCTTGCAAAACAAACTTGACACATTATAAATAGACCTCATTTCTGATCAGTTTAAGTACACCAAAGGCCTACAACACTTGCCTTTCTCAAAATCACCTCTTCACTTCCAAATTTGCCTTCTGAAGCAAGTCACTATCGGGTTTTGAGTTTGAGAGCAATTCCAACCAAACCAATCACACACACACACACACACACACACACACACACACACACACACACACACACACACACCTCATAAACATCATATAGAAGTGATCCAAACACTTAAACAACATCTGGAACACCAGATTCTCAAAATCACCAGCCATCTGCACAAGCCTTTGACAGACTTGCAGTTGAGGTGCCAAATCAAGTTCCAGCTCAATTCAATCCACTACAAGCATTCAGACACACTCCATTGCACCTAGGGAAGTTGTCCAAATCATTGGAACCAAGCTGTAACACCTCTAACCCAAAACACGATCACCAGCTGCAAGAGGTAAGCCTCAACTTGGTCATCTCATGATTCATGCATATTTCCTCGCACAATAATTTTGCCATATGTTCATAATCATGTATAGAGTGTTTACCCTCAATCAATTGCTTTGTATGAATCGTGTATGGAATTTCTGAACCTTCATGCAGAAATTAGGGTTCTTGAGGTTTCTCTTTTATTTCTTATTCCATGCTTAAAATAAATGAAATTAAAGACCATAGACATGACCGTGAGTTAAAAACGAGCAGATTGATATGTGGATTGTGTGATTTCATCAAGTATTCAGTGAGATTGATTAGAAAATGCAAATCTGGGCAAAACAGAGCACGTGGGCAAGGCCAAGATGTTCTTGGCGCCCTTTTTCAAATATTTAAATATTTGAATTTTTGTGATTTTATTTAATTGATTCAAAATTTAATTTCTCTCTGATTTTTAATGATTTTGCGTTGGTTCTTTTTTTAATAATTCACAAAAATGTTAAAATTTTTTATTTTACCAAAATTTCCCAAAAATATTATTTATTTCATATACTTGATATTTTTGCAAAAGAATTAATTTTTATTTGTTTTAGACATTTAAAATATTTTTTCTTTCTTGATTTCCCAAACTTAAATGATTTTCAATCATTTTGTGGATAAAAACATGACTTTTGAAACATTGATCCAAGATCACAACTCATTTCTCACATGTTTTCAATAATTTTTATTAATTTTTAAACAAAATTAATTCCATTTTAGACAAAATTAGGGTTTTGATTAATTCCACCCTCATCAATCTTTTTCAAACACTCATGGGTCTCTAATAGAGTGTAAGACCCAACCCCTTTTTTAAAACCAAAATAATTTGGGCCTCAGTCATTGTATAAGACCCACTGTGCTTTCAAAAACCTTGGCACGATCGCCGTTTTCAAACAAATCATTTGGGCCTCTCCTTGAGCTGTAAGCCCCATCACTTGTACAAAAATAATCTTTGGGCCTCTAAAAGAGTGTAAGACCCAATCCTCTTTTAACCAAAACCCTTTTTGGGCCCCAGATATTGTATAAGTCCCTCTCTGTTAAAAGGAAAATCTCGACGCGATCGCCAGTTCAAAATCAAATCACCTGGGCCTACCCTTGTGTTGTAAGTCCCATTTCTTTTCTTTAAATAATCTTTGGGCTTCTTCTTGAGTTGTAAGACCCAACCCTTTTGTAACAAAGAGAAAGACAGTATTCTCGGTGAACCTTTTCTCAGACTATCACCCCTAGAAATTGTCAAAGAAATTCTACTCCCCGGAGTTGATCTATTCTCTGTGAATAACATCTCTTGAGTTTCTTCCAAACCCTCAAACTTTCCTGGAATGATCTCTTCTCTGTGAATTGCATTTCTTGAACTTCTCTTGGTTTGGGGACCCACAGGCTTCCTAAAAGCATCCCCGCCTCCTCTTGGGCTTTGTACAAGGACCCTTCAGCTTCTTAGAAGTTCTCATGCCTTCTCTTGGGCTTAATACAAGGACCCTAACGACCTCTTAAAGGTATAAGATAGAACTTAGTCAACCTTTGCTAGAGCAGTCTTTCCAGTGTCAAACCTCAGGCCACTTTAGGGTTGATTCTCATCCCTTAAGGCCCTTGCCCTCTTTTGGGAATCCTACAAAAGATAAAACTCTTCAACACAAGTAGACTTGGACATTCTAAACCCCTTTGAGTTTCAAAGACATTCTCAAGTTCCCTACGAGCGTAGGAGGAACCCTGATCATCCGATCAATTCCTAGCTGAGTTAAAACCCGGTCTCTCTCCTAAAAATTCCCCGACTAGGGTCAACACTATCTTAAATCAGAACCTCAAGGCATCTGATACCTCAACTCTTCTCTAATCCTCAGCAAGAGTTGATTCCCCCACTTGGACCTGCCTAGGGATCTCAATTATCCCCAGTAGTAAGACAACCTCCTCTTGGGCTTTGTACAAAGATACTCCCCAGCGGAGCTAACCCTTTCAGACTCTCTTTTTGAGTTAACACCTTTTTAGCCTCAATCTCGGGCTTCGTACGAGACAGCAAATCAATCTCTTGTTGAGTATAAAGGACTCTCTTGTTGAGTCAATCAACTTTTGGACTCTCTTGTTGAGTCAATCACCTTTTCAGACTCTCTTGTTGAGTCAATCTTTTTCTAGCCTCAATCCTGGGCTTTGTACAGGACAGATAAAAACACTCTCTTGTTGAGTTAACCCTTTTAGCCTCCTCTTAGGCTTTGTATAATGACTGTCCTCATCAGACGCCCATACAAGCACTCTCTTGTTGAGTCAATCTTTTTCTAGCCTCAATCCCGGGCTTTGTACAGGACAGATAAAAACACTCTCTTGTTGAGTCAAACCCTTTTAGCCTCAATCTTGGGCTTTATACATGACATAAATCTCCCTTTCTCGAGCTTGGGACAGATACCTTCCCATGCAGAGTCATTCCCTCCCAGCCTTCCTCTAGGCTTCGAGGACGGATTTTCCCCAAGAAGAGTCAAACTCATTTCAGCGTCAATCTTGGGCTTTGTACAAGACACATAAAATATCCTCACCAGAGTCAGTTAAATTTCAACCTCAATCTTGGGCTTTGTACAAGACACATACGAACCTCCCCAACGGAGTCAAAACCCTTTTTGGCCTCCTCTTAGGCTTTGTATAATGATATCCCCAAAGAGTCAGTCTCTTTTTTTGCCTCAATCTTGGGCTTCGTACAAGACACCTATATCTACACTCTTCTGTTGAGTCGGTCATATTTAGCCTCCTCTCCGGCTTTATATAGGGAAATCCCCTCGCCGAGTCAATTAATCTTTTAGCATCAACCTTGTGCTTTGATCAAGGCACACAAAAATCAACAATCCCTCTTTAGAGATGACAAATTCCCTCTCAGTCAAACCTTTTAGCTTCAATCTTGGGCTTTGAACAAGACACAAATAACCTTTTAGCTTCAATCTTGGGCTTTGAACAAGACACCAAAACATCTTTTTCCTCCCTTAGAATAGGAGGAACTACGATTGCTCTGATTTCACTGTTTCGTTTAAACGGGAATACGTAGGCATAAGATTGCGAAATCTTAGCGAGCATACCAATCAAAAACTCTAGGTCCAGTACCTTCATATCAATCAAAACCCTTAGGTCTAGTACCTTACCAAAAACAATCGAGAAAGAGCTCGAGCATCAACAAAAACTCACTCACTCTCTCATCTTTCCCAAGAAACTTCCCCAACCCATTAACAGATAAACACCATCAATTACAAAGTGAAACCTAAAGCTAACATCCTGTGGATAACCACATATAGGATGGGTAATTGACGACTACCCATTGCATAACCTGACTTTGGACTCCCCAATCTCTCTAAAGCGTTTTGTTCAGTTAAACATTGCGCGTGCAAGGTTAGTTTTAGAAAGCTTCCCTTTCCCTTCCAGCTTCATGGGATAAATAAGAAATCAGAAAGTAGCACCCCCTCCTACCATTGCGGTGACGAAAAACCCAACGATAAGGTGGTCGCGTCACCGACAAAAATCGCTCGCTACAAAAAGGACTTGATAGCGATGGGAATAAGAAATGAATTAGGACCATTGAAGAAAGGAAAACGAACACATCTACCACCTGCTGCTAATACTCTATCTAGAAAGGAGAAAAAATATTGTGTAAGTTTCTAAGCGAAGTTAAAGTTCCAGAAGGATACTCTTCAGATATTAGAAGACTTGTGTCTATGAAAGACCTCAAGTTAAAGAGTTTAAAGACACATGATTTCCATGTTATAATGGAAGATTTTCTACCAATAGGTATACGTTCTATATTTCCAGAAAAAGTAAGAAGTGCCATAACTAAATTGTGTTTTTTCTTCAGATCAATTTGTAGTAAGGTGATCGATCCTGCGATCTTACCAACATTGCAGAAAGAAATAGTTATTACTTTGTGAGAGCTTGAAATGTATTTTCCTCCCTCATTTTTTGACATAATGGTACATCTAGTTGTTCATCTAGTGAAAGAGACACAATTGTGTGGACCAACTTATATGAGATGGATGTACCCTGTTGAACGTTATATGAAAATATTAAAAGGGTATGTGAAAAACTGAAGTCGACTAGAGGGTTGTATTGTTGAACGATACATTATTGAAGAAGCCATTGAGTTTTATACTGAATATTTGTCCAATGTTAAATCCATTGGACTCCACAAATCTCATATTTTAGGGAAAAAAGAAGGAAAAAAGTTAACTGGAAATAAAATTGTGACAGTATCAAGGGCTGAACGGGAGCAAGTGCATTTGTATGTTCTGCACAATGACAGTGAGATTGAGCCGTATGTTGAAATGCACATGGACGAACTCCGAGGTTTAAGTCCGAATAGAAATGAAAATTGGATAGTACGAGAGCACAATCAAAGTTTTATACCATGGTTTAAGAATCATATTTATTCAAAGTTTTATTCAAATCCCGCTTCAATAACAGAAAGGTTGAGATGTTTAGTGTAACGCCCCGGTCAGTTTGGTCAGTTTGGTCAGTGTTGTCAGTTTTGTCTTTTTAATTAATTGAGTCGTTTTGATTATTTTATTATTATATTATTTTATTTCTGACTTTTATGTGGAAATATGTTATTTTTCATCGTGATTATATTTTATCGCGTTTTGGGAGCGTTTGCGAGATATTTGAGTGTGGGGGTATTTTGGGCATTTTGGCTTATTTTGTTAAGTTTGGAATATGATATAATAGAAAGAGAGAAAAATAGTAAGGAGAAAGAAAAAGAGAAGTAGAAAAGTAGAGAGAAAGAAGAAGAGAAGAAAAGAGAGAAATTTGGAAAAAATCTAGAAATCAATCTCCCGACTTAACTGCACGCGATTAAATCGGGTAAGGGTGCGAAACTAGATTATACTATGTTTGTGTATGATTATGTATGTGTATGTTTGTATATTTTCTTGTCTTTCCATGGCTTTTGATTCTAGGTTGAAAATGAGAATTTTGTGAGAAATCGATGCTTTCGCGGTTGGAAATCGACGTAGACGTGGTAGAATACTTGTTGCCATGATTATGTTAGGTTCTGATTGATATATGGTGTTTTGGAAATGTTTTGGTTGGAAAAATATGGATTTTGGGTTTCAAACAGCGCTAAAAAATTCTGAGTTTTCGCAGGTTCGCCTAACGACCCATTCAGCGAAGGGTAGCGAAGGTTCGCTACGGGTGTTCGCCTAGCGAAGGTAGTAGCGAATGCTATGTTTTTGGGTCTGATGGTTGCTGCCTTGGTTCGCCTAGAGAACTTTGTATCTGTTTTATAGCTGGTAGTGAGTTCGCTGGAAATTCGCCTAGCGAAGGTGGTAGCGAATGCTCGCTAGAGGGTTCGCTTAGCGAACAGGGCTGTTTGTGTAATTTTGTTTTCTGCATAACTTTTGATCTGTGATTCGGTTTGAGGCGTGGGTTGATGCGTTAGGAAGCTTATAAAATTTTCTTTCTTATGATGATGGTTTTGAGATTGTTGGCCGATTAAATTATGTCGGGAATTTGGAATGTGTGGTATGGTTGTCGACTTTTGTCGGTTAATTGGGTACAATTGATGGGTTATCATACGATTTGCTTGTGATATATGTTGGATGGCTTGTGTACTGATTGTATGAGATAGATGTATGTGTTTAAATGTCGTGATGATGGTTTGTGGCCGTATGGCAATTAAATGCATTGTTTTGGGCTTGAGTGTAAAGCATGATTTGTTGATTTAGATGTGTGCATATATGAGTGCATTTTAAATGTCATGAGTCATTGTATGCCAAGCATCATGATATGCATTCTTGTAATGTTGTGTGCCCATGTGGGGTGTGAGTGACGGTTTAGTTCCAGAGGGAATCCGCTATAACGTCGTGTGCCCGTGTGGGGTGTGAGCGATGATTATAGACGATCGTGTGCCCGTGTGGGGTGTGAGCGATCGGATCGTGTGCCCGTGTGGGGTGTGAGCGATCCATACATGTCGTGTGTCCGTGTGGGGTGTGAGCAACGGGGAACATCGTATGCCCGACGGGGAGTTACACTAAGTAACGAGCGATGGTTTCAGCAGAGTTCCTGAGTGAACTAGTGATGAGAAATATTGGAAGTCGGTACCGCATGGCATATGCATAGAGTCGTTGTGTCGGTCTCTGTGCATTTGCATAACTCATGGATTAATTGTGTATGGAATTGTGAATGTGATGGATGGGATGGAATATGTATAATTATACTGATGATGAGTGTATGATGTATGACTGATGTGCATTGGTATTTGATACTTGAGAACTGTACTGTGTTGGGTTGTATTTGAATGTGGTGCATTTGTGGTGAGAATATTTTACTTGTGAATTTCTGTGTTATTATATAATTATATGCAACTGTATAATGATTGTTTTTCTCACCCTTATTCTGTTTTATAATGCTCTATGAGGCATTGCAGATTAGAGTTGCTGGAGGTCTTTTTGTGAAGCTAGGTCTTCATTCTTTGGTCGGTCGGCTCTGATATGTGACACCGGGTAATCGGGGTGATCGAGTGTGGTTATTTTGTATTATGTAGATGTATCTTTTGGCTTGTACATGTATGACTTGATGTATGACAAACTTTCCATGATATATATATATATATATATATATATATATATATGAGTTTTCAGTACAGATTTTCCGCTTTTATTCTGTATTTGAATTGTGGGTGTATTACTACCTGAATTATTGCATATCTTTATGAGCAGGTGTTGTATGTTTGTTTCAAATTGATGCGACCCCCCGGTCTATGCCGTGAATTTGTAAATATACTCTGATGAAATTTTGAATTTTATTATCGCTTTAATAGCTTGGGGGTATAGATTGGGGGTGTCACATTAAGTGGTATCAGAGCCAGTCCGTGTCAGTTTGTGCTAGTTCGTGTCTGGTTGTGTCAGTTCTTGTCGGTCTTGGTGCTTGGGGTGAGCTGTTTGTTTAACCATAGTTTCTGTTATTGGAAATGAATAGAATATGGCTGGTAGGAATGATGCTGCTTTGGCTGCATCGATGCAAGCAATGGCCCGAGCTGTGCAGGGTGCACCTCATGCTGCTGGTAATGATGAGTTCAGGAAGAACAAACTGCCTGTCTTCAAAGGGAGACATGATCCTGATGGTGCACAGATTTGGTTGAAAGAGATTGAAAGGATTTTCCGAGTTATGGATTGTGCTGAGGACAGTAAGGTGAGACTGGGAACTCACATGATGCAGGAAGAAGCTGATGACTGGTGGATTAGTACTCGTCAGGTGTTGGGAGCTAGGGATGAAGAAGTTACCTGGGAATTGTTTAGCTGGGAGTTTCTGAGGAAGTATTTTCCCGAGGACGTAAGAGGAAAGAAGGAAATTGAGTTCTTGGAATTGAAACAAGGTATTATGTATGTTGTTGATTATACTGCTAAGTTTGTGGAGCTGGTGCAGTTTTATCCTCATTATGCTGAAGCGACTGTAGAGTTTTCTAAGTGTGTGAAGTATGAGAGCGGATTGCGTCCTGAGATTAAGCAGACAATCGGTTATCAAAGGATAAGAAAGTTTTCTGATTTGGTGGAATGTTGTAGGATTTATGAGAAGGATAGTAAGGCTCATTCTACTCACTATAAGAGTGTGAGTGACAGGAAAGGGAAGCAACAGTTCCGTGGTGGTCCGTATGTAACACCAGCTGATAAGGGTAAACAAAGGGGTACTTTTGATCGAAGGTCCAATGGTGGAGGTATGTCTGGTCCTCTGAGGTGTTATAGGTGTGGTGAATTGGGACATCGTCGGTATGAGTGCAGCAAAGATATGAGAAAGTGTACCAATTTTGGGGGTTTAGGACATGTTGCAGCTGAGTGCAATAGGAAGAATGTGGTGAAGTGTTACAACTGTGGTGAACCTGGTCATATTAGTACAAAGTGTCAGAAATCGAAGCAAGCTCCAGCTAGTGGGAAGGTGTTTGCATTGGCGGAGACTCAGACTACTAATGTAGATCGTCTGATCAGAGGTACTTGTTTTATTAATAATACGCCTTTAGTTGCTATTATTGATACTGGAGCGACTCATTCGTTTATTTCGTCTGAGTGCGCTAAGCGTTTGAATCTTGTGTTGTCTTTGATGGATGGTGAGATGGTTATTGATACTCCAGCAATGGGGTCAGTAACTACTTCTTTGGTTTGTTTGAGTTGTCCTTTGACCATTTATGGTAAAGACTTTGAGATGGACTTAGTGTGTTTGCCGTTGGAGGGTTTAGATGTGGTTCTGGGAATGAATTGGTTGCAATTCAATCGGGTTCATATTGATTGTTATCATAAGTTGGTAAGGTTTCCTTCTCTTGAGGAAGATGAAGACTCGAGTTTCTTATCTACCAAAGAGTTGAAGAGACTTTTGGCGGATGAAGCTCAGTTGTTTTGGTTGTTTGCGTCGTTGACTGTGGATAGTCAAGTTTCACTTGATGTGTTTCCTGTTGTGTGTGATTTTCCTGAAGTGTTTCCTGAGGATATTTCAGACTTGCCGCCAGAGAGAGAGGTGGAGTTTTCGATAGATCTAGTTCCTGGTACTAGACCTGTTTCTATGGCACCTTATCGTATGTCGGCATCTGAGTTGGTAGAGTTGAAGAAGTAATTGAATGAATTGTTGGATAAGAGGTTTGTGAGGCCAAGTGTTTCTCCTTGGGGAGCTCCAGTTTTGTTTGTGAAAAAGAAGGATGGAAGTATGCGATTGTGTATTGATTATCATCAGTTGAATAAGGTGACGATTAAGAATAAGTATCCTCTTCCGAGAATTGATGATCTGATGGATCAGTTGGTTGGTGCGTGTGTGTTTAGTAAGATTGACTTGAGGTCAGGGTATCATCAGATTAGGGTGAAAGAGGAAGATATTCAGAAGACGGATTTTAGGACACGTTACGGTCATTATGAATATTCTGTGATGCCGTTCGGGGTTTCTAATGCGCCAGGTGTGTTTATGGAGTACATGAATCGTATTTTCCACGAGCATTTGGATCGATTTGTTGTTGTGTTTATTGACGACATATTGATTTATTCTAAGTCTCGGGAGGAGCACGCGGAGCATTTGCGTATTGTTTTGCAGGTTTTAAAGGAAAAGAAGCTTTTTGCCAAATTATCCAAGTGTGAATTCGGGTTGTCGGAGGTGAGTTTTCTTAGACATGTGATTTCAGGTAATGGTATTTCTGTGGATCCATCTAAAGTAGAAGCAGTTCTACAATGGGAGGCTCCGAGATCTGTTACTGAAATTCGAAGCTTTTTGGGTTTGGTCGGATATTATCGAAGGTTTATTGAAGTTTTTTCTAAACTAGCACTTCCTTTGACCCAGTTGACTTGTAAAGGGCAAGCGTTCATTTGGGATATTCGGTGTGAGGAAAGTTTTAATGAGCTGAAGAGAAGATTGACGACAACTCCGATTTTGATTTTGCCGAATCCTACTGAACCGTTTGTAGTGTATTGTGATGCGTCTTTGATTGGTCTAGGTGGAGTACTAATGCAAGACGGTAAGGTCGTGGCGTATGCCTCGAGGCAGTTGAGAGTGCATGAGAAGAATTACCCTACGCATGATTTGGAGTTAGCGGCTGTGGTTTTTGTATTAAAGATTTGGAGGCATTATCTTTTTGGTGCAAGGTTTGAAGTCTTTAGGGATCACAAAAGTTTGAAATATCTATTTGATTAGAAAGAGTTGAATATGAGGCAACGAAGATGGTTGGAATTTTTGAAGGACTACGACTTTGGCTTGAATTACCATCCTGGTAAAGCTAATGTGGTAGCCGATGCGTTGAGTCAGAAATCTTTACATATGTCCGCTTTAATGGTTAAGGAGTGGGAGCTTTTGGAATCGTTTAGAGATTTGAGTTTGGTATGTGAAGTGACGTCGGATAGTGTGAGGCTGGGTATGTTGAAGGTTACTAATGATTTTCTGATGATGGTTAGTGAGAAACAGAAGTTGGATATGAAGTTGGTGGATTTGATGTTGGTTGGCGGAAAAGATGCGAGTGGTGATTTTCAAGTGGATGTTAATGGTGAGTTGAGGTTCCGTGGGCGAATTTGTATTCCGGATGATTCGGATTTGAAAAGGATGATTTTAGAGGAAGGACACCGGAGTAAATTGAGTATACATCCGGGAGCTAACAAGATGTACCAAGATTTGAAAAAGATTTTCTGGTGGTCTGGATTGAAAAGAGATGTGGCTCAGTTTGTGTATGCCTGTTTGACGTGCCAGAAGTCGAAAGTGGAACATCAGAGGCCTAGTGGTTTGTTGCAACCGTTGGATATTTCGGAATGGAAATGGGATAGCATTTCTATGGATTTTGTAACGGGGTTACCGAATACTCAGCGAGGGCATAATGCTCTTTGGGTGGTTGTTGATAGGCTGACTAAATCGGCTCATTTCATTCCGATTGACATCAGTTTTTCTTTGGAGCGGTTAGCTGAGATTTATATTAGTGTGATTGTGAAGTTGCATGGAGTTCTGTTAAGTAGCAGGCTTTAGGATCTAAATTGAGGTTGAGTTCGGCTTATCATCCGCAGACGGATGGGCAGTCGGAGAGAACGATTCAGTCTTTGGAAGATTTGTTGAGAGCGTGTGTTTTGGAACAAGGTGGTGCGTGAGATAGTTATCTTGCGTTGATTGAATTCACGTATAATAACAGTTTCCATTCTAGTATTGGAATGGCACCGTTTGAGGCGTTGTATGGATGGAGATGTCGAACACCGTTGTGTTGGCATGAATCGGGCGAGAGTTCGGTGGTGGGGCCGGAGTTGGTGCAACAGACTACGGAGAACGTGAAGCTTATTGTGAGAAAATAAAGGTTTCTCAGAGTAGACAGAAGAGTTATCATGATCGGAGATGGAAGGACCTTGAGTTTCAAGAGGGTGATCATCTATTTCTAAGGGTTACGCCGGTAACGGGTGTTGGTCGTGCATTGAAATCGAAGAAACTTACTTCTCAGTTTATTGGTCCTTACCAGATATCTGCGAGAGTGGGTGCTGTGGCTTATCGGGTGGCGTTGCCACCGAGTCTGTCGAATTTGCATGATGTGTTCCATGTTTCACAACTTCGGAAGTATGTCCCGGATCCGTCGCATGTGATTCCGATGGATGAGGTTGAGGTAAGGGAGAACCTTACGGTCGAGGCTTTACCGGTGAGTATTTTGGATCGCGAGTTGAAGCGGTTGCGGAGCAAGGATATTGCACTTGTGAAGGTGGCGTGGGGAGGCGCTGCTGAGGGCAATTTGACTTGGGAGTTGGAGAGTCGGATGCGGGAGTCGTATCCAGAGTTGTTCGTCTCAGGTAATATTTTCGAGGACGAAAATTTATAAGTGGGGGAGAGTTGTAACGCCCCGGTCAGTTTGGTCAGTTTGGTCAGTGTTGTCAGTTTTGTCTTTTTAATTAATTGAGTCGTTTTGATTATTTTATTATTATATTATTTTATTTCTGACTTTTATGTGGAAATATGTTATTTTTCATCGTGATTATATTTTATCGCGTTTTGGGAGCGTTTGTGAGATATTTGAGTGTGGGGGTATTTTGGGCATTTTGGCTTATTTTGTTAAGTTTGGAATATGATAGAATAGAAAGAGAGAAAAATAGTAAGGAGAAAGAAAAAGAGAAGAAGAAAAGTAGAGAGAAAGAAGAAGAGAAGAAAAGAGAGAAATTTGGAAAAAATCTAGAAATCAATCTCCCGACTTTACTGCACGCGATTAAATCGGGTAAGGGTGTGAAACTCGATTATACTATATTTGTGTATGATTATGTATGTGTATGTTTGTATATTTTCTTGTCTTTCCATGGCTTTTGATTCTAGGTTGAAAATGAGAATTTTGTGAGAAATCGATGCTTTCACGGTTGGAAATCGACGTAGACGTGGTAGAATACTTGTTGCCATGATTGTGTTAGGTTCTGATTGATATATGGTGTTTTAGAAATGTTTTGGTTGGAAAAATATGGATTCTGGGTTTCAAACAGCGCTGAAAAATTCTGAGTTTTCGCAGGTTCGCATAGCGAACCATTCAGCGAAGGGTAGCGAAGGTTCGCTACGGGTGTTCGCCTAGCGAAGGTAGTAGCGAATGCTATGTTTTTGGGTCTGATGGTTGCTGCCTTGGTTCGCCAAGGGGTTCGCCTAGAGAACTTTGTATCTGTTTTCTAGCTGGTAGTAAGTTCGCTGGACATTCGCCTAGCGAAGGTGGTAGCGAATGCTCGCTAGAGGGTTCGCCTAGCGAACAGGGCTGTTTGTGTAATTTTGTTTTCTGCATAACTTTTGATCTGTGATTCGGTTTGAGGCGTGAGTTGATGCGTTAGGAAGCTTATAAAATTTTCTTTCTTATGATGATGGTTTTGAGATTTTTGGCCGATTAAATTATGTCGGGAATTTGGAATGTGTGGTATGGTTGTCGACTTTTGTCGGTTAATTGGGTGCAATTGATGGGTTATCATACGATTTGCTTGTGATATATGTTGGATGGCTTGTGTACTGATTGTATGAGATAGATGTATGTGTTTAAATGTCGTGATGATGGTTTGTGGCCATATGGCAATTAAATACATTGTTTTGGGTTTGAGTGTAAAGCATGATTTGTTGATTTAGATGTGTGCATATATGAGTGCATTTTAAATGTCATGAGTCATTGTATGCCAAGCATCATGATATGCATTCTTGTAATGTCGTGTGCCCATGTGGGGTGTGAGTGACGGTTTGGTTCCAAAGGGAATCCGCTATAACGTCGTGTGCCCGTGTGGGGTGTGAGCGATGATTATAGACGATCGTGTGCCCGTGTGGGGTGTGAGCGATCAGATCGTGTGCCCGTGTGGGGTTTGAGCGATCCATAAACGTCGTGTGCCCGTGTGGGGTGTGAGCGACGGGGAACATCGTATGCCCGACGGGGAGTTACACTAAGTAACGAGCGATGGTTCCAGCAGAGTTCCTGAGTGAACTAGTGATGAGAAATATTGGAAGTCGGTACCGCATAGCATATGCATAGAGTCGTTGTGTCGGTCTCTGTGCATTTGCATAACTCATGGATTAATTGTGTATGGAATTGTGAATGTGATGGATGGGATGGAATATGTATAATTGTACTGATGATGAGTGTATGGTGTATGACTGATGTGCATTGGTATTTGATACTTGAGAATTGTACTGTGTTGGGTTGTATTTGATTGTGGTGCATTTGTGGTGAGAATATTTTACTTGTGCATTTCTGTGTTATTATATAATTATATGCAACTGTATTATGATTGTTTTTCTCATCCTTCTGCTGTTTTATAATGCTCTATGAGGCATTGCATATTAGAGTTGCTGGAGGTCTTTTTGTTAAGCTAGGTCTTCATTCTTTGGTCGGTCGGCTCTGATATGTGACACCGGGTAGTCGGGGTGATCGAGTGTGGTTATTTTGTATTATGTAGATGTATCTTTTGGCTTGTACATGTATGACTTGATGTATGACAAACTTTCCATGATATATATATATATATATATATATATATATGAGTTTTCAGTACAGATTTTCCGCTTTTATTCTGTATTTGAATTGTGGGTGTATTACTACCTGAATTATTGCATATCTTTATGAGCAGGTGTTGTATGTTTGTTTCAAATTGATGCGACCCCCCGGTCTATGTCGTGAATTTGTAAATATACTCTGATGAAATTTTGAATTTTATTATCGCTTTAATAGCTTGGGGGTGTCACATTTAGCATATGGTCCAAGTTTGCATGTGTTTTCTTATAGCGCATACACAATTAATGGATACACATTTTATACTAAAGAACAAGATGATAAAAGTACTATGCAAAATAGTGGTGTCACCGTGGTAGCTGAAGCAATGCAGATTTCAACTGTGAAGGACTTAAACCCCAAATATGCAAATCTATCATATTTTGGGGTTATCAAGCACATTTGGGTGTTTGACTATGAGAAGTTTCAGATTCCTATCTTTGGTTGCAAGTGGGTTGAAAATAATAGTGGCATATGAATGGATAAGTTAGGATTTTTGCAAGTGGATCTTAATAGGGTGGGGTACAAAGATGAGCCTTTTATTATAGCCTCTCAAGCTAAACAAGTATTCCATGTCACTGATCTGACAAGTATGAAATGGTCTATAGTCCTTTTATCTAAAAAAGTAATTGATGATAACAATGTAGATCAAGGTGATATTGATATTGAGAATGAGTCATATATTAGAGGGAATGAATTGTATATTACAAATGATCAAGATGAGAATATTAGAGTGAACGAATCATATATTAGAAGTGATCATAATGAGGGAATTTAGACCAATCCATCCGTCCGCGTTGTTAAGAGACAAGTAAAACATATTCCAAGCAAGAAAAGAAAGAGATGTTAATGAAAAAGGTACTAGTAAAATTATATTCTGTCATTCAATAAAATTATATATTTGTCATTTAATATATTCTATGGATTATGGATTTTTATATTGTGTTTATGTTTTTCTTTATTACAGGTCAAATGGCTACAAACGAGGAAAACTCACATGATACTTCTAAGAATGATGGAAAAGAATCAGTTCATGATGTGGAAAGAGAAATTACATGAGGAATAACTATTATGAAGGGAATCATTCGTGCAAGAGATAAAGGAATAAAATATGACATACATTGGAATGCAACGGACCAACTAGTTGAGCCTAACGGTTCAATGTTGACAAGTTACATTGGTGCAATTGTTTGTTCGCAAATTCCAATCACTTGTGATAATTGGAGAGCTCCATTGTTGAAACTCGCTAAAGAAAAAATATGAAGTGAGATACAGGTACCATATGTGATGTTATTTGTTTTTGTTGACGATTATGTCTTTAAATTACTTATACTAACACACTCTATGTATGTTTTTTTCGTAGAGGTCTTTTAACATTGGTGATGAACGAAAAAAATATCGTCTTCAATTGGTCGGAAGAAGACACAGAGGGTTTTGAGCTTTTTTAGCAAACAAGTTTCTTAAGGATGCCCAAGGAAATTTTATTGAAGCAGAACATCCAAAGAAGTATGCAGACTTGATTTCACCTGAAGAATGGGAAACTTTTGTAGCCAAACGAAGAACCCCAGATTTCCATGTAATGTTAATATATCATGAACATGGTAGTATATACTTGTTCCACAGGTGTTCTGATATGACATAAACTTGTTTATCCAGAAAGTGAGTGACATAAATCGCCAACGAGCATCAAAACCCGTGTATCTATACAAAAAATAGCATTTGGGATATGCACACTTAGAGCAAAAAATAGTAAGTATATATAAATAATATGATATACTTGTTCCCCATGTGTTATAATTGATCTTATTATTTGTCTTAATGTGTAGTTAGAAGAGGAGAAAAGTGAAGAAACATCTATTTTGGAACATGTTTTGTGGAAGTCTGCTCGTGTGGGTAAGGATGGAGTTGTTAACGAAGATGTTCAACTAGATTTTGAGGAATGTGTAAGTATAACATTATTTCTTTAATTAAATAAAAAATTTATTAACATATAATATTTATGTTTTTTAATACCCACTAATCTTTTTTGATATTCATATGAATTTCAGGAGAATATATCTCAGTCTTTAACTCTAGCTGAAGACAATGATTGCAGGAGCATACTAAGTCAAGTACTAAATATTCCTGAGTATTCCGGTCGTAAGAGGGGTAGGGGATTTGGGGTCACTCCTACATCCTTGTATAAGCATCCAAAGAGTAAATGTCATAGCAATAAACAAGTGATGGAAATGTTGAAAGAATTAAGATCTCAAGTTAGTGAATTGAAAAAGGATAAAGAAATGTCAGAACGACGAGGTTTAGGGTTTAAAGATACTAGCGACAAAGATAATATCAATTGTAATTTTCAACAGAAACTTCTCGAGGTAATTATATATATCATTATGAAATTAAATTAGCACAATTTTTTTAATTGACATATATACACATTAACAATTTCATATTTAATATTGGTTTAGGGAATTTCACCATGTCAGCTCTATTTATTGTCACTGACTTATCGCATGGTTGGCAAGGGAAAAGTGCATAACACTTTGGGAGATGTACTTCACCATAAACCGCTCCCTACTAGATTTTTGAAAGTATCGATTGATATTGCTTTAGAGAGGGATGCACTATTACCTATACCTGACGATGTTTCAGATGAAACATTGGTGGGAGACCAATAGGATCGTATGTTGCATGGCCGTCAAACCTCATTTTCATAGATGATGATGTATCACTAAAAGAAAATTAGGGTTTTACGACAGAAAAATTGCGACAGTTACTTGATAATCGTCGTAACTTTAATATAGAGATGCGTTTCACGACGGTATACACCTAATGCCCTTACATTTTTAAAAGATTATTAAATATTACGACTGTTATCATTAAACCGTCCTACAAATAAGTTCACGACTATAAGAACCACCTAAATTTTATGTCACGACAGTAGAACAACCGTCCCCCCTAAACCTATTAACACAAACTATAACCAATGGCGGATCGATCCAGAATTATTTGTTTGTGGGGACTACAAATTAATCTATGTATTTTGAATAAATAAATGACTAAAAAAATTTATAAAATATAATTATAGTAATAAATTAAACTTAAAATACATAAAAATTAAAATATTATATATACTCAAAATAAAACAATAATTTTAAAAACAATTTTTATAGTAAAAATTAAATTCAAAATATTATATCCTACATTAAAGTATTAAAATTAAACTATTTATCAAAATTTTATAAACTCAAAATTTTAGAAACAATTTTTATAGTAAAAATTAAATATAAAATTAAACTATATATACTCATAATATTATAAAATATCAAATAAACAAAACAATTCAATCAACATCCATTTATAAAAGAGAAATAAAAAAAATTAATTAAAATAAAACAGTACTATATCAACTATGAATCTACCGTCGTTACCCATTCAAAATTGTCAAAAACTTCACCCTCAGATTCCCTCACAACCGCGATGGTGATATCGACCCGTCGTCCTTCAAAATTTCACGCTAAATAGAACTCAATCCCCTTTTTATGCGTCTTTTTCTCTTCTTTTACAGAAATCATCTCTCACGCCCTTGGAGAAAGAGGAAAACGAACATTTTTCTCTGCCACTCACGCCGTCATTGCGAATCACCGTAAAAACAACCACCATCAATTCGAATCTTAACAGGTTTGTCTTCTCAAATCCTAAATTACTTCTCAAACCCTGAATCGGATCCTGGTTTGGATTTTACTCTGAATTTTGTATTCAATTGATTTGGATTTTAAGCATTATGTGTTAGATTTCTCTGTTTGAGAGTTAAATTTGAGTAAGAAAAATGGATTATTTATCTGTGTGGACGTGTCGTGTCGAGCTTCTTGATGCTGAAGGGTCGCGGTTGCAAATTCGGGTATAGGACCTTTATTTTAAACCTTGTATGCTGTTAATTCAATGGCTTTGTCCTGAGTTGGTGTCAGGCTCGGTTTTGTTTCCGGTGATCGTGCTGGCTGCGGCGGTTGCTTTCTCTATTGTGCTTGTTGTTTGATTTGGAGTCCTTTGCTTGTTTAGGAGTTTAAACTTGTAGCTTGATTTTTTATACATTTTTTTATAATTCAGAACAATCTTTATAATATACTTGTGATTTAAATCAAAATATCGGGTTGTGTTATTTTAAACTAGATCTTCTATAGAATTTTTTTGAGAAAGGTATAATTGTTCATAGTAGCCAAATTAGTGCAGAGACAGAAAAGTGGTAGAGTGAGAATCACTGAATTCAACTAAATCACAGTGTTGTAATTCACAAGCCAAAATAGTTTTTACAAATTCATACAACTTCCTTAATTCATCTCATCATTTGATCTATGTTGCTCTTTTGAGAATCATATGCGAGAGCAACCAATTTGTTCTTATTGCGACGAAAATGATATTTCATGAAACAACTCTCGTAGTAGTAATACAATCTTAATATCTCAAGAAAAAGAACCTCGATTAATCTATGAAACTTCTTTGGCGGCAGAAATAACTACTTCCTTAGTTATCCCTAACTCCCTGTATATTTTTCATGCTGGAGCATTAAGTAGTAAGCTCCACAATCTAAAACACTGGCAACTTTTAGAGCTTTAACAACTCTTGATCTTGGTACACCATCTTGAGTCACCACCAACTCGATATCTTTGGGATCAACACCAGTTTCGTTCACACCTTCCTCTTTCGTAGCAATACCAGAGGCTTCTGGCTTCGCTCCAACATTGCTCAAATTAGGAGCCTTGAGTTTGTAGTTGTGAACTCAAGTCCTCAATCTTAGCTTCACCAAAAATGATGTAGGTGTTCGAAGTTAGGCTCTTGAAAATAACTGTTGATGCGCAACAAATGTTTATGCTGCCTCAAAGATGACCAAGCGAAGGAAAAACACCAACATCAGGCAAGAATTTGGAATGAAACGATGCAGCCAAAGAAGTACCTTGCAACCACTTTGATTCAGACAACTGTTGCAACACATAAACAGCCTGGGAAAGAGCCCTGCAATCCAACAAACTGGACTGCCGACCTCCTTGGACCGCACCTCCTGAATATGCAGAAAACCAACACAAAAATGTTGTTTCACTTTGTCCAATCAATTATAGATTTTTCAAATTCATCTGCGACACATATGAACGAGAAAGGAAATGAAAAGGTTATTGAAAGGGGGCATTCACCTAGACTTTTTAGAGCTTATGCGGGGGTTATTCTAGTTGTTATTTTTTCTGAAGCTCTTGAATTGAACCTTATTTTAATGTAGCACTGCTCATCTTGAGCATGACATGGGTTTGATTCAAGTTGTAGTTGATACTGCTGCATCAAAACTAGAAAGTCAATCTAAATCTGAAAAAGCAATAGCAGACACTCAAAATTTGTCAATTAATGAAGCTGAGAAGGACCCTTTAGTGGAGTTAGAATCAACTCAACAAGATAAGTATAGTGATACAACAACACGTACTTCCAATGGAAAAAAGAATCTAAATATGTACAATATCTTCTTGCAATTAGCATAGTCTAATTTGCAAAATATGGGAAATCTTCTTGGTCATGAAGGGTACTGTTTTCAGCCTTATCATATTTATCCTTTCTTTTTGTTAAGTGTGCTCTACATCAAACACGCGACTTAAAATATTGTCATAAATTCGTAATATTGTATAACTCAATTGTTAATTAGCATTTCCCTTTTGGATTTTTTGTAATCTTTTGAGTTTTGGTGTAAAAAATTGACTATTCTGAATTTTTTAGGCTTTCAGATAAAGTTGGCCTTTACTATTTCCTCTCATAGGAAGTTCTTTATATTTCAAGTTTTTGGATTCATCTCACACATTAAGTGGTTCAGCTGTCAGTGATCTTGTTACCCTGTAGCAAACAAATATGCTTGGATTAAGTACTGGTTCTATGAGTGGTGCAACCATTCTATGTATGTTGCAGGCTCTAAGTTCCCTAGTTTCAATTGATACTTCAGGTTTTATGGGTTTGGGAAGTGATGTAGATCAACAAGATTACAAAGCAACTATTTGGAATTTGAATAATGCACTTGAGTCACTACTGCAAGAACTGAGTAATCGTATAATTGCAAATTAGGTAATTGTATAATTGCAAACTATGTAATTGTATAATTACAGCTGAGATGCAACTTAGCCAGAGATATTTTTGTCTTAACATGTCAAACATTTGCCGAAAATTTGCATGGGTCCTCTACTTCAATACCTCGTCCTCCTGGGACACATATACTTCTGTCTTTGATTGAGGTTTTATTTGTTTTGTGTGAAAAGCTACAAGTATACGAATCTATCTTGCAGCAAGACCATGGCAATGCAATTGCCAGAGAAGTCAATGAGGTTACCGATTGTTCAGTTTCTAGTTATTTAAGGTAAGATGTGTGAGTAATTCCTAATTTGCATTGTAGTATTGCAATAATAATGCATCATTTTTGGTTTATTAGCTGGGATCAGGAAAAATAGATATTTCAAAATTATTAATGAAGTAAATTTGGTGTTTCTTACTTACAAAATTTTTGTTAAAGGAAAGTGCAAAAACTAAAAGTTGGAGCAGGTGATGGTTTGTGCTTAACAGAAAACTAGGACATGTTGGTAACTAATTAATTTCACTAATGACTCTCAACTATTATAACTATTATTTATTATATATCCTAAAAAGATACAATAGAGTTAGGTTATTGTTAGGTTTTTTCAATAAAGTTTATATGTTAGGATTTTCTTCTAAGCTTTGATCATTTAGAAGTTGTTTTATGAATATAACTTTCTAATCTGTTTGACTCTGCATATTTAAGCAGATTTATAGTCTTTTGCTCACATGGAGCACAAAACATGTTCTTGACTTCAACTTCATTTTCCATTTAAATTGTGTTTTACTATTTATTTTTTATATTTTGATAGCAGTGTTACATCTTAAATCATCCTTAAATACACTCACTAACTACTATTATTTTTTAGTTTCGAGGAAGTCTCAGGGGTACTTTTTGTTGCTGTCTCATCAAGTTCGGCAGTAGCAGACCACAAATGGCTTGAATTATGGTGATATATGGTTACGACAAGGCTGTCTAGCTAAGTTTTAGAATTTATAGTTACAAATTGGTAGTTACTCTATACTTCATCAACATTTTTCATGGCACTACAATGATTTCAATTTGGTAGTTACAATCAAGGACCGTTGGTATTTAACTTTTAGTAGATGTTAGAGGTACAGAGGTCCAGACTAAATTTCATGATGAGGATGAACGCAAAGTCATTCTTCTTGTGCACGGTTATCATTGTTATTTATCTTTAAAGTATTTGAGATATACATGCATTGTTATTTTTTTTGTGCTTTGTTCTAAACTCTTATGGTTAAATTTTACAGTACATGACAGACAGGGTACTTCTATGGGAAAGACTTAAAGACTCTGATTTAGACAAGTACAGGTAATGGATTGATAAATTTCCCTCTCTCAACTTATCATTGTTTGTTTGAAATAATGACAGTGTTACTAATCATTCAATTTGAAACTGTTTCAGGGTTATTGTTATGGATGAAGCCCATGAAAGGTCACTAAACACAGATGTCCTTTTTGGAATATTGATGAAAGTTGTAGCCAATCGTCGTGATTTCAAGCTGATTGTCACAGAAATTATAGCCTGATAGATTTTAATTACAAAAGTATTCTTCAATGTATTTGATTCCTTATCTGAATATAATTGTAATATGATAAGCTTCTAACATATAAAGTGACATGGTGCTTATATAAATGTAATTTGAAATATATGTGATTTTTTGCCCCATCCTGTTCATATTTCTACAAACAATTTTTTGTAATTTTAAAAATAAATTACCTACGGAAAGGAAATTTCCTACAAATTTACATGCAGATGTACCTGTGGAACAGAAAGTTACGATAGTTGGAACCGTCATAATCAACAATAAAAACAAAAATTAAATGGAAAGTTACGACGGCTGGTAACCGTTGCAATACGCAAATTATGTCAGTTCCATACCCATCGTGAGAGATAACGACGGTTGGTGTGACAGTTTTGACAACTGACACGATACAGCCTCACGACGCACGTTTCTGCGATAGTACTACAACCGTCATGACTTGCAAATTACGGCGGTTTTAACCATCGTAACTGCCAAAATAACCGTCACAATCTACCAATTTTCTTGTAGTGCATGTTGAAAACCATTATGAACCTTTGAGTATTCAAATGTTTTACGAGCCATGTAAGTTATTCTTACATTGACGTACATTTTATTTACATGGTAATGTTAGACTCCTACAAAATCCAAATCAAAAGATAAGGGGATTATACGGCACAACGAGTCAGTTGCATCAAAAAAGAGGTACATTGATATATATGCATAGAAAATGTTAATTCTATCCTCTAAAATCAAAAGCTTCATAATCTTATGCATTACCTAACTAATTATATGATATTTAGATTCATGCTCAGGAGTTGCAACAAGTCAGCAGGAATAAGAAGCCTGAATGTAGCAACATGTTAAAAAAAACAGGATCTTGCAAAGACTGAGCCTAAAAAAACATTTGTTCATCGATTTAGGTTGTGTCTTGAAACATATGTAGGAACAACAGATGTGATGGAAGGTGGTATTCATGAAATACCTATGGAGGAAGGTATTTTTAGTTTTTCTTATAACGAAATAATTGCTAAAGAGGATATGGATCAGATTTTTCATCATGATCAATTAGGCATCCGTGTTATCAATACATACATCAGGTACTTGAATCAACTTTATTTAATTAATTGAACAATTTATTTACTCATTTCAATGAATAGTCTAATGTTAATTATGTTTTTATTTAAGGTTCTTGTATGAGAAATTGATGCGCCCGCGTCAATTGACAGAAAGATTCTCTTTCTTATCTCCCACCTGTATCTACACACAGTTAATCGATCAAAATCCAAATCCAATCAAAGGGTACTTAGTAGGTAAATTTATGGTCAACAAAGATACATAAAAGTTGTTTCTTTTACCATATAATACTTGGTTAGATTTTCATTCTAACTTCATTTATTATAATTTTCGTTTTTTGACGTTGTGTAGAAAATTTCCATCTAAACTTTTGTCTTATTTTACAGTGGATACTGGGTGTTGGTGGCAATTAATCCAATGAGAGAAATAGTATATTATCTGGATTCGTTAGATGGTGATCAAACAAAATACCCAAATATGAAGAAGATGGTTGATACGTAAGTGAGATTGTTCTAAATATTTGTGTGTATATTTATTTTTTATGTGAGATTGTTTTAAATATTCGTTTATATTTTGTTAGAGCTATACAAATATTCTGATCACAAAGAAAAGCTCGAGTACCAAAGAGTAAAGCAAACAACATTACATGGATCAAAGTGCAGGAATATTTTCACAATTTTGATTATAATAGTGATGCTACTTGATAAAACAAGTTAAACCATATATCCTGATATATATTCGTATTTTTTTATATGTGTAGTGTCCTCGTCAGCTAAATGGTATAGATTGCGGTTATTTCGTATTGAGTTTTATGAAAGAAACCATTCTTTTGGATCAAATAGAGATTCCAAACATGGTATGGATTTATAAGTTAGGATTTATTTTAATATTTAACATATATTTCATCAAATTAATTTGTTTTAACTAAATCATATTATGTTATATTTTGTAGTACTTTGATGATTTCAAGGGTGCTACTTACTCGAAAGATCAACTGGAAGAAATAAAGGAGGAATGGTGTCAATACATTCTTGAGATGAGAATTATATAAGGTATTGTCTTTCTTTCTTTTGTGTGAAGTTTATGGTCCTTAGATATTTTTGTTGTTGTGATGTTCTGTATTGGATTGGAATAGTTCTGGAAGTTGTTGTGAATTAAGGGTTGATGGAATTTGTAATTATGTTTGGTGAATCTTTAGAAGTTAAATGTTTTGGAATTATAATGGTTATAAGTTTTATGTGTTGAGTTATATATAATGGTTATAAGGTTTTGTAATTATGTGTTGAATTATAATGGTTCTAAGTTTTATGTGTTGAGTTATATATAATGGTTATAAGGTTATAAGGTTTATGTGTTGAATTAAAAGTTTGTGTTGAATTATAAAGGTTTGTAATAAATTTTGATAAAAATATGATTTTCTTGATGTATAATGGTATATAGCAATATTTATAAGGTTTATGTGCTATATAGGTTGGTTCTGATGCCTTTTAATTTGTTGGTTTTATTTCAGATATGTGGAAAAGATAGAGATAACAAGTTACTGAGTTGTTGATATGTGCAGAAGACAAGTTCATAGTTTTGTTGATAGAGTTGGTATATATATATATATATATATATATGAAAAACTAGTTGCTGTATATATATTGGTAATATGCATATTTGAAATATATATAAAAAACTATCTGCTATAACGGTTTCATGTTGCGCCAGAGCTTCTTAAAAATATTGTCATACCCCAAATTTTGACCCTAGATGTCATCATCATTCTAGGAGCATCAAGCATTGCATTGCTAACCCTAACCATTGTTCAAGATGTTTCTTGTTTGGTTTTGTCTGAAATTAGGGTTTTGGCTCAAGGAAATCAAGGGAATCCTCACATAATCAGTCACTGTTTTGGAATGATCATCAACCCCTCAAGCTTACATACACTTAAGAGGCTTCTCCTTGCCAAGAATCAAGTGCAAGATGGTCTAATTACAAGTCCTATGAAGCTCAATTTCATCTGGACACCAATTAGGGTTTTCATTAGGAAAAAGTCAATTGTGCCTTGACCTTTGATCAAATCATGATGCCAAGTCTTGGGACATGATTCAAGACACTCTAATACACCCTTGGAGTCCATACATGATGATTGGAAGATTCAAGAATGCAAGATCATTGAGATCACACCGTTGAATTCACATGGTACACAAGCTTTATCTGGCAAAGTCAACCCTTTGACTTTTAGGGTTTTTGGTCCAAATTGAAGGCATCAAGCCAAATTTCATCAAGATATGTTTGATCAATGAGTTTGAGCATGAAAAATCAAAATTTGGAAGGTTTCTTTCAAAAGGGGTAAAGTTAAGAAACTTGATTATTTTTTAAGTGTGGAAAAAACCCTAGTTTTGAAGCTGACTTGGAAAGATCATAACTCCCAATCTACACAGCCATTTTGTGTGCTCCAAAGCTCAAATTAAAGCCCTTATAACATACTACAACTTTGTATGATAGGTGGAAACCTCAAAACATGCTTGGACTTTGAGTTATGAGGCTTCAAAGTTTGGAAAAATCTTGGGACACTTAGAAATTTTTCAAGACAACTTTTGGTCCTTAGAAACATCAATCTTTTATACCAGTTTTCATTATGATCCCTTGAGATTCAAGACTTTTGTTAAACATGAAAGTTTCATATCATATTTGGGGCTTTTCAAAAAGTATAAGAACTCCTCCATAACCCTCTTGAGCTGATAGTTTCGAAGAGAGGAAGTTGGTGTCACAAAGAGGGATTTCATGCCATTTTCACAACTTGATCTTGAGCAAAACTCCAAGCCATGCCCTATAATCCTACCTCGTAGTCCTCATTACTTCTAAATCAATCCATAATCATAAGAGTGCATGATTTAAGGGGGCATTACACACTAATTTGATACTTTGTCCATTGAACCTTGCCATTTTTGGAATAAAGGTAAGACTTCCATTTTGATAAAGAGGCTTTAATGCAAAGTCAACTTGTCTTGAGTTTCCCTTTTGTTCTTTCTACACTCAACCTTTTATAAAACCCCAACCACTCTAGAAAGGTGATGTACTTGCACATTGGAACCATGATTTTGAATGAAACCATGTAGTTCATTTCCAACCAAGCCAACTTGCAAAAACTCCAAGAACTTGTTGCTCTGACCAAAGTTTCTCCCAACCTTTTCCCTGTAAATAGAGGGATACCTCAAGCTTCAAAACACACAACAATTGCATCCAAAATACCTCAGCTCTCTCACCTTCCATAGTTTTTGCAAAAACACCTCAGTTTTGCAAAATCTCTGGCCAAACTCATTTGAGTCGTGCATTTTACAAACTAACACCATAAACCATCTATATACACTCAATAGAACCAGTTCCAACCCTTGAACAAGTTCTGTAGCAAGCCATATGCAATCCACCATTTCTCACCTCCATTTTGCAAAAGGATTCGTGTTTGGTTTGTAAAGCAATCTCCAAGTCTTTCAAGCATCCAAACCATTTCCATAAGGGTCAACTAAGCTAAGGAAGCCATCCTTACACTTCTGGAAGAGCCCCAGAAGATGCCTTGGACTGACTCCAAGAGGTAAGGTTCTTGAAATTTCCAACTCTCATTCCATGCATTTTATTGGCTCATGTTTGAAGCATAAATGTAGTCTATATTATACACAACCTGTTTGGAGCTTTGGCTGCCTTGTATGAACTGAATATGTGATGTTTTAACATGTTAAAGTTCATTTGTGTTGCACTATTGTTAAGTATTTTCTAAATTACACAGTTAGTTTTAGGTTGAGCTAATGGCATATTTAGAATTCTCATAAAAATGCTCCAACTTTCATTTTTACAAATTTAAAAATGATGGAGAAATGAGAGAGATGTCATGAGTTGAAGTCCTGGCCATGGAAGGGTTAGGGCACGGGGAGAGAGAAAGAAAGAAAAAAAGAAGGAGGAAGAAGAAGTTGAGTTGGCGCTGAGGTGGAAGTGACATGGCGCTGAGTTGGCCATTTTGAAGTGTTTTTAAAATATAAATATTTTGAATCCCCTTAGTTAATGGATGAGAGCATAGTACCACTGGTCCAGGAGGAGGGTTTGTGTGTTCTTGCAAGCGAAGGGACTGGGGTTCGAATCCCCCTTTCCCCAGTCCTTTTTATTTTTTTCTGAAGTCCAAACAGGTTTAACATATATTATTCTGCTTCCATTCTTGTCCACATGTGCACTATGGCGCCGTTGGATAGGTTTTGGATCATGGAGCATGATGGCGTGGGTTCTACTCCTGGCTGGGGCAGAACCTATTATTTTTTATCACTTTGTTTTCTTCATTTTGTTCATAAGTTCAAATGGTCATAACTTCTTCATCCCTTAGGCTTTTTGACCCACTCTTTTTGCTATGGATTCATATTGTTGACTATTTTCTTGTGATGAAAAGAGTTTTCCAAAAATATTTAGTTTTGCACCACTTATTCATGTTTGAAGTAAGAGGATTTTTAGGGTTTCCTTAAGGACTTCTTTTGGTTCTTTGCTTGATTCCTTTGATGTTCTTTGCCTATATGGACATGTTTAAACCATTTTCACCTTATGTGAACCTTGTGTAAGTTTGTAAACTTGTATCCTTGGTCTTGACTTGATTTTTGGCTTACTTTATGTATGTTTACATGTTTTAAATGCCTTGAACTTTGTCACCTATGCCATGAACCACTTTGTGCACTTGCCTTGACCTTTCATACACATCCTTGGATGAGCACCAAGAACCATAGCATAAACTTTAGGTTGTCACCAAAGTCTTGAGCCATGTACACTTTTGCCTCCATGTTAAGTGATGTTTTAACTTACACATGCTTACATTGACTTTTGTAAATGTTCTTGTTTGTTTGTAATCATGATTGAACCCTAATTTTCATGTTTAGGTTGTTACCTACTTGTATCAACATGTCTATCTTATAACCATGTCAAAAATGTTCAATTAATGTCTTAAATTGTTCACACAATGTTTTTCAATATGTATTCTTTAAGCATTCTCACATGTCATCCCTTGTATGCTTGCATATTCATCCACATGTTATTGTCATAAATATGTTCTTTACCTTCAAGTATGCTTTGGTTGTTACCATTTACTTGTTTTACATTCATCCATGATAAGTAATGTCTTAACTTATCCATGTATGCTTTGAACTTTGATTGTTATCATGACTTATGTATACCTTACTCCTATCCATGATAAGTGATGTCTTAACTTTCACATGTCAATTTTGAACCTTTGTTTTATCCATGTTTAAGTGTTGTCACAACTTTCACATGTTAGCTTGAATTTTGAATCTTACCATGTTTAAGTGTTGTAATAACTTATCCATCCTTTGAAATGTTAAAATTGTATTCATGATTAAGTGGTGTTAGTAACCCTAAAGCATGTTACCTTATCCATGACCTTAGTCTTGTTAGAACTATATCTCATGCCTGTTTAGATGTTGTAACTTCTTTGTGTGATTAAACTTAACTTGGTTGTCACCATGTTAATTTGATTTTCCTTAACCTTTTGAACATACTAGGTAGTTACCTTGTCTTAGTGTGTTACTTTGTTAAGTCCTTACTCTAAATGTTGTCACATTTATCTTTATGCTTTGGTTGTAACCATATGCTTTACCTTTGTCATGCTTTTATTAACATCATGTTTGAATGTTATACTTTGATTGACATCATGTTTGAATATCATATTTGTTCATACCATCCATACTCAATCATACTTCTTTTTTACCTTGTCAAGTTATCTCCCCAAGTGATGTTAGCTTGTTAGCTTCCATCCGTAAATTGCCTTCCATTTGTTAATCCAAGGAAAGTCTCTCTATTGACTCAAATGTCATAGATAGCTCATCATCACCCATCACCCATTGACCTTGTTAGATTCATTAGGTTTTTGAGTCTTAAACTTAGATTAGAATAAACAAACCTCTTGACTTTGTTAAGTCAAGTAAGTGTTAAGACCTTAACACTTAATTCCCTCAAATCTTGATCATAATCAAGTATTCATCCATCCCTATTTAGGTGAACTACAAATGCTCTGATTCCATCCTTGTAAGGATATGTAGGCACAAGACCATGAAGTTTTGGCGAGCATACTTAGTGACCAAGCCTTTAGGTTCTTATCTTTCACCATATAACCCAAACACAAACAATAGCAAACAAATATCACAAATACTAGTAAGAGGTTCCTATAGAGTACTATAGATACCTAGGGTGCTAATACCTTCCCTATGTATAACCAATCCCCGATCCCCAAAATCTCTTAGCATTGTTGTTACATTGAAAACTTAGGGTTTTTTTACAATCTTTACCCTTTCCCTTGGATAAATCAAAGCTCAGTGGTGAATCTTTAAGAGATTTGTGATTCAAGTTTAGTCAATAGCTTGATATCCAATTTTCACTGCAACAAATATGCTCCCATTTTATTTAAAAATGAGACTTAGGCCAACGCTTTAACAAAAAAACGCTTCCATACTTGCAAAATAGACAGCGCTTTTAACAAAAAAGCGCTTCCTAAATGAGACATTAGACAACACTTTGAAAAAAAGCGCTGCCTATAGTGGAGAATAAAAAGCGTTTTTAAAGAAAGCGCTGCCTAAAAGGGACTTAAAAGATAACTAAAAGATACATTAGACAGCGCTTTTAAAAGCGCTGTGTAAAGGGGGACAATAGAAAGAGCTTTTCAAGAAAAAAACGCTGCCTAAAGGTGACAATAGAAAGCGCTTTTGAAAAGAAGCGTTGCTTAAAGGGGACATAAGACAACGCTTTTACATTTAAAAAAAAGCGTTGTCTTTACCTACAACAACGCCAGTATATGCAGCGCTTTTAAGCGTTGTCTATTCCCAAAAAAAGCGTTGTCTATTCTCTTGTATGGCGTAGTGAATAATAATGGAAAATCCCTAACACTAACAGAGGATCGAGTGGAAAAAAAGCCCATGACGGAAAGAATTTTTCCTCTTTTGCCCGAAATGGCTAAACCAAATGGCAAGGATCCATTTCCAAATGAAGATGATGAAATGCTAACATAAAATTTCAAATATGGATCAAAGAATGATTTTGATGTTATCTCTAATGTTGTTTATGCTTTTCCCAGTGAGTTTGATAGGATCACTGAGGTAATAGAAGAAGAGGATGATGGACTTCTTGAGGAATTACCAAACCATAAGCCTTTATGTTACTATGTAATGAATAACAATTGCGTAGATGAATATAAAGCCATTTTCAAAAGGCCTGGTTTAGGAATGCAACAACAACTGAAGCCCCCTTTCATATGCGCTAAGGTTGATAACTTAGGGGTTAAAAAAGTCATAGTAGATGGAGGGATAATAGTTAAGCTAATGCCACATTCTTTATTAAAGAATATTAGCAAATATGACACTGATTTAAGACCTCATAACATGGTTTTGTCCAACTACGAAGGAAAATAAGAAAAGCTTTAGGAGTCATACAAAATGACTTTTTTTTGTAGGGAACTTTACAAGACCAACATTATTTATGGTCATCCTGACCATGGAAAATTATAACATATTTATTCGTAGGGAATGAATCCCTAGTGCGGGAGATATCCCTTCGACACTGCACCAGAGGATCTCGATTTGGAAATCTAATAAGATTGTAGAAAATATTGAGGAAAATCAGATTTATTTCTTAAGTGAAGTAAATCATGTAGATAAGAAAAACTTCGACAGACAATTGGCGAACATTTTTCCATGTATGCCAGCTAGAACAGGATTTCCCCCGTTGGGAGATGTGTTTTTCTCAATGAAGTTACACCCTACACATGGGTTCATGTGGGAGTACAAGACCATCGGATGTACTAGATGGTCGGAGACGAATGATAATGATGATTGAGTCGAGCACACTTTTGCTCAAATTTCAGCTTACATGGCTGAAAATAGAAAAAAGGCGGTCCTAGAGGCTGACTCCCAACAAAGAATGGTTGTCGAAGCCATTACAGTTGAGTTTGATAAGACATATGAGATTGGTGAGAACCCAGTTTTAGACAGCCAGAGGCTTGATTGCATTTGCGATAATGAGCCATTGGGATTTGAAAAATATCAGTTAGCTTCAAGTAAGAGGGTATAAACTTAGGATCCGCTGGAAGATATTGATTTAGGAGATAGAGCAATAAAAAATCCAACTTACATCAATGCAAAGAGATATCCAAGCGTGAAAATCCAGATGATCAAATTGCTTAAAGAGTTTAAAAATTGCTTTGCTTGGGATTAAGATGAAATTCCAGGACTTAGTCGAGATCAGGGGGAGTTGAAATTACCTATTCGACCTAACAAGAGGCCATTGAAGCAAACGCCAATAAGTTTTGTGCTAGATTTTATATCAAATATCAAAGAGGAAATTGAAATGCTTATGAGAAATAAGTTCATACAAACTTCTAGATATGTCGAATGGTTAGCCAATATAGTCCTTGTTATTAAAAATAATGTAAATCTTAGAGTATGTATAAATTTTAGAGACTTAAATGTTGATACTCCAAAAGATGAATACCTAATTCTTGTAACAGAAATTTTAGTCGATTCGGAAGCAGGATTTGAATATTTAAGTCTAAAGGTGAGAAAAACACAAGAATGGTGGGTTGAATTATGTTAGCTTTTTCCTTCTTTTCAAAAAATTACTTATTAGATTCGGAACACAAAGTCTAGAATTTGAATCAGAGTTAAGTGTTTAGTAGCGGATTAAAGCAGTTCAGAGGTAGAAGGGATAGAAAGAGATACACAAGAAATTATCATGGTTCCTCTCACAAATCGAGACTAGTCAAGTCCCCTTGCACTTCCAAGGGATTTCATCATAACCAAAATTGTTTACAATTGCTCAAGCACAAAGCAAGAGACTTCCAATGCTCAAACACACAAGTAAGAGACTTTTAATGCTCACGCAAGCAAGAGACTTCAGATGTTCAAACACTTAACAACAGACTTTAAATGCTCAAGCACTTAGCAAGAGATTGTGAAAAACTACACTTGATATACAATCAGAGATGTAGAAAAAATACAACACAAAAAGACTCTTTAAGACTTAAGAATTTCAAGAGTATACAAGTTTTAAGAAATTCTAAGTTAAACTTAAGTTTTTTATTTGACAGAGTAACGTCTCTTTTGAATGTAAATAGTTTGTTATTTTTCTTCAAGTCTTCAGCTCCTTATACAGAGATAAATAAAAGAGTCTTTGAAGAGTTTGCACAAGAGAGTTTTGAGAAGCTTGATTCACAGACGTTGAGATGTTTCTTGATATGGTTAATTTCATTGAAAGCTCATTTGAAATCTCTTTGCTACAAAAGGAATTATACGTTGCATCCCATCTATCTTCTTCATATTTTTGCTTAAGTTTTCGCGTGATCAGAAGAAGACAAAATGTCCTCAGAGTATGATAGTAATCTATCATAATCTCCTCGATCCTTACATTTACTAGATCTTTAGAGTCTGAATCTCCAGAGTCTAGATCTTCCGAGTCTGACTCTTCAGAGTCTGGATCTTTAAAGGTTGACTTTATTCAGAGTCTGGATCTTCAGAGTCTACTCTTCAGTTTTTGATATTTCAGATCTCGATCTTTAGCTTCTCTTTAAAAGTCCATTCTCAGTAATAGTACTAGGTTTTCTTTAGAAATTTCATTCTATGATCCTATACACTCTGACATTTTTTAGCATGTCCTACTATTCTTTAAATACTTTGTTATCATCAAAACTTTAGGGATATGGTACAAACCAATTTTGTTCCGAAAATCTCCCTCTTTTCAATGATGACAAACACAAGTATTTAAAAACAATGGTTGTTAATTTAATTAATTAATTGAACTCATGATCTAAGGTTTGTAAGCTCCCCTTAAGTCTAATAGTACAAAATATTGAAGGTTCAAGAAGTACAAGAAATGAGGAGGGGTTTGAATTGGGTTTCAAGAATGATAGTTTTTCACAACCTAAAACAACACCATAAAAAACAAACAAAATGATAAAGATCACAAGGATTTTTATCCTATTTTTCATTTAACAAGGCTACCTCCAGTCCACCCACCTAGGTGATTTGTCTTAGACAAGGACTTAATCCAATAATCAAATATGATTACAAATGCAATGACAACCTGTCTCGACTTTCCTCAGGAATTTGAGCCAATTGGCCTCCTAAGAAAACTGATGGTCACTGACTCCTTAAGACCTGACGTACCTAGTCGCTTAAGAAGATTTCTCAATAATAAATTGTTATAGACTTCTTAAGAGCCTGAGCTAACTTGGTCGCTTGAGGATTATAATCAAAATTTTAATAATAGTTTTTATGTTTACAGATGCTTCTCAAAAGTAGATACACAAGTTTACAATCAAGTTTTACACCTAACAAGAATATATAATGATCTTTATTCTAAGTGTATAAGTTTAAGCAACACTTCTTATTTGTTTCTGAGTGAGAGTGTTTATGTAGTTTTGTGCGCGTATCAAGTCTGTTCGCCACGTTCTTCGATCTTCAATGTCTTCTTTAAATAGATGCAAAATAGATTCGTTTGAGGTGAAGATGAAAATACCCTCTAAGTATTAGTTGGAGAAGATAACTTCAAATGAAACACTAGAGTGGCGTTGTAGCCTGTAGTTGGTGAAGATGTTTGGACGCTGAAGACTTCTTTACACAGAGTATAGTACTTTATGGAAAAAGTAGTTTTGCTTATGTACATCTGTCACATCAAATATTTTGTTGACTTTTGGTCAACTTCCATTTAGAGGCTTCTGATATTTGTTGTTGAAGCTTGAGTATTATTTCCAAGGTCTATCTTCAGAATCTTTGGTGAAACTTCATAGTTTTTGGATGCTGGGTTCTAAGACTTCACAAGCAGATAGTCAGAGCGATATACACTACAATAAATAACGTTTTTCATGACGAAGCTTTCACCTCGAACAATAGAAAAATGAGGTATAAAGCCAAGACACACTACTTTTTATTATTTAAAAAAACAAAAAAAAACATAAATGCCCTCGATTTTTAAAATAACCGAGGTGAAAAAACAACTCAGTACAAGCTTTGATTCCCAGTTATCGTAGTTTATGATTTTATTTGTTTATAAGTGTAAACAAAATGTTCTAACCCTTCAGTTTTCTATTTAACCAAGGTAAAAAATAATAATATTTTACTATAAAAGCACTCGTTAAACAGATTTTACCCTGATCTTTACTTATATGAAGCCACCTCAAACTCGCAAGCATCATTCTTTGGGATGGATTGTAAGACAAAAAAAATCTTCAGTGTTCTTCTATCTTGAACAAAACATTTTTTCTGCCCTTGCAATCTATCTCACATAATGATGCTGATGTTGTCGTTGTTGTATTTTTACTCAGAGAAAAGAGCTTAACCAACAATGAAGTGAGCTCAACCTTTGAAAAGAGCTCAATTGATAAATTACAAGGGCAGAAAATCATTCTTGCTTCAAGTTAAATAAATAATGGAGCTTAACCAACAAATAAGGGGACTAGCTCAACCTTTGAAGAGTACTTAGTTGATAGATTGCAAGTGCAGAAATTCATTCTTGTTTCAAAAATATTTTTTTATGGGTATCCAACAAAATTTGGATATCCCCTAAGATTTGTTGTAAACAATGTTTTTTGATATTTTGTGTAAACAATGTATTTAAAAAAAATTTAAAAGAAACAGTCACCTCGGTTATCTTTAAAATCGAGGTGATAATTATTATATGTAGCCACCCTAAAGAGAGAAAATATTCACCACCGTCAATTTCTATCATGAGTTGCTACTACAAATCTCTGGGATAGATTTCAAGTGCAGAAAATAAAAATTCTCATTGGGAAAAAGATTTTACAATGTATTTGTAATATTCTATATAAACAATGTAATTTAAAAAAAAATAGCTTATTCACCTTGGTTTTCCACTTGGCCGAGGGGATAGTTAAACTTTTTTTTTTACTATATCGCCCTTAAACAAATCTTTGTCATCCATTTAATGTTTATCAACACTCAAGAATCTGCCATTAGCAATCCGCGTGAAACATAAGGGATATCCGTTATAAAAGCATGCTGAATATTGAAAATCTAACCTAAATGAAACATGAAGCGCTTTAAACCTAAAGATGTTTGGAAAATTTCTCTAAAATGGATTGCAAGAGTAGAAAATTACTTGGGTTTAAGGTTTATTTTCTTAAATATTTATTTGAGCACAAAATCAAATATTTGAATATTCATTTTATTTATCTAACCCTTATTTTGTTTTGCTTCAGAATCAAATGCATGCAAGATCCCTAGAGAATAATCTTGCACCCAACATTTAATCTTCCCCAAGACTCGACAATTTGAAGATCTAAAATCTAGATCTTCGTGGAATTTGATTTTTACCTAGATCTCTAGGGAATTTGACTTTTATTTTAAATAATGTAATATTATGTGTAAAGAATGTAATATTCTTGGTAAACAATGTAACAATTAAAAAAAATATCTTACCCCTCGGTTTTGAAGATAAATCGAGATGAAAAATACACTAGTTTTAAAAAGGACAAAAGTGTTGTTGTTGGGATTCGAACCCATGTGCATTTAACTTTATCTCACGGTTTTAATACCACCGAGATGATAAGTTGTGAGTTATCATGTCTCCCTCCATTACCTCGCTTTTATAGCCGAGGTATTATGCATTTTGCGTCCGAGATAACAAACGTTTTTTGTAGTAACGATATATATATATATATATATATATATATATATATATATATATATATATATATATATATATATATATATATATATATATATATAAGAGTCAATCTTGAGAACTTTTATTCAGAACGTTGACTTTGATAGATTAGAGTTGACTTGTTTAAACACTTCTTTTCATTGGTTCAGATTCTAGACATCTTCAGCGTCAGAATTTGTTCCAATTTTTCTTCACACTCAACAAATTGGTAAGAGTGCAAAATTATTCTCCTACATTTTGTTATCATCAAAACTTACGGAAAAATAATTCTTAGCTATCAGATTGATGCGCTTGAATGCTTATATATCTACTCCCCCTTTTGTCATCAACAAAAAGATCAAAGAATAAAGTAAGCAGGAAAAAGATACTAAAGAAAAATAATTTTAAACCATACCCATAGAATGAGCTATGAAATTAAAGATAATGATACACAACATTATTTCATATACATCTAACTCTTCATGTGTTTACAATGTTGACATTGTCACTATATTTTAGATACATCTAACTTGTTTGTATGTATCTGGATATGGCAACTGGATAGAGCTGAGGGGAGTTTTTTTTAGCATTAACGGTCCTACACCACCTCCAAAATAGGCCGGTATTAAAATTAAAACAATTAAGTTAGTTGTTTAGGCTTTATAATGATTGGTTAAATAGTTAGGTTTTTTTTTAACAAACGGTTAGTTACACTTAGGTAGTTATATATATATATATATATATATATATATATATATATATATATATATATATATATATATATCACTATGCCAATTAAGGAAAAAGACAGCGCTTTTTTTGGCCTTTAACAGCGCTTAAAAGCACTTCCTAAGGTGGCGCTGCCGTAGGTAAAGACAACGTTTTTTTTTTATGAGAAAGCGCTGCTAAAGGCAGCGCTTTACCTTTAAAAGCCCTCTCTAAAGTATGGCTTTAGCAGCGTTTTTAACTGAAAAAGCGCTTTCTAAAGTGGCCCTTTAGCAGCGCTTTTTCTGACCTTTTATGCCTTTTATTGGCATCTTTAGGCAGCGCTTTTTCAGGAAAAAGCGCTTTCTATTGTCCCCCTTTAGAGAGCGCTTTAAAAAGCGCTGTCTAATTTATTTTTTATTTTCACCTTTAGGCAGCGCTTTCTAAGGAAAAGCGCTTTCTATTTCCCCCTTTAGACAGCGTTTTTGAAAGCGCTGTCTAATTTTTTTTTTATTTTCACTATAGGCAGTGCTTTTTCTTAAAAGCGCTGTCTTTTCTTCACGTTTTTTTTAATGATTTTTTATAAAAATTAAATTTTCCCAGTTTTTTATGCAGAAACCTGTATACATTTTCATTCACATAATTAAACTATTGTAATCCATAAACCATCCACATAAACCATTCACATAATTAAACCATTCTAATCCTTTAACTTCTAAAAGATCTCCTAATATACAACAACTTCCAAAACTATACAATTACACTTCATAACTACACACCAACTTCCATATATACCTTATATGATTCTTTTCCCAATAAGGTATTCACACAATTCCTCCTTGATTTGTTCCAAATTATCTTTCGTGTAATGAGGACACGCGTATTCATCAAAGTACTACATAACAAAACACAATATGCATGATTTAGTTTAAAATAATAAATTATATGAAATATCCGATAAGTATTAAAATAAATCCTAAGTTATAAATCCATACCGTGATGAGAATCTCTAATCGATCCAAATGAAGGATTTCTCTCATAAACCTCAAAACGAAATAACCGCAGTCTATACCATTACGCTGACGAGGACACTACACATAGAAAAACAAATAAGAATTAATATATAGTTGTCTTGTGTTATCAAGTAGCATCACTATTATAAGCAACATTGTGAAATTTAATATACCTCCACTTTGATCCATGTAATGGTGGAAGCTTTAGACCGTGATACTCGAGCTTCTCTTTGTGCTCGGTATACTAGTATTGTTCTATAAAAGGAAAACGTAAATTTAGAACAATCTCACAGAAATAATTATATACAAATACACACGAATATTTAGAACAATCTCACTTACGTATCAACCAAATCCTTCATATTCTGATATGTTGTCCAATCATGATCTAATGAATTCAGATAATAGACCACTTCTCTTGCAGGATTAATAGCAACCAACAACCAGTGTCCACTGTAAAATATAACAAAAGTTTAAATGGATAATTTATACGCAAAAGATACAAAGATTAGAATGAAAATCTTACCCGTTTCCAGTATTATACGGTAAAAGATACAAACTTTCTGTACTGCTGGCCATAAATCTCTGGAGTAAGTGATCTCTTATTGAATTTGGATCAGTAGCAATTGCCGGTGCATTGACACGGGCGCAAGACAAGAAATGGAATATGTTTGACAATTGATTCCTGCGCATCAATTTGTCATACAAGCACCTTAAATAAAAACATAATAAACATTAGACTATTTTCATTGAAATGTGTAAATAAATTGTTCAACTAATTAAATAATAGATTGATCGGAGTACCAGATGTATGAATGCATAACACCGATGCCTAATTCAAGATGCCGAAAAATTTGTTCCATGTCCTCTTTTGCAATTATTTCGGAATGAGGAAAACTAAAAACACCTTCGTCCATGTCTATTTGACGAATAGCACCATCCATTAAATCTGATGTTGCCACAAGTGTTTCAAGACACATCCGAAAGCGAGGTGTAAGAGCTCTTTTTGCCTGCTGCCCGGTCTTTGTAGGAGCTCTTTTCTTGCTGGCTTGTTGTGAAACTTGAGCAGGAACCTAAAAATCATATAAGTTAGGTAAAGTAGAAAATCATGAATCTTTTGAATTCGGATCATAGAATAACACTTTCAATGTACCTCTTTTTGTGATGCAACAGACTCGTTGTGCGGAAAAATCCCTTTATCCTTAGATGCGGGTTTTGAAGGAGTCTAACATTACCATGTAAAAACATTCATAATTCTTTTCATAATGGTTCAGAATTAACTTTTGATTACTAAAACATTCATAATGGTTTTCAACATACCTCATCATCTATGAAAATGAGGTCTGCCGGCCATGCAACAAACGATCCTATTGCATCTCACAACAAAGTTGTCTCTGAAACAACGTCAGGGATCGGTAGCAACCCATCAAGCTCTAAAGCAATATCAACCGACACTTTCAGACATCCATCAGGGAGCGGTTTATGGTGAAGTAACTCTCCCAATTTGTTATGCACTTTTCCCTTGCCAACTATGCGATAAGTTGGTAACGATAAAAATAGCTAACAAGATGAAATGCCCTAAAGAAATAATAAATATGTAACTGTTAATGTGTATATATGTCAATTAAAATAAACGTGCTAATTTAATTAAAATAAATATATGTCAATTAAAATAAACGTGCTAATTACCTCGGGAATTTTCTGTTGACAATTGATACTAGCTTTGTCACTAGTAGCTTTCAACTCTGAACCGCGCTTTTCCGCCTCATATCTCTCTTTATCCTTTTGTAATTCACGGACTAGCGCTTGTAATTCCTCCAACGATTGCATCACTTCTTGATTGCTAGGATTTTTTCTCTTTGGATGCTTATACAAGGAAGATGGAGTCACACCAAATCCTTTACCCCTCACCCAACCGGAATACTCAGGAACATTTAGTACTCGACTAAGTATGCTCCTGCAATCCTCCTCACCTGTGGTTACGGATTTAGATAGAGTCTCCTGAAATTCATTGACATATCGAAAATTATTAGTGGGGATTAAAAATTAATTATATTTTAATAAAATTTCGATTAACTTAAAGACATAATGTTATACTTACACATTCGTCATAAACATGCTGAACATCTTCCCTAACAACTCCATCCTTGCCCACACGAGCTTCCTTCCACAAAACATGGTCTGGAAGTGACGTTTCTTCACTTTTCGTCTCTTCTAACTACACATTGAGATAAATAATAAGATCATCAATTATAACACAATAAGACAATTAATAAAATCATAGCATTTATATATACTTACCAATTTTTGCTGTAAGCGTGCATATCCCAAATGCCCTTTTCTGTATGGATACGCGGGTTTTGATGCTCTTTGGCGATTAGTGGCACTCAATTCCTGGATAAACAAGTTTAAGTCATATCAGAACAAACTAATGCAACAAGTATATAATACAATTAATAGACATGATAAATTAACATTACATTGAATTTTTCAGATTTTCGTTTGGCTACAAAAGTGCTCAATTCTTCAGAAGCAATCAAGTCCGTATACAACCGTGGAAGTTCTGCTTCAACAAAAATTTTTCCGCATCCCTACGATATTTGTTTGATAACATAGTTCGAAAGCCTCTGTGTCTTTTTCCGGCCAATTGAAGACAATACTTTTTTCGGCTTTCATCAATATTAAAAGACCTCTACAAAAAAAACATACACATAGAGTGTGTTAGTATAAGTAAATTAAAGACTTAATCGTCAACAAAATCTAATAACATCAATCATATTTGGTAAGTACCTGTATCTCAGTCCATATTTTATCTTTACCAGCTTGCAACAATGGATTCCTCCAATTATCACTGGTGATTGGAATGTGCTGAGGGACAAGGGAACCTATGTAACTAGTCAACATTGAACCGTTTGGCTCAATTAGTTAGTTTTTATCACTCCAATGTACATCAAATTTGATCCCTTTATCTCTTGCATGGATGATTGACTTCATAATTGTTATTCCTCGTTTAATTTCACTTTCTACATTCTCAGGTCTTTCATTTTTATCATGTGTCTCGTGTGAGTCTTCCTGGTTACTAGCCATCTGACCTGTAAGAAAGAAAAAAACAAAAATTAAATGACAAATATAAAAATCCATAATCCATAATCCATTGAATATATATAACATGACAACTATTTAATATTATTAAATGATATAAGCTATAATTTTATAACTAGTACCTTTTTCACTAACGTCTCTTTCTTTTCTTGGTTGGAATATGTTCTACCCATCTCTTAACAACACAGACGGTTGGATTGATCCAAATACCCTCATTATGATCATTTCTAGTATATGATTCATTCGCTATAATATTTTCATCTTGATCATTTCTAGTAAATGATTCAATATCAACATCAATATCACCTTGATCTCCAATGTTTTCATCAATTACTTTGTTAGATAAAAGCACTATAGACCATTTTGTACTTGTCGGAATAGTGACTTAGAACACTTGTTTAGCTTGAGAGGCTAGAATAAAAGGCTCATCTTTGTACCCCACCCTATTAAGATCCACTTGCAAAAATCCCGACTTATCCATTCGTATGCCATTATTATTTTCAACCCACTTGCAACGAAATATAGGAATCTGAAACTTCTCATAATCAAACACCCAAATGCGCTTGATAACCCCAAAATATGACAGATTTGTAAATTTGGGGTTTAAGTCCTTCACACTTGAAATGTGCATTGCTTCTGCTACCACGGTGACACAACTATTTTGCACAGTACTTTTATCATCTTGTTCTTTGGTATAAAATGTGTATCCATTAATTGCGTATGCACTATAAGAAAACACAACCAAACTTGGACCATATGCTAAACATCTCAACCTTTCTGTTATTGAAGCGGGATCTGAATAATACTCTGAATAAATATGATCCTTAAACCAATGTATGAAACTTTGATTGTGCTCTCGTATATATATGAAAAAATATTGTTTTAGTTCTTTAAGTTATTTTAAAATATCAAGTTAGTCCTTTAAGTTTTTTTTGTAAAGCTTTGGTCCTTTATGTTAAGTAACGTTTGCGTCGTTGACCTTTTTAAAAATCTCTGTTATAATAAATTGCAAACTCATATACCATTTGAACAGGTTTTTCACGCTGATCACGAATATGTAATTAGTTTTACGTTTGATCGTGTATTTTGGTCGGATCGAACAATTTTTTATTATGTATTTGCCCACTTTTTCCCTGATTCTCATGAACCGTAACTTGTTTGATAATTTTGATTGCATATTTGTGACCAGCGCGAAAAACCAGTTCAAATAGTAAATGAGTTTGCAATTTTTTGTAACGAGGATTTTTAAAAAGGTCAACGACGCAAACGTTACTTAACATAAAGGACCAAAGCGTTACAGAAAAAACCTTAAAGGACTAACTTGATATTTTAAAATAACTTAAAGGACCTAGACATATTTTTGCCATATATATATATATATATTTATAGAGAGAGAGAGAGAGAGAGAGAGAGAGCGAGAGAGAGAGAGAGAGAGAGAGAGCTCTATATTGTAATCATGCATGTAACTCATTCACTTGCTCTTCCTTTTCAATGATGGTGAATTTCTTAAATGGCAAGTTTTCCATGTTTAACATGATATACTTAGAAAATTATGTACCTTTGTGTAGCGAGCGATTTTTGTCGGTTACGCGACCACCTTATTGCTGGGTTTTCCTCACCGCAATGGTAGGAGGGGGTGCTACTTTCTGATTTCTTATTTATCCCATGAAGCTGGAAGGGAAAGGGAAGCTATCTAAAACTAACCTTGCATGCGAATGTTTAACTGAAAAAACGCTTAAAAGAGATTCGGGGAGTCGGGGTCAGGTTATACAATGGGGAGTTGTCAATTACCCATCCTATATATGGTTATCCACAGGATATTAGCTTTAGGTTTCACTTTGTACTTGATAGTGTTTATCCGTTAATGGGTTGGGAAAGTTTCTTGGGAAATATGAGTGAGTGAGTGAGTTTTTGTTGATGTTCGGGTGTTTTTGGTAAGGTACTGGACCTAAGTTTGGATTGGTATGAAGGTACTGGACCTAAAGTTTTTTATTAGTATGCTCGCTAAGATTTTGCAATCTTATGCCTACGTATTCCCGTTTAAAAGAAACAGGGAAATCAGAGCAATCGTAGTTCCTCCTATTCTAAGGGAGGAAAGAGATGTTTTGGTGTCTTGTTCAAAGCCCAAGATTGAAGCTAAAAGGTTGAGTATTTGTGTCTTGTTCAAAGCCCAAGATTGAAGCTAAAAAGGGTGACTGAGAGAGAACTTGTCATCTCTAAAGAGGGATTGTTGATTTTTGTGTGCCTTGATCAAAGCCCAAGGTTGAAGCTAAGAGGTTGATTGACTCCACTAGGGAAGTCCTTATACAAAGCTTAAGAGGAGGCTAGAGATGACCGACTCAACAAGAGAGTGTTTATATCTGTCTTGTACAAAGCCCAAGACTGAGGCAAAAAAGAGACTGACTCTTTGGGGATATCATTATACAAAGCCTAAGAGGAGGCTAGAAGTTTGACTTTTCCGGGGAAAATGTTCTATCTGTCTTGTACAAATCCCAAGATTGAGGCTAAAAGTGGTTTTGACTTCGCTAGGGAGAGTTTGTATGTGTCTTGTACAAAGCCCAAGATTGAGGCTAAAATGAGTTTGACTCTGCTTGGGGAATTTATTTCTCGAAGCCTAAAGAAGGCTAGAAGGAATTGACTTTGCTGAGGAAGATATTTGTCCCAAGCTTAAGAGAAGGTTATGGAGATTTATGTCTTGTACAAAGCCCAAGATTGAGGCTAAAAGGGTTTGACTCAACAAGAGAGTGCTTTTATCTGTCCTGTACAAAGCTCAGGATTGTGGCTGAACAAGCTGGAGAAATCATTATACAAAGCCTAAGAGGAGGCTGACTTTTGCTAGGGGAAATCTTTATACCAAGCCTAAGATGGGGCTGGAAAAAGATTGACTCAACAAGAGAGTATTTTTATCTGTCTTGTACAAAGCCCAAGATTGAGGCTAAAAAGGTTGACTCAACAAGAGAGTCTGAACAGGTGAGTTGACTCAACAAGAGAGTCTGAACAGTGATGGACTCAACAAGAGAGTCGGAAAAGGTGATTGACTCAACAAGAGAGTCTGAAAGTTGATTGACTCAATAAGAGAGTCTGAAAAGGTTAACTCCGTTGGGGAGAATCATTATACAAAGCCCAAGAGGAGGCTATCTGTGATGAGGAAAGGAAGGGTCATTATACAAAGCCAAAGAGGAGGCTATCTTCTGTCGGGAATCATTGAGATCCCGAGGTGGGTCCAAATGGGGAATCAACTCTTGCTGAGGATTACAGAAGAGTTGAGGTATCAGGAACCTTGAGGTTCTGATTTGGGATAGTGTTATACTGATGATAACCTAACCCTGGTTGGGGAATTTCCAGGAGAGAGACTGGGTTTCAGCTCTGCTGGAGATTGATAAAAAATGACCGGGGTTTCTTCCTATGTTTGTAGGGAACTTGAGAATGCCTTTGAGACTCAAGGGGATTATACTGCCCGAGTCTCCTGGTGTGGAAGAGTTTTATCTTTTGTATGATACCCAAGAGGAGGCAGGTGTTTTAAGGGATGAGAATCAACCCTAAATTGGTCTGAGATTTGACACTGGAAAGACTGCTCTAGCAAAGGATGACTAAGTTCTGTATTATACCTTTAGGAGGTCTTCAGGGTCCTTGTATTAAGCCCAAGAGAAGGCATGAGAACTTCTAAGAAGCCGGAGGGTCCTTGTACAAAGCCCAAGAGGAGGCGGGGATGCTTTTAGGAAGCCTGTGGGTCCCAAACCAAGAAAAGTTCAAGAAATGCTATTCACCGAGAATAGATCATTTAGTGAAAGTTATGAGGTTTGAAGAAACTCAAGAGATGTTATTCACCAAGAATAGATCAACTCTGGGGAGTAGAATTTCTTTGACAATTTCTAACAGTGACAGCCTGAGAAAAGATTCATGAAGAATACTGCCTTTCTCTTTGTTCCATATTGTTTAAGCCGAAGAGAAGGCAAGACTGTATCTGGAAATCCTATGGGGATCTAGTTTTGTCTATTTTTAAGAGTGACCAACATGGCTTTACTTAGTTCTAGACCTAGTTGCCAGGAAAAACTCTAAATAACTATACTAGTATATATACAGTTGATATATGACAAGTATCTAAAGGGTATGAAAGAAGACTAACCGTGCGCAGCTTCCCACAATACAATTATATTTATATGAAAGCGAGTAAATGAAAGTTGTTTAAAACTTACAGGTGAGCAAGCTTCCATGTTGTATTGTTAGTTGTTCAAGGAAATTAAAGAAAGTTTTGATAACAACATGTATGTTGAATCTAAATCAAGAGGGAAATTGTTTTGAAAAGATTGTTGGGGCTTATACTCAAGGAGAGACCCAAGGTTTAACAGTGATCGCACCGTTGTTTTGAAAATCGCAGAGGGACTTATACAATAACTAAGGCCCACAGAGGTTTATTTACAAAAGGGTTGGGTCTTACAACTCAAGGAGAGTCCTAAAGATGTTTTAGAAAAGAGAGATGGGACTTACAACACAAGGGGAGGCCCAGATGATTTTGTTTTAAAAGGCGACGACCGCGCCGGGGTTTTGAAAATACAGTGGGGCTTATACAGCATCTGAGGCCCAAAGATTATTTATTTACAAAGGGGTTGGGTCTTACACTCTCCCAAGAGGCCCAACGAGTGTTTGAAAATTAGAAATCAGGAAGAAACTCTAATTTTTGAATTAACATGGTATTTTTCAAAGGTAATTTAAATAATAAAGGATAAAATATCAATTATATTCAAAAACTAGTTGTACACTTTGGAAAATATTTTGGAAAATAAAGTTTAATCATATGAAAGCTTAAAATCCAATTAATTTTGAAAGATCAAAGTGAGAATTCCATTTAAAAAATGTTTAAAAACAATTAAAATGAAATTAATTACAAAAATTCTAATTATATTAAATAAATAATATAAATTGGATTTTTTGTGGAATAAAATACTTTTACATTTTTGTGATTTTTTGCAAAAAGAACCAATAAAAAATAATTAAAAGTGAGAGAGAAATTAATTTTCCAAATCATTTAAAATAATATGACAAATATTTAAAAAAAATGGAAAAAGGGCTAAAAAAAGGGGTCTGGGGCGAGGGGGATTCGAACCCCAGACCTCTAGGTTGCAGTGCGTGCTTCTACCACTGGGGTGGTGATACATCCGTGTATCAAAGCCACCCTAGAAATACATAAGGCATGCCTTGTTTTAGGCTTGGCCAAGGCAAGACAAGGCAAGGTTTTGGACCAAAAACGTAAAGGCTATAACTTTCTCATTTCTCCATGGATTGGGACAAAATTTAGGTCTATCCTGCCTAGAATTTCACAAGGAATCCAATGGTGCCCTTGGTTTTTTCAGATGAGGTCCTTATTTAAAAACCCGATAGTGTTTTTGAAATAGTCCTATAATTGCATTTTCTATACTAACACATGGTACAGGTAAGGATTGCATGGAATATTGGTTCAAACACAACATATATAACATGCATGAGAGGTTTATGATCAGTGGACTTCAAAACAATGCATAATTTAGAAAGTTCAAGTGATGATGCACTTACCTCTTAGAGCTTCTTATGCAATCTGCCAAGTTTCTTGTGCCAGAAGTGAATTGATGCTGTAGACACTCTCAATTGATCCCTTAGAAGCTTTTAGGATGGTTAGAACCAGCTGGAATCCTCAGGAACAAGTTTTAGCTCTTTCTTGCAAAAGGGGCAAAAGTGACCAATATGGCAACTCTCTCAAATGGTGTTCCAGGTGTGTGGAACCATTTGGGACAGTTCAAGGATGATATTTAGAGTGTGTTTGAGGTTTTATCTGGTTTTAAAAGTGACTAAATCAAGTCATGGCTTGAAAAATGCAAAAAAAAAGTCCAATTTTGAGGTTTTGAGAGGGGACTTTGTGATTTTGGTGTTACAGGTCACATATGAGAGTTTGGACAGCTTAGATATGACATATTGGATGTGTTTGGATCATGAGCTGTGATGGAATTGCTCTCTAACTCAAAAAATCAGAGATACCTTGCATAAGAAGGCATTTTGGCCTAAAGAGAGGGATTTTGAGGAAAGCATCAGTTTGGTTGCTTTGGTGTACATAAACTAAGCACAAATGAGCTCTATTTATAGTAGAGCAAGTTTGTTTTGCAAGAAATAGTGAGTGGTGGCTGCAGCAGGCCCTTGTCCAATGTTATGCAAAAGGAATCTCAAGTCTCCTCTAGCCATTGACTAGAGGTTAGGGCACAAGCCTATGGTTCTTTGATTAAGAGCTTATGCTTGACTCATTCAGTTAGGAATGTATCAGTCCATGCCACCTTGGTGTATCCATTAAACGCGTTGCAACAAAATTGGAGTCTTGGCACCTTTTTAGCTCTTTTAGGTTTGGCATGGCTACTTGTAGATTCATGGACTTTGGAGGCTTGGAGATCAGATCACCCCCCTTGGATTTGATCCTCAGATGTGTCTAAAATGATGACAAGGCTTGGATTTATCAGATTTGGACAAATCGAGCAAAATGCACAAAATCTGCCAATTCTGTCTTGAAAAGAATCAGTTCATGATGCCATGTTTCAAGGGCTGTATCTCCTTGCTCAAATTGAATTTGAAGATGATCTGGTACTTGTTGGAAAGCCCTCATGGCATATTTTAACTTTTATGTCCACCCCTTAACCTGGTTTGGCTTGGATCAAGGTGAAAAATGTCCTTACATTTGGGAAAAAGTAAGGCAGATTTTGACTTAGTGAAAATTTCACTAAGTGTTGGAAAAATGTCATTTTCATGTTTTCAGCCATTTGATCACTCCATAACTTAAAATCCATGAAGAATTGGAATGATATGTAGTTGACACTTTGAAAGTATGCCATGAGAGCTACAAATCCATCTATGGTCCATCCAAAATGGTTGCTTGGATCTCAAGTTATGGTCCTTGGAAGTTGGTACCCTAGCCACTTTGTTCCATAACTTAGAAAAATTCTAAGTTTTTTAAGGTTACCCCTTTTACAAGTTAACTCACTTTTTTTTATTTTTCTTGATGAATGATGATTCCAATCACATATTAACATTGTTTTAAGGTCAAAGAACCATAATTGTGAAAAATTCCAAAAAGTCAAACTTGATTTTGTGCACAGTTGACTTTTTATCGGATGAAATTCAAACCGTGCGATCCTTGGTGATATCAAGTCCTTGACCTAAATTAAACCTAATGGATACATTCCATAGGTGTTATAGGGGGTATTAAATCATGTCCCAAGGTTTGGGAGCATGTCTTTGTCAAAAGTCAAAGGTACAGTTGACTTTTCCCTCGAAACCCTAATTGTGGTCCTGATGAAATTGAAACTTGTAGATCAAGCTTCTTGGATCAATCCATTGTTGCAAATGGATCAATGTAGTGTATTATAGACCCTCAAATTATGTCTTGAGGTCTTGGCTCATGTTTTGTCCCAAAAGTCAACTTAGGGGTGAATTAGGTCAAGAAACCCTAATTCCTGATTTTTGGGTAAATGCAACCCCTAAGGTTAAATTGACTTGATGATTAGGTCCATGAGGTACCTTAGAGTATATTGGGTTATGCTTTGAAGCATTGGCTCATTCCCAGAGGAAAATTTCCATCTGGAGGCCTCAATCGACCAAAACCCTAATTTGGTGACACTGGCGATCTTGAGACTTGATCCATTTGGAATGTTGCAACCTTGTGCTTGATTCTTGATGTGGGAGTCATCTTGTTCCTTTATAGGTGTTTGAGAGGTTAGACTAGTTGAAGATCATGTCATTCCTTGATTGATCCTTTGTCTAAGGCTCTGAGAGGGCTTGAAACCCTAATTCTTGTTTGTGGTGAATGCTCAAACATCTCTGAGGAGATTGATGAGGCATGATGGTTCATCCATATTGTGATGATGATTTACACAATGATGGGAAATCTTGGTGGTCAAAATTTGGGGTATGACACTTTTCTACACTCTTAATTCATTTATCTTTCTTTTCTTCTCAATCCCCCTTCATTAGCTTTTGTCAATTATACAGATTTCTCCACAAGTTCATCAAATTCTTACTACCTACACCCATATGAAAACATTTTTATTGTTCTTGTTGCACAACCTTTGGATCACAAACATTATCATTCTTAGACAAGATCTATGCATATTGCTTTGATCTCCGAGAATAAATAAATACTTATTGATGGCACACTCCCCAAAACCCATGCATCTGATCCCCTCTACTCTCATTTGAGTTGATGTAATAAAATGGTTTTTTAGCTTGGATAATTGTTCTATCATTTAGTCAATTTCTCAATCTGTTCTTTAAATTAAAATCGCAGTTAAAGTATGGAAAAATCTAAAGTCTCATTTCTGACAAAGTTGTGTTTTTATAATTTCTTATATCTATGAAGATTTATACAAGATTCTTCAAACAAATCATGATGTTTCAAGTCATTTTACTAAGATGAAGAAGTTGAGAAAAATAAACAAGAAGGGGGTGAATTGTGTATGGGAAAACTCGTTGCGCTTCTGAACTCAGAACTTCAGAGTTTGAACTATGTTCAGAGTCTGTTAACAGAATATGTAGTAGCAGCGGAAAAAAAGTTCAAAAGTAAATGCAAGCAACACACAAAGATTATCCTGGTACATCTCCTCAATTGATAGTAGTCTAGTCTCCTTACCTTAGCAAGAGCTTTTGACTATGATCAAACTGATTACAAATGCTTAAGTCATTGCACAAAACTTCTTGCTCAATCAACCTTGAATGAGACTTCCTTGCTTAAGTTGATGCTCAAGACTCCATGCTTAAACCCTTGGTTCAAGACTTAGTTACTCAATCAACCTTGAATGAGACTTCCTACTTAAACCTTTGGTTCAAGACTTCCTTGCTCAAGCACGCAGGCAATGGACTTTTTCTACTTTAAACAAAATTTTTAGTAGATGAGATAATTTTATACTTTGATACACAATGAGAAGTATAACAGTTGTTCCACAATCACAAAGGTTTACAGAATTTCTAAGTTTTCTAAGATAAATCTATGAAAAGAAATCTTAAGATCTTATACTATAACAGTTACTATAACAACTCAGAGTTATGCTTAGATCTTTCAATATGTTGTTATGTTGTAACCTTCCATTGAGTCTTCAACTTCCTTTTATAGAGAAAGAAAAAGAGTCATTAGAGGTTTGAACAATAACAAACTTAGTTAAGAAGTATGCAAAGAGAGACGTTGGAGACTTGCGTGTGATCAAAAGCTTTGTCCATTTAATAATAGCATTGTCCATAACACCTTTTGAGTAAGTATGTATCTACAAAAAGGTAGTATAGGTTGAAGAGGTCACATCACCATCCTTGAGCCTTGCAAACCTAAATCGTAGTTGATTGTGTCCAAAAATCTAGAGCTTTAATAAGACAAGTCTACTTTGGTGCTGTGTACGGATCAACTACTCTCCACGTCTTCAGAAACTAAGCTGTCATCAAAAGCCGAGTCATGAGATCAGAGTGTGATGCCTTCAGAGTCTGATGAACATATTCAGATTTTGATCAGCCAGAATCTGAGTATTTCTTCTTCACTTGTGCTTTCAACAGGATTAATGATGACCTCTTTAGTTTAGGATCCTGCACACTTGAACATATGTTAGCAAACCCTATTATTCTTTCAATACTTTTTTTATCATCAAAACCTTTTAAGGGCATAAACAAATATTGTTCCAACAATCTCTCCCTTTTTTATGATGAAAAATAAATGTATGTAAGAACAATGGTTGATGAATTAATTAACACAATTTAATATCAGAGTATGATGTTTGTAAGCTCCCCCTAAGTTAGACAGTCCATTAAGGTGAGGTTTGTAAGCTCCCCCTAAGTATGATAGTCCATTAAGACGAGGTTTGTAACTTCCCTTAACTTCTTACTTATATTAATTGAATCTTATAATTTAATTAACAAATTCTAACATTAGGGTCTAAGGTTTGTAAGCTCCCCCAGAGTTTGACAGACCTTAGGTTGAGGTTTGTAAGCTCCTCCTTTAATATGATAGTTCTTAAGTTGACGTTTGTAAGCTCCCCTTAAGTCCTATCTAAGTTAATTAAATTTCTCATTAAAAATAATATGTTAAGAAGAAAGAATTTACCAAAATGATGAATAATTAGGGTCCAGGAAAATTAAAAGTATTTAAAAATACTTTTAACCTTCTTAAATATTTCCATGTATTTTCTCCCCCTTTTGTCATCAACAAAAAGTGAGTGTAGACATGTCAGCATAGAAGAAGACAAAAATATTTAATAATACAAACACATATATGTGAAGGATTAATCCAATACTGAGAAATGACTAAAATGGTTAAACTGATTTTACGTTTCTCAAGATGTCACACGTCATTCAAGAATATCAACCATCAGAAGTCATCCCTGCAAGCATTAAAAGCTCGGATGTTTCATCTTCCCATTTGCAATGTTCAAGACACACACCTGTCGAAACTGTAATACAGCAGCAAGCAAAAATATTAAAGTAACCCAGTTTTGTCATATCCACAGTGTCATACCCCAAATTTGCCCTACCCTTTCATTTTTCTTATACTTAGCATGTTGTTGCTTCATGGACTTCTCTCAAGATCATCATATGGTTTTTGGCCATAATCCTCTGAAGTTTAGGCTATGGAAATTTGATTTGTACTCTTTGTAATTAGAGGCTCTTGCAAGAATGTTAGATTCAGGTGAAGAAACAAGAAAGATGTACCCTCATTCTTATGACCAATCAGTCAAGACATGATCAATTGGCTTCAAGCTGATTTTAGGTTATTCTAGTACAATGATTAGAGTATATTTCCTCAAGACCAGGCTTAAGATTGCTTGAAGTTTTAAGTCATGTATCTCAAGATGATTTTTAACCATATTCCAAGTGTGACACTGAGGCTATATGGTTAAACAAGCTAAGGAATGGTCATTCTCGATTCAAGGAAAAGATGATTCATCTTTAGGCCGTGTTCGCTTTTAATCCAAGCTTGAATTGGTTCAAAATTGGTGAATGGTTTTAGCACATATGCAGGTAAAGTTTCTAAGATCCCATGTCATAAGCAATATGTGATCAACGTACATGCTCAATTTAGGTTATGGTTACGAATTATATCAAAGCATAATTGGAGTGTGTTACAAGTGGCTGTTAAACTCCCAAAATTCTTCCAAGATCATGACTAAACGGTTAAGTGGTTTTAAGACATGGACAGTGCCTTTGTAACTCATATTTTTAAAGGCCATGATTGGAGTTCGTTACTTCAAGCCACACTAGAGTCTGATTCAAATTACAAGTTTTAAGGCCATGATCTCAATATGTTTTGGAAATAATCTAAAGAGATGCTAAGCTCGTTTTGAATTACTTTGTGGAGCTTTGGTTCACATATACTAGCATCATGATTGCAAAAGACAAGTTAATCATCATTGAACCCATTCAAAGCACAAGTCAAGCTTCATAGCCAATGTGTTTCAAAACGTGAATAACTTTTTCATGGTTTGCAAAGCGTGAAAGGATTGTTAGGAAGGCATACACACCTAAGGATCATGGTGTGTCTTTTAATTATTCTTTAAGAAAGTATTATCAAGACATACAAGCCTTTCATCATAGTACATAAACAAGTTTCACTCATTCTAAACATATACAAGAAGCCCATGGATTCGAATGAACTCCAAAAATACACAACTCATGCCACAAGGTTACAATGTTTCAAAGTACATAAACTACAATTTTTCAGTTTCAACATAAGCAAGGTAACAAGGCAAAAAAAATACAAAATTGGTTACAAAGGTACTTTATACAGGAATACACAAGGTTACAATGTTTAAGTTTCTAAGCTCTGCACTGCAGAAATTTAAACCTCGAACTAAATAATGTAAAACAACCCCTATTGCTACAAACATGCCAAGACTTGAAAACCGTACAGCTTTCGTGACCATACTCACCAAGCCATGAAATGCGCAACATCACCACCAAACCGTACCATTTTCACTGCTCCAAACCTGTGACCTGCGAAAGCAGCACTAACCACAAACCAACGCACATGCTAGCATCAGTACAACAATGACTTGTGCATAAACAAGACCAACAAATTCTACACCAACAAACCGTACTACTGCTAAAGCCAAAAAACTCGATTCCCACCAAGACCACTCCAAACAACAACCGTCCAAAGTTTCTGCACAAGCCTGCAGCACAACAAAACCACATCCCCATTTGAGAGTAACAATACAACAGAAATTGAAAGGGTGAGAAAATCATTGCAAAAGCAAGAAGAAAATAACAAAAGAAACACCATATAATACTCACCCCTGTATCTTGATTCACAACACTCTTTCCACCTTCTTGCCAACAAGATCCACCATCACACCCTTCAGCTTATACCCTCCGACTCAACTCACACTAAACCGTCTCCGCACGATTCTGACAACTTCAGCAACCTTAACAACAAGAAACCATTTTTTTCAGCAAAACCTCTCTTTCTTCTCGCGAACCTGAACAAAAATTCCTCCGTCTCAATCACCAGACACAAAAGAACCCTAGCCGCTATAACTCTGCTAAAGCGACTCACCCTTCTCAACTCTTAACAGCAACACACGCCACTAAAAAGACATCAAATCATCAAACATCAAAGGCGGCTTCTCCCGTGAAGCATTTCCAGCAGCACCATGGTTCTGATAGCTTGAGAGAGGTTGATAAACCTGTTATGGTTCATCTTCTTCCTTCGCCGACAACATCAATTGCATCAACGCAACAACGTCGATCAAACATTGAAGACAAAGAAAAAGATCCGCGTGAGAGAGATTCGAGTAATACAGAGGGAGTATCGAACCGCCGCGCAAGCTTGAAAAAGGAAGCTGGAAAACCGCCGCCGGAAAAGGAAAGCGCTGCAGCGAGAAAGACGAGAGCACCATTCCGTGCGTCTGGAACGTCCGAGAATTTGTGTTTGAGGTATTCTTTTTGTTGATTGTTTTCTGAACATGGTGACGATGTTTTATCGTGTTTGATACATTTCTTTGAGCGGGTATTTTTCTTTGGAAATAGGAGAGTTTTGGGGTTTTGGTTTTGACATCTGAGCTTGGATTTAGAATCAGAGCCTTTGGTTTAGTGGGGGTGGGGGCTGAGTTTTGGATTTCGCCGGAGAAGACGGTGGCGGCCGCCGCGCGCCGCCACTTCTCCGGCCGCGATGTAGGTTTCCGGCGAAGATATTTAAAGTGAGAGAACGTGAGAGGATATTTAGTCCTGTTTTGAAATGGTCAGTTTTGTTTTATTTCCATTTTATTTCCAATGCATATGGTTTGAGTTGGCAAATGGGGGCGGTGACACATGTCACCGTCATGTAGAAACAATCATCTTCATCAGCCTTCTTTGATCCAGCCCAATCTAACCAGAAACCCATCACCGTGTACCCTCATTCAGCACCCTCTGATGGAGTCACTCTTGACTCAATAGTAGATCACACGCTCAGGATCTCAGTCAACGGTCAACTGAGTTGACCGAGGGTTTGTGATAGACCCTCACTCGCTTGGGCTTGGTAAGCTTTGGGCTTAGTTTAGTTTTTATTATTCATACCCCATGTTACTAACAAGTCTGGCCTAGTTTTTTTTTTAGCATGCTTTTATTTTAATCCAAAACATTTTAAAAACAATTTCTTAAAAAAATTAAAATACTAATTTTCTTTAAAAAAAAACTAGAGATTTGTTTACTAATTAATTTTATTAAAATTATTTATTTAATATTAACTAATTATTTTAATGATTAGTTTTATTAAATATTTGATTTTAATTTTATTAATTTTATTAATTCAATTTCTTTAATTTCTAAAATTCTTTTTCATAAATCAATTTCCAATTAATTTTATTAAACCACTTTATTTAATATTAATTAATTTTAATAGTTAATTTTATTAAATATTTTAGTTTAATTTGATTAATTATTTGATTTTCACCTTTTATCTAAAAATCTAAAAAACAATTTAGTTTAGAATTTCCCTCCTTAGATTAACCTTAGGAATTTAGGATATTGACTAACTAACATGTTTGATTTCATTTATTCCCCACTTTGTTTGATTTTTGATCTTTGGATGGTGTGTATAATTTTCTCTTGTGGATTTATTTCATACCTTGATTATATTTATGTTATTCCTATTACACTTGTCCAAACCAAAAATCTTTTTTCAAACTAATACCTTGACTTGATGTCAAGCCATTTTCATACCTTGTAAGTCGATCGTTTTCATGATCGCAATCGACCTCACAATGCCTCCTCTTGGGCTTTATACAATGATAATTGTTGCACATTTCACTTTGGTTTGTATGTGTGTATGTGATTGGCTCATTTCAATTACGGCTCGATTATTCCCACTTGATTAATTACACCCCTTCCCCATAAGATTAAAATCAATCCTTTTTTACAACAATAAACAAGCTTGATCCAACGTCAAGTATTTTCTAAATCAAATTCAATTAATTTCTAACTTTTACTTGATCCACATGTCAAGTCCCTTTATCTCTTGTAAGTCGAGCGCTTCTGCCTCGCAATCGACCTTGCCTTAAACCATTAGGACCTCCTCTCCATTAGTCCTCAACCATTTCGCACGCAAATTCAAACTTCGATCAACATCGAACATTTTTCAAATCAAATCAATACATCTAAATCACACTTAAATACTATTTCATAAAAGAAGAAAAGGGAGTAGAATGGAATCTTCGATTCTTCTCCTCAATTGCTTGGGCCCGAGGAATCTTTCTTAAGTTCAAGCAATTGTCTTCTTTAAAAGACTCATAACGTGATTACATATCAAACCCTTTTTTACAATAAATCAAATCAAATCTTCTTTTCTTAAACACTTGGATGAAAAAGAGAGAGAGTCGGTTCTTCGACTAGCTTTCCCGATTACTTGGACCCGAGGAATCTTTCTTAAGTTCAAGTAATTGCCATCTATTTAACATACTCTAACCATATTAAAACTCTTTCATAATTAAGGATGAAAAAGGGAGAGAGTCGGTTCTTCGACTAGCTTTCCCGATTACTTGGACCCGAGGAATCTTTCTTAAGTTCAAGTAATTACCATCTATTTAACATACTCTAACCATATTAAAACTCTTTCATAATTAAGGATGAAAAAGAGAGAGAGCCGGTTCTTCGACTCGCTTTCCCGATTACTTGGGCCCGAGGAATCTTTCTTAAGTTCAAGTAATCGTCACCCAATCAAAATACGAACACATTAATCCAACTCCTTGCCGCCATGCGATTAAAACTCTTTTCAAAAAGAACATTGTTTAAGCCATTCTTCTGCGCATATGAACTAGTGCTTCAGCCTCCTATGACGAGCCGACAAGCCAACGTTTAGCCGTTAGAATGCGACCTAAACTCTCGTTCGCCTAAAACACGTCCAAATCAAACCTTTTTCTCAATCAAATCTTAACATACTTAATTCATACTCAAACAACTTTTCATAAAAAGAACATTGTTTAATCCATTCTTCTGCGCATATGAACTAGTGCTTCAGTCTCCCCTAGCGAGCAGAGAAGCCAACGTTTAGCAGTTAGAATGCGAATTAAACATTCGTTCATTTAAAAAACACAAACCAACCGTAGTCCCACGAACTACGAATGCTCTGACTTTCCCATTGCACGAGGGAATACGTAGGCACAAGAGTTCTCAATCCTTGCCGAGCACACTAATAAAAAACTACCCATTTCCCCTTAGAAAACAATATTACCTAAGAAGAAAACAAACAAACCAAGCTAACTTATCTCTCGAATCGAATCAAGAGGTTCCCGTTGAGTACAACGGACGTAGAGGGTGCTAACACCTTCCCTTTGCGTAACCGACTCCCGAACCCGAATTTGGTTGCGACGACCATGTTCTTATCTCCCTTTAAAGGTTTTATCGATATTTTCCTATTCCTTCCTTGGAATGAATAAAGTTCGGTGGAGACTCTGTTTCGAATAGTTTTTTCCGCGTCCATCGCGAGGATTGTATTTTTCGAGGTACGACAGATGGCGACTCTGCTGGGGACTCGCATTGCCCTATGCTAGAGAGAGTCAAGCCTAATTTGACTCGATTCGTGAGTGTTATATCCGCTTGTTTGTTTATATTCCATTGCTTGTTTGCTTGCTTGTCTGATTATCTATTATCTACTCGCATGCTCATTATTATTATATCCTATTATTGTCTCTTGTGACACTGTGGGGACTCTCTGATCATTGGTGCTCTGTGAGACGGCTCTACACCCGAGTCGAGAAAAACCCTAGGATTAGGATGGTGGTTGTGTAGTGTAGGCTTGCGTGGTCTCTTCTACGTGAGTTGAAGCGAAAACCACCGCTTGGAGTAGATTCCCTTGGAGATATTATTGTTGTGGTGAATCTTTGCCATGGCGGTAATATTTTTGAGGTGGGTCGTTGATCCCAAGGACCATTAACCCATTTACCCATGGTGGTTGGTAGTGTTAACTCTTTGTGAGTTGATGCGAACGCCCCAATCAGATGAGATCCCTCGAACGTATTACTTACTGACAGTAATATTTTCGACCTCGATCTAAGATTCTGAGAACCCTACTTAGAACCGTGTGTCGATGGTCGTGTAGTGGGCGCCTCCGAGGAATCTTTCTCGTGGGGAAGAAACGAAGACCTCACCTAGACGAGATTATTTCAAGAATATTATAGTCGGACGAATCTTTGTCGTGGCTATAATGTTTTCGAAATATATCCGTAACTCTAGGCACCTACCCATTTAGAGCCTGCCTATGGAGGGCCCTGTAATCAGAGATATCCTGTGTCTAACTCCTTCCTCAGAATCAGATGTTGTTTTGATCCTTGCATAAGCATTGCATACTCATGACATTAGCATAGCATTTTCCAACCAACTCATCCGATCCTCTATCCATTTCCTACCAGCTGATTTCCCGACGCTCATACTGAACCTGTGGTAGCCGCAAAGCATTTAAAGCAAGTTCAAGCAGAGATAAAAGTAGACAATTTGAAAGTTGTGATAGCTATGTCAGAGGATAGCTTTCAACATGTTGGGATGAAGGATTTTACCCCCTCATCAGGTTTTGCTGTGACGACTAACCCATTGTATGATTGTTTACCTGGTGATCATCCTCCACAAGTGAACATCCCTGCTCAGTCTCAGATGATGTCGATGTCTGATTCCATGGAGAAAAGGTTTTGTGCCCTTGAAGAGAAAGTTCAAGCTATGAAAGCGCGCGATACTTCTGGGCTTGATGCTGTTGATATGCGCTTAGTGCCAGACTTGGTAATTCCTCCGAAGTTCAAAGTACCCAAGTTCGAGAAGTACGCTGGTCTCAGTTGCCCAAAGCGTCATTTGGTGATGTTCTGCCGAAAGATGACTCCTCATGTCCGCGATGACCAGTTGATGATTTACTGTTTTCAAGACAGTTTAAGTGGTGCATCTTTGAATTGGTACATGGATTTAGAAAGAAGCTGTATCCAATCATGGAAAGACTTATCCAACGCTTTCCTAAAGAAATATGAGTACAATTTAGACATGGCTCCCAGTCGCACGCAATTGCAAAGCCTATCTCAAAAGAGCGGTGAATCCATTAAGGATTATGTACAGCGGTGGAGAGAGTTCGCAGCCAGGGTGCAACCACCACTCCTGGATAAAGAAGTGATTGTCATATTCTTGAATAGTCTGCATGACACCTATCTTGAAAGAATGGCTGGCAGTTCATTCTCAAGCTTCTTTGACCTTATAATAGTAGGAGAACGCATCGAGAGTTACCTCAAAGCTAAATAAGTCCAAGACGTCTCGAGTAATCAAGCTAGTGAGACTGAATCCTTCAGAAATTCCCAAGAGGAAGAGGATAATGAAATTGATGCAGTCATAGCAAATGTTGAGTACTCTCAGGGTACACCAGCAAGACTTTATGGCCCTTCAGCTCCTCGGCAGTTATCATTGTCAACGCCATATCATCCTTATAGGCAACCTGTCAATCCTAGGGCGTCATACCAGAAACCCATGATTTCTCCTCGTGCAAATCAACGAGCCCGTGGTCGAGGATATTAGAATCATCATCAGAATCAACATAGGCCTCGAAACAACTTGGAAAGAAGGACTGCTCCTCTTCACCTAGTTCCTATGCCGTACAATCAACTTTTGCCGCATCTGGTCCAAAACTCACTGGTAGAGCCCAAAGCTATCAAGCCTTTGCCAGAACCATACCCGCCTTGGTATGACCCTAATGCACATTGTGGATATCATGCTAGATCAATGGGGCATTCTAATGAAGATTGCAAAGCTTTTCAAGACAAGGTGCAACAGTTGATTGACAAGAAGTGCATATCATTTCTAGAAGGAAACTTGGTTGTGCATGTCAGCTTCTCGCCCAAATGAGTTCCAAGACTTCAAAAGGCATCCCCTAAAGCCAGTGGTTCAGATAGGAAGACTTCCTCAGATACTGGCAACCATGGGGCATTTATTATTTGCATTTGTAATTTTGTTTTGTTAAATGCTACTTGTTTTTGAATATTGTTGTTTTGAATGGTAATATTAATGAAGTGATCATGCATTTTTTTGAACTAATCACGTCGTATTCGTTCATGTTTCTTCACTTAATACAAAAAAAAAAAAAAACAAAAAAATTCATCTATATAACTCTCGTCCACTTTCTTCACCAAATTGTCATTCTAGCAAAGATTAAAGGGAGGATGATGAAAACGAGATACCCATAATTGCTGATGGTATGCTTTCGGATAGAATCCTGCCAAGGATGTACAGGCATTGTTTCAAATCCCCAAACACTGGAGAGATAAGGAGTTAATCCCTAGTAAACCATTTTGAGCCTAGAAGTAGCAGTTTCCTTCGGATGTTCAAACCCTTACACTCAACCTGGGGCAGGGTAGTGTTCAGTTAACCTGATTACACACTCAGTTCACAAAAGCAAAATCCAAAAACATGATGGTTGTTCATCAATTACCCATGACTTGGCAGTCACAATTCTTTGACAAAGTCGGAAAAAAAAAACAAAAAAAACAAAAGCCTGCTAAGTCGAGCACCTCAAGGGAGACTTAGGCAAAAATCAAGGCAACCTTGATGGACTCGAAAAGCAAAATCAGTCCATGCAAAAGATAGGGATAAACCAAAAGCAAAAGAGGTCCTCAAATCCTCGGCAAAGCAAAATAAAATCCAGTGACCACTTTATCAAAATCAAAGGGTCACTGACACCCATCAGAACAAAATAAGGTGACTGCCATTTCGAGCAAACCTTGAATCATTCATCGCTTACACCGTCACCCCATTTGGAGGACAAGCATGTGCAGAGTCAACTGAACGTAGAACTGGAGAACATCACGAAGAAAGGGTGGGTACAAAACACGTTTTGAGCCTTATATCCTTTGTTTCATAAACCGTGAACCAGACCACGTTATAACCCTCAAAAGACCTAATTGAGGCGGGGTTTATTCTGAAAGCATACTACAGCAAGGTTGCGTAAACTAACTCCTACAAATTTGCTAATCACTTGTTTTGGTGACATATTCTTGCTATATCTTTCACACCAGCTAAATCAGCACCATGTTTGGACTAATGGTCCATCCGTCACACACTATCACATCATTCTAATAATGATTGATTTTTTTCAAAACTTGCATGAGCATCGCATTAAAGTTACCATTTGTGAACGAACAATTCCGAGCAAGTCAGTGTTTGACATCAAGGAAATTCCAACAAGGAGCAATCAAAGAGGGCCGGGTCATTCAACAATGTTGGCTGGAATTGACAACACCTCATGGAACAGGGGCATTGACATCCAATGATTATGGAATCAGTCAGTTTAAAGCAAGTCCTCGAAGCAGTAGTTGATTATGGGGCAAATCATTCAAGAACAGGTTGATCAGGGTAAATCATCTCAAGAATCCACCAACCAGGGGCGGGCCACCCAGAGGTTCTTTTGATTAAAGGAAAACCCCTCCAATTTTCAATCAACACAAGTTAAGTCACTCCAACGCTCATTCTGGGGCAAGCTACCTCAAGGGTACTTTGAAGCCGAATACTTCAAGAGTTATTCAATGAAGGAAAAATCCTTTCATGACTTGGAATTCTGGGGCAAGCCATCTCGAGTTCATCTCATGGTACAGTTGCTTCCAATCTCCTGTCAAGGAAAATTCTTCATAGGCCCAGACTAGGGCAAGATGAGCTACACAGGGGCAAATCTCTCCGTTGCTTTCAATCTGCTCAAGCGAGCATCGTCAAGTGACCTTTGAGTTCAAGACGAGTATCGGGGAATCATGCTATCACCCCACAAAAAATAACCTTTTGCCTTCCTTCTGACAAGAGACCTTGCTGCAAGGGAACCTATTTACCTTATCCTCTCCTGGGGCATCATTGAAAACCTTTATATCATTGCATAAATCACTCATATGCATTGGTCATGTCGCTTCGCTCGTTGCATAGACATGTGTATCATACCTCAAGCCTAACCTTCCAACAAGATTTGACGTCTCAAAGCCTGATACCGCAAGATTTGACACAAAAGTCCAACTTAGCTTGGCAATCCAAAAGTCCAACTTAGCTTGGCAATCCAAAAGTCCAACTTAGCTTGGCAATCTAAAAGTCCGACTTAGCTTGGCAACTCAAAGTCCAACTTAGCTTGGCAACCCAAAGTCCAACTTAGCATGGCAATCCAAGGCCCAGTTCTCGTCTGGAAAATCATTTCAAAGTCCTGTTCTCGTCTGGCAAAATTAATTCAAGGCCCAGTTCTCGTCTGGCAAACCAATTCAAGGTCCAGTTCTCGTCTGGCAAATTATTTTAAGGCCCAGTTCTCGTCTGGCAAATCTTTTAAGGCCCAGTTCTCATCTGGCGAATACCCTTTTCTCACCAATTCTCATCTGGTAAACTGTCCAAAAGTCAGTTCTCGTCTGACGAACAAAAATTTTAAACACCAGTTCTCGTCTGGTAATCTATCCTCCAATCCAGTTTTAGTCTGGAAGTTTGACCCAAAGTCCAGTCTTCATTGGCAACCAGTAAAAGTCCACCGTTGTTGGCATCCTCATAACACCAAAATAACCAAAGTCCAATTTCATTGGGAAATTACCAAATCCAGTCCCTGGTGATACCCTCGACAAGGAAACTTATCCCCGACGCGCCCGATCATTTGCATCGTCATATGCATAACATGCTAGCATAACATTACATAATCATATCAAGCACTATCATATCATACGTGCATTAGATTCCCTAGCAGTTGCATTTTAGTATATGTTTCAGTGCATCATGTTAGTGCATGGCATATCCATCCCCAGCATAGCATAGCAGGATCTAGGATCAGTTCGCAAGCATCTTGGTCATTCCTCCTTCGAAGTCGGTAGTATTCTTCAAAAGAGAAGTTGATACCCCGCACGTGCTCAAGGAATTCTATTCCCCAACAAGTCATTCTTCAGCCATTGCAGTTGACAATGACAACCCCCAGCAGCTGTTGCTATTCTTACTCCCCAAGCAGAGGATACCATAGAAAGTTTCTTGTGAGCTTTCCCCTGCAAAGCCAGCACATTTCCTCCAACAGGAATCTTGCTCAACTATTCTCCAGCAAATTTACCGCGGAGATACTGCTTTGGTATCATCGGGGAACCTTAATGGATAAGGGACTGCTTCGACGACCCAGAGAATCGTCTGCCTTCAGAGATACTGCTTTGGTATCATCGAGGAACCTTAATGGATAAGGGACTGCTTCGACAACCCAGAGAATCGTCTGCCTTCAGAGATACTGCTTTGGTATCATCGGGGAACCTTAATGGACAAGGGACTGCTTCGACAACCCGAAGAATCGTCTTCCTTTCAGAGATACTACTTCGGTATCATCGAGGAACTTTAATGGATAAGGGACTGCTTCGACGACCCAGAGAATCGTCCGCCTTCAGAGATACTGCTTTGGTATCATTGAGGAACCTTAATAGATAAGGGACTGCTTCGACCACCCAAAGGATCTCGAGTTATTTTGTTCAGTTTGGACCCCGCTACCTCATTCTGCCACCTCTCGCTCTATATCATTTTATCTTTTGTCAGACAAATTTTGGGGTCTTCTTATATCTAATTGACTTCTACCCTAAAAATGAACGCCATGCAACAATTCATTTTCTCGGGTTCAAGACAATTAGATAGGGGCATCTGTCATACCCTAAATTTGCCCTACCCTTTCATTTTTCTTATACTAAGCATGTTGTTGCTTCATGGACTTCTCTCAAGATCATCATATGGTTTTTGGCCATAATCCTCTGAAGTTTAGGCTATGGAAATTTGATTTGTACTCTTTGTAATTAGAGGCTCTTGCAAGAATGTTAGATTCAGGTGAAGAAACAAGAAAGATGTACCCTCATTCTTATGACCAATCAGTCAAGACATGATCAATTGGCTTCAAGCTGATTTTAGGTTATTCTAGTACAATGATTAGAGTATATTTCCTCAAGACCATGCTTAAGATTGCTTGAAGTTTTAAGTCATGTATCTCAAGATGATTTTTAACCATATTCCAAGTGTGACACTGAGGCTATATGGTTAAACAAGCTAAGGAATGGTCGTTATCGATTCAAGGAAAAGATGATTCATCTTTAGGTCGTGTTCGCTTTTAATCCAAGCTTGAATTGGTTCAAAATTGGTGAATGGTTTTAGCGCATATGCAGGTAAAGTTTCTAAGATCCCATGTCATAAGCAATATGTGATCAACGTACATGCTCAATTTAGGTTATGGTTACGAATTATATCAAAGCATAATTGGAGTGTGTTACAAGTGGCTGTTAAACTCCCAAAATTCTTCCAAGATCATGACTAAACGGTTAAGTGGTTTTAAGACATGGACAGTGCCTTTGTAACTCATATTTTTAAAGGCCATGATTGGAGTTCGTTACTTCAAGCCACACTAGAGTCTGATTCAAATTACAAGTTTTAAGGCCATGATCTCAATATGTTTTGGAAATAATCTAAAGAGATGCTAAGCTCGTTTTGAATTACTTTGTGGAGCTTTGGTTCACATATACTAGCATCATGATTGCAAAAGACAAGTTAATCATCATTGAACCCATTCAAAGCACAAGTCAAGATTCATAGCCAATGTGTTTCAAAACGTGAAGAACTTTTTCATAGTTTTCAAAGCGTGAAAGGATTGTTAGGAAGGCATACACACCTAAAGATCATGGTGTGTCTTTTAATTATTCTTTAAGAAAGTATTATCAAGACATACAAGCCTTTCATCATAGTACATAAACAAGTTTCACTCATTCTAAACATATACAAGAGGCCCATGGATTCGAATGAATTCCAAAAATACACAACTCATGCCACAAGGTTACAATGTTTCAAAGTACATAAACTACCATTTTTCAGTTTCAACATAAGCAAGGTAACAAGGCAAAAAAATACAAAATTGGTTACAAAGGTACTTTATACAGGAATACACAAGGTTACAATGTTTAAGGTTCTAAGCTCTGCACTGCAGAAATTTAAACCTCGAACTAAATAATGTAAAACAACCCCTATTGCTACAACCATGCCAAGACTTGAAAACCGTACAGCTTTCGTGACCATACTCACCAAGCCATGAAATGCGCAACACCACCACAAAACCGTACCATTTTCAATGCTCTAAACCTGTGACCAGCGAAAGCAACACTAACCACAGACCAACGCACCTGCTAGCATCAGTACAACAATGACTTGTGCATAAACAAGACCAACAAATTCTACACCAACAAATTCGCCGGAGAAGACGGTGGCGACCGCCGCTTCTCCGGCCGCGATGTAGGTTTCCGGCGAGGATATTTAGAGTGAGAGAACGTGAGAGGATATTTAGTCCTGTTTTGAAATGGTCAGTTTTGTTTTATTTCCATTTTATTTCCAATGCATATGGTTTGAGTTGGCAAATGGGGGCGGTGACACATGTCACCGTCATGTAGAAACAATCATCTTCATCAGCCTTCTTTGATCCAGCCCAATCTAACCAGAAACCCATCACCGTGTACCCTCATTCAGCACCCTCTGATGGAGTCATTCTTGACTCAATAGTAGATCACACGCTCAGGATCTCAATCAACGGTCAACTGAGTTGACCGAGGGTTTGTGATAGACCCTCACTCGCTTGGGCTTGGTAAGCTTTGGGCTTAGTTTAGTTTTTATTATTCGTACCCCACGTTACTAACAAGTCTGGCCCAGTTTTTTTTTTTAGCATGCTTTTATTTTAATCCAAAATATTTTAAAAACAATTTCTTAAAAAAATTATAATACTAATTTTCTTTAAAAAAAAACTAGAGATTTGTTTACTAATTAATTTTATTAAAATTATTTATTTAATATTCACTAATTATTTTAATGATTAGTTTTATTAAATATTTGATTTTAATTTAATTAATTTTATTAATTCAATTTCTTTAATTTCTAAAATTCTTTTTCATAAATCAATTTCCAATTAATTTTATTAAACCACTTTATTTAATATTAATTAATTTTAATAGTTAATTTTATTAAATATTTTAGTTTAATTTGATTAATTATTTGATTTTCACCTTTTCTCTAAAAATCTAAAAACAATTTAGTTTAGAATTTCCCTCCTTAGATTAACCTTAGGAATTTAGGATACTGACTAACTAACATGTTTGATTTCATTTATCCCCCACTTTGTTTGATTTTTGATCTTTGTATGGTGTGTATAATTTTCTCTTGTGGATTTATTTCATACCTTGATTATATTTATGTTATTCCTATTACACTTGTCCAAATCAAAAATCTTTTTTCAAACTAATACCTTGACTTGATGTCAAGCCATTTTCATACCTTGTAAGTCGATCGTTTTCATGATCGCAATCGACCTCACAATGCCTCCTCTTGGGCTTTATACAATGATAATTGTTGCACATTTCACTTTGGTTTGTATGTGTGTATGTGATTGGCTCATTTCAATTACGGCTCGATTATTCCCACTTGATTAATTACACCCCTTCCCCATAAGATTAAAATCAATCCTTTTTTACAACAATAAACAAGCTTGATCCAACGTCAAGTATTTTCTAAATCAAATTCAATTAATTTCTAACTTTTACTTGATCCACATGTCAAGTCCCTTTATCTCTTGTAAGTCGAGCACTTTTGCCTCGCAATCGACCTTGCCTTGAAACATTAGGACCTCCTCTCCATTAGTCCTCAACCATTTCGCACGCAAATTCAAACTTTGATCAACATCGAGCATTTTTCAAATCAAATCAATACATCTAAATCACACTTAAATACTATTTCATAAAATAAGAAAAGGGAGTAGAATGGAATCTTCGATTCTTCTCCTCAATTGTTTGGGCCCGAGGAATCTTTCTTAAGTTCAAGCAATTGTCTTCTTTAAAAGACTCATAATGCGATTACATATCAAACCCTTTTTTACAATAAATCAAATCAAATCTTCTTTTCTTAAACACTTGGATGAAAAAGAGAGAGAGTCGGTTCTTCGACTAGCTTTCCCGATTACTTGGACCCGAGGAATCTTTCTTAAGTTCAAGTAATTGCCATCTATTTAACATACTCTAACCATATTAAAACTCTTTCATAATTAAGGATGAAAAAGAGAGAGAGTCGGTTCTTCGACTAGCTTTCCCGATTACTTGGACCCGAGGAATCTTTCTTAAGTTCAAGTAATTGCCATCTATTTAGCATACTCTAACCATATTAAAACTCTTTCATAATTAAGGATGAAAAAGAGAGAGAGTCGGTTCTTCGACTAGCTTTCCCGATTACTTGGACCCGAGGAATCTTTCTTAAATTCAAGTAATTACCATCTATTTAACATACTCTAACCATATTAAAACTCTTTCATAATTAAGGATGAAAAAGAGAGAGAGCCGGTTCTTTGACTCGCTTTCCCGATTACTTGGGCCCGAGGAATCTTTCTTAAGTTCAAGTAATCGTCACCCAATCAAAATACGAACACATTAATCCAACTCCTTGCCGCCATGCGATTAAAACTCTTTTCAAAAAGAACATTGTTTAAGCCATTCTTCCGCGCATATGAACTAGTGCTTCAGCCTCCTATGACGAGCCGACAAGCCAACATTTAGCAGTTAGAATGAGACGTAAACTCTCGTTCGCCTAAAACACGTCCAAATCAAACCTTTTTCTCAATCAAATCTTAACATACTTAATTCATACTCAAACAACTTTTCATAAAAAGAACATTGTTTAATCCATTGTTCTGCGCATATGAACTAGTGCTTCAGTCTCCCCTAGCGAGCAGACAAGCCAACGTTTAGCAGTTAGAATGCGAATTAAACATTCGTTCATTTAAAAAACACAAACCAACCGTAGTCCCACGAACTACGAATGCTCTGACTTTCCCATTGGACGAGGGAATACGTAGGCACAAGGGTTCTCAATCCTTGCCGAGCACGCTAATAAAAAACTACCCATTTCCCCTTAGAAAACAATATTACCTAAGAAGAAAACAAACAAACCAAGCTAACTTATCTCTCGAATCGAATCAAGAGGTTCCCGTTGAGTACAACAGACGTAGAGGGTGCTAACACCTTCCCTTTGCATAACCGACTCCCGAACCCGAATTTGGTTGCGACGACCATGTTCTTATCTCCCTTTAAAGGTTTTATCGATATTTTCCTATTCCTTCCTTGGAATGAATAAAGTTCGGTGGCGAATCTGTTTCGAACAGTTTTTTCCGCGTCCATCGCGAGGATCGTATTTTTCGAGGTACGACACACAGGGATCAGTGCGAGGGAAAGAATGTTGTTCGACAGTCTCTATGTTTCTAAGCTTATGGTTCAAAAGTTTTGTTTTAAAAGAGGAACCAAAATTAAATGCAGAAAATGTAAAGACGAAAAATATAAAGTAAAGACTGAATTATAAACGGAGCCTTGTTGGAATTGGATCTCATCAATTGATAACACATGCATTCTTCTGACCAATTTATACATAAATCAAGCATTCGCCTAATATCATCATGTATCACTCACGACATACATATCCTCTCGGTCCCCGCATGTGTGAGTGATTTTATACCGATCAATAATTGCTCTCGCACATTACCGATCAATACAAAGCATTTAAAACCTACATGAATGTTAAGCCTACATCCATTTCTGACCTCAAGACTCAACAGATATTACTATAACATCAATATCAAACCAATGAGTAATTCATATACAAAGCCAATGATCAAAATACGTACACACGTTTAACCATTTTTACATGCATTCAACTAATTTTCCAAATGAATGTGAATATTGTTCTTCATCACTATTCTCACGCACCCTCACGATACCGTTCGTCAAGCAATATCGCGGTCTCTTATTGCATTAATTACTAGAAGTTATTCAAACTAACAATCAACACAATGCTAAAGAGCTTAGATGCAAATGAATATCAAATCACAAACCCATGTCAAAAGCTTGCTCAATGATAGATGAAAATCTAAGATCACGGATTTGAAATAGGTTTTGTCAAGACCAACCAATAAGAAATCAAAGACAACAAACAATAGAGAATCAAAACTAGTTCACAAACATAGATTAGAAGAAATACATAAGGTATCAAAAGATTACATCCTTTCCCAACAAGAGATCAAAGATCCTACCTTTTCTCCCTTGAAATGAAGAGATATCAAGTTCTGAACTTTTAATTACAAGTTATAATATTTCTCTCAAGTTTTTCTCTGATTATATCTAAAATGTGTGAAAAATCTATTTATAATACATTCAGGATTTTACATGTTCGCAAAGCGAATGTTTTACTCGTGTAATACCCCGTATTATCTAAATGCTCAATTGAATATCAGATGAGATCAGATGAGTATCTATGTGCTTTATCTTTAGATAATTGGATTTATTGAATCCTCTAAGTGCTCTAAGTATTGTAAATTGGGATCAGTAGAGCAACTAATGAGCTCTGAAGAGATCAATTATTTAGTGAAAGACAGGGATTAATATTTATTAGTTCAAGAGACGATTTAATGGTAACTCTAACAATTGATCAATTGGTGTAAGACGATAAAATATCAATTGGAGATATTTTACTCTATTGGATTATATTATATAATATTAGTATTATATATATATATATATATATATATATATATATATATATATATATATATATATATATATATATATATTTGTTAGAAAAGAGAAAGAAAAAGAAGTTAGTAAGAAGAAGAGGAAAGGAAGAGAAAGAGAGAAAGTGGAGAAAGAGGAAGAAGAGAGAAAAGCTTGGATCATCATCTTCTTCAACCTCCTCTTCGATTACCAGGTGGGTTCTAGTTAGAAACTCTAAGTTCTAGAAATCCATGATTTGAACTTAGGTTAGATTTGAGAGAAAATGATTAAACGGACAAATCAATGAAATCTAACAGATGAAATTCGATATAAACGGCGTAGTGTAGGCGTAATATGCATGTGATCAATTAATGATACTTATTTTGATGTTTGTAAATGATATGGTGTGGAAAGGGTGGGATTTGAAGCTATTGAAACCCTAAAAACGCAGTTGCAGAATTCTGTTTCTGATACACACCGCCGAGCGGCGTTTTGAGTACCGGGCGGCGCAGGCTTGCGCCGCTGCTCCGCCGGGCAAAAATTGAGGGGCGCAACATATTTTGATTCTGTAACTTTTGATTTTTGAGTTGGAGGTTACGCCGCTGCTTCGCCGGGCAAAGTAGAGGCGAAGGGGGCTCCGCCAGGCGAAGGCTTGACCGCCGGGCGCTCCTGGGAGTTTTTCAAATAATTTCCTTTTCTTTAAAAATCCATAACTTTTGATTCGTATACCCGATTTAAGCGTTCTTTATACCGTTGGAAAGCTATGACGATCCTCTACCCGATTAGGGGTATGATGTGAGATTAATTATTTATTGGAAAATGAATGAAAATAATGTTTTTATGATATGTTGAAAATCTATATCTTTTGGATCGTAAATCCGATTGAGGCATGGTTATAGCCGATGCTAAGCTGTGAAAATATCCTACGGGATAAGAGCATGGAATATTGATTTGATACCCGATTAAATAAATCGGAGGGAACCAAGGATGCTTGGTAGAGGATAAAAGTGACTTGTATGCCTTAAATATGTGTGAAACTACTATGTGGATTATGTTTGACATGTTATGCTATCATGTATGTCTTATGATTGATGTTATAATATGCTTGTCTAATATTGTTGTCGAACATAATTGAGAGAATAACATGCTTAAAATGAGTTAGGAAGAGTGAGAAAACTTACCCCAAACCTAATGATATGATTCTAGGTTGTGACTAGAAAGTGATAGAAAATCTGGATGGCGACGCTCGTGCATTCGATGTAGAAAGGTGCATCCTTGACGAGTTCTGGCCTAGAGTAAATAACCTAGATGGCAAGGCTCGGGTACTTGGTGTAGATAGGTGCACCCGTGACGAGATTGGTCTAGGAGAGAGTGAAACACTAGTATGGAACATGTTGAACTATTGTGACTATGAGAAAAGGCAAAAGAGGCCTTAAGGCAAATGTGGCCTTGTGATTGTCGAATACAATCACGTTGTGTATATGATCACATAATCGTAACCGTATCACTTGGGTGCGGTTTCATGAGTCTCAAGCTCCTCTGAACCATGTGCACAATTACTTGGCAGGTTTGATTCCCGTGTGTGAGTACGAATGAAGCCTAAGGGTAAAGAGACTTGTGACAGTTAATGGCAAGTGTGAAGTGATGGTTCATAACGGTTAATGGCCTGTAGAACCCGAATCCATTTCGTATGCCAAGTAACTACAAGGATCCATGACTCGGGTCAACTTCTAGACATTGAAGCGGACGGGAAAAGGGGATGCCTTGGTACAGGTTATCGATTAGTGATATTGTGAGTTGGTGAACTCATGAACATGTTTCCATATAGTGTGAGATTGTGAACTCAAAGTCATTTCCCATCCCCTTGACTTGAGTTAGGATTGTTAGAACCTTGTAAAGCCGAGAGAATCCATAAAATAGGGAACTCACTGAGATTTAATATCTCACCCCATTATTGTTGATTATTTTCCGGAAGCATTTGCAGGTGTGATTTACAAGAGCAGTTATGCTTGGATGTTTCAAGAGAAGCTTAGTTGAGCTTATTCCGCTGTGTATTATTTTTGTTGTATACAATTGAGGATATTGTATATTGATCTTAGTTTTTATTATTTTGGATAGTTTCCATATCTTGTACCATAGATTGTATTTATGTATTAGAAATGGTCAAGTATGTGAATTACGCCATTAGGCATTTATGACGGTGTCAGTACCAAATAGAATGCTTATATTGTATTATTCTAGATAAATATTATACAGGGCGTTACAACTCGCAAAGCGAATGACAAAATTAGGCACCTGAGGTGCCTCTGAATAGTTAAACTGCCACATAATTTCTTCATGAGTTTGCAATGCAAAGGATTATTTGCAAAGCGAACACTCGCTTTCAAGTTCGCAAAGCGAACTTTAGTGCCTTTTTCTACTGCCATAATTCTGGGACCATTCGCTAGGACCTCGCCAGAGTTCACAAAGCGAACCTTTGCTGACTAGTTCGTAAAGCGAACTTCTTGAAGTTTTCCTCTGTTCTTTGGCAACTTGTACCATTTCTAGTGTCTTACAACTTGATGATTTAGTGTCTTTTCCTATACAATAACACACATATTACAAGCACCAAAGGTATATTCTCAATGTTAGAAGAATAACAACAATCATGAGTAAAACTAATGAAAACATGAGAATTGAGTAGAAAAAGTGCCAAGAAAGATAGTTCATTTTAAGGTAAAATCTGCACCTAACAACTCTCCCCAACTAGATTTTTGCTTGTCCTCAAGCAAAGTATGCCCCTCATGAAAACAAGAGGATTTGCTCAAGCTTATGATTCAACCAAGAAAAGATGAAAATAAGCACAAGCAACGTTCGCCACTCAATAGAATCGAACAATGACAAAGAATTAAGCTCTTAAACAAATATCATGGAATGCTTCAAAGAACAACTAAATTTTCATACTTGAATCACTCTAACACTCCTCTTCAGAATAAGAATGAAGAAATTAATGCGTTTGCAACCGCGGGGAAATTTCACTCACCTGACAAACAATGCTAATAGCAATCCAATTTATACAACATCTATCAAAAAATGAAAACATGGAAGCAAAAAGATCACTAAGGGCTTCAAAGGTTGTAACTTGGTCGGGTTCACAACAAAGGGACATTTCTAAAGGCAATTGAATCGAAATTGCAGATGCAAAAAGAAACATTCACTATACATGGTATTTACACATCACAACTTCATTCACCATTTTCATTCCTTTATCACCAACCTTCTCAAACTTCCTTATGCACAATTATTTCATTCTCTATTTTTCTTATTCAAACAAGCATCCTTTTCTTTTGTTTTTCACATTCATATTCATACTTTTTCTTTTCATGCTTGTTTGAACTTTTTCAAAAGTTTATAGCAACCTACCATTCTTCTTTTCCATTCTCCCCAACTTGAATTCAACCAAACCTCAAGTGAATGTTCCTTGCTTTTTAAGGCAAGGAAATCAATAAAACAAAGTTCAGAGGTTCAAGAAGAAATTTTTAGAACCTCACAAAATTCAATGATGAACTACACTTTCAAATTATGTACATAAACCAAGTTCATCACTAAAATGAGATCTAAACTATTTAGGCTCAAAGGGGTTAACGAATTCTCTCTACTCACGGGTAAGGTACTTTCGGATACGGGTGTGCTCAATATAAACAAATGCCTTGATCATTTCTGATGCTTCCACAAAATAACAATAATCAACAAATAAAGCATGAATCAAATGTATTAAACAAAGTTATCAGTCATCCAAGAATTTAGTAAACAATTGAGGTTTCTCACAATTTGTGGCTTTTGGACCTAAGTGAAACAAGCATTCAAGCAAGTTGCAAAATGAAACAAGAATACACATTTGCACAAAGAATAAAATTCTTAAATCATTCTAACATTCTATAAAGCGGTACAATTTACCTCACGTACGTTCAAATCTCACCATCCAGACTCGGTCGAAGCTTCATTGAATACTTTTTATACAAATAGCAACCAATCTAGAAGGAGTTCTCATCATTCCTAATCACACTAGAGAAAACATAAAAGAAAACAAATACATATAATATAAACAAATGTACAAAGCTCAAAAATATAGAAACTATCGCAACGCGATTCAATATCTAAACACCGATCCCCGGCAACAGCGCCATTTTGTTGAAACTGTAATACAACAGCAAGCAAAAACATTTAAGTAACCTAGTTTTGTCGTATCCACGGGGATCAGTGCGAGGGAAAGAATGTTGTTCGACGGTCTCTATGTTTCTAAGCTTATGGTTCAAAAGTTTTGTTTTAAAAGAGGAACCAAAATTAAATACAGAAAATGTAAAGACGAAAAATATAAAGTAAAGACTGAATTATAAACGAAGCCTTGTTGGAATTGGATCTCATCAATTGATAACACATGCATTCTTCTGACCAATTTATACATAAATCAAACATTCGCCTAATATCATCATGTATCACTCACGACATACACATCCTCTCGGTCCCCGCATGTGTGAGTGATTTTATACCGATCAATAATTGCTCTCGCACATTACCGATCAATACAAAGCATTTAAAACCTACATGAATGTTAAGCCTACATCCATTTCTGACCTCAAGAATCAACAGATATTACTATAACATCAATATCAAACCAATGAGTAATTCATATATAAAGCCAATGATCAAAATACGTACACACGTTTAACCCTTTTTACATGCATTCAACTAATTTGTCAAATGAATGTGAATATCGTTCTTCATCACTATTCTCACGCACCCTCACGATAACGTTCGTCAAGCAATACCGCGGTCCCTTATTGCATTAATTACTAGAAGCTATTCAAACTAATAATCAACACAATGCCAAAAAGCTTAGATGCAAATGAATATCAAATCACAAACCCATGTCAAAAGCTTGCTCAATGATAGATGAAAATCTAAAATCACAGATTTGAAATAGGTTTTGTCAAGACCAACAAATAAGCAATCAAAGACAACAAACAATAGAGAATCAAAACTAGTTCACAAACATAGATTAGAAGAAATACATAAGGTATCAAAAGATTACATCCTTTCCCAACAAGAGATCAAAGATCCTACCTTTTCTCCCTTGAAATGAAGAGATATCAAGTTCTGAACTTTTAATTACATGTTATAATATTTCTCTCAAGTTTTTCTCTGATTATATCTAAAATGTGTGAAAAATATATTTATAATACATTCGGGATTTTACATGTTCGCAAAGCGAACGTCTTACTCGCAAAGCGAATGATAAAATTAGGCATCGGAGGTGCCTCTGAATAGTTAAACTGCCACAGAATTTCTTCACAAGTTTGCAATACGAAGAATTATTCACAAAGCGAACACCCGCCTTCAAGTTCGCAAAGGGAACTTTAGTGCCTTTTTCTACTGCCATAATTCTGGGACCTCGCCAGAGTTCACAAAGCGAACCTTCGTTGACTAGTTCGCAAAGCGAACTTTTTGAAGTTTTCCTCTGTTCTTTGGCAACTTGTACCATTTCTAGTGTCTTACAACTTGATGATTTAGTGTCTTTTCCTATACAATAACACACATATTACAAGCACCAAAGGTATATTCTCAATGTTAGAAGAATAACAACAATCATGAGTAAAACTAATGTAAACATGAGAAATGAGTAGAAAAAGTGCCAAGAAAGATATTTCATTTTAAGGTAAAATCTGCACCTAACAACACCCTCCTCTATAAAAGCAGACATTCAGAACCACATTTGTCATCTTTTCATCCAACTCTACTTTTCTTCAAGCATAATGGGTTATCCAAGCAAGATGGCGTAAAACACCATTCCCGCTGAAGTTCCATCACCTCAAACGCAACAACCAATGGAAGAAACCCATGCAACTGGGTATGTTATCACACGGGAAGCATTACGGGTGAGGAGATGCAAGAAGTAGAAGAAGAAGAAGAAGAAGAATAAAAAGAAGAAGTTTTTATGATTCCGACGAAGAGAGTGAGGAACGGGTGCCCGACTATGAGGATTTTGCAGCAGCAATGGGTTATTGTTATACTCTAGATAAGATTATGTAATCTTTGAACAATGTACTATTTCCCATTAAATTAATGAAAAAAATATTTCCCCTTTTTGTTGCAATGAATATGAATTTGAGTGTTTGATACTTTACTGAATGCATATGCTCATCAAAAGTTCCCAGAAAAATAAATTTATCAAAAAAATGGCCATGCAAATATAATATCACACTTTTATCAGAAAGATAATAATAGTTCCCAAATAAATATAGCTTAAACATAAGCATGCAAAGAACAGCCACAAGAAAGATAACTATACCATGAATGAATAAATAGTAGCATATTTTAAATGAGCAAAATTATTAATAAACAAAATAAGTTCACAAGAAACATAAAAAGAAAGGGTTCTTAAAGCATAATAATAAGTTCACATAGAATCTTGTCTGACATCCTTAAACTGCACCCTGTCATCCATTTCCCTCTTCTTGTCAGCCATATCTTATTGTGACGAGACAACTGAATCCAGATTCTTCTCCAAAACCTCTTTTCTAGAGCAAGATGCACTACGCCAAAATTGCTTTTTGGCACCACAACATAGACAACGCTTTTTATCAAAAGCGCTGCTATATGTGTTAAAAAAAAACACGCTAGAAAAAAGCGCTGCCTAAAGGCCTACTTTAGAAAGCGCTTCCATAAAAGCGCTGCTAAAAGTCATACAAATGTGACACCTTAGAAAGCGCTTTTAGGAAAGCGCTGCTAAAGGCACACTTTAGAAAGCGCTTTTAAAAAGCGCTGCTAAAGGCCTTACGTAGGTCACACATTAGAAAGCGCTGGTATAGGCAATTAAAAAGAAAGCACTTTTAGAGAAAAAGCGATGCTAAATCTAATACATAAGAAAACGCTTTCCAAAAGCGTTGTCTTATGTTATTATTTCATAAATATTAAAAAACTTTTCATTATTTCAGAACGCCCTAATCATTTGTTTACTTTCTCCCTCTCTCTCGCGACTTCTCGCTCCGCCGTGTCTCCCCCTCTCTCGCGACTTCTCCCTCCGCATTGTTCCTCTGTTCGTCTTTTCCGACCAGCGTTCCTCTGTCCGTCTTCTCCGACCGGCATTGTTCCTCTGTTCGTATCTCCATCTTCTCCGACCGGCACTATTCCTCTGTTCGTATCTCCATCTTGTTTTGTTTTTGTTTTGTTTTTAGTTTGAATGTGTTAGTTTGAATGTAGTTTGAATGAGTGTTGTTATATTATAGGAAATTATATCCATTGCAAAAATGAGGGTTGTTAGAAAAATGAGTGTTATAGAAAAATGAGTGTTGTTAGAGTATCAAAGTGTTGATGTGGTTGTTGTTGATTTGGTGAATTAGTGTTGATGTGGTTGTTGTTTGAATTTGATTTTGAAATTGTTGTTGTAGTAAAGTTGAAGATGATAAATAGTGATATTTGTGGTGGATTTATGTTGGGAATTGGTGTTAATTTTGTAAGTTGATGTTGAATGTTAGTGATGATTTATTGAAATTAATTGATGATAATGACATTGTTGATGGATACTTTTTAGTGATTACTTTATTTTAATCTAATTGTTGATTGAAAATGATAATGAAATTAATTGTTATATTTGGTATGTTAGTGATGAAAATGAAAATGAAATTGTTGAAATTAATTGATTCTTGAGACTTTGACTTGTTTCTCCAATATATCTTGTTTGTCCTATTATATACTAAATTTGTCCTGTTATATTTGGCATACACCATCATCACTAACTTAGTGAATTTGCTATAGGGGTTACTTGTGAAAAAGGAAAGTCTGATTGTTTCCAAGAATCTTACACTGTGTGGGTCCAGAAGTTGTTGACTTCCCTACAGGTAAATAGTTTTTATTTTGTTTTTATTTAGCTTAATTAGTAAAACCATGGATAAGAAATTGATGTCTTCAAGTCGATTGTCGAAAGAGTACGAGAATGGGGTATCAGAATTCGTTAAGTCTGCTGTTGCACATGCCAAAGACCCGAGTCGAATGACATGTCCTTGCTTGGATTGCTGTTATGGGAGTCGGGTTGACGCGATTCAGTTGGCATCGCATTTAATGAGGCATGGAATCGATCGAAGTTATACATGTTGGAATTTGCATGGTGAGAAAAGTAACGGGAATGTTGAATCGGGGGATAATACGACCTATCTTCAAACGATAATTACACAGATACATACGATTGTGATTGAGTCGAAGAGATTGCAGAAGAACTTGAAGAAGATCTTAAGAATTGTCCCAAAATGTTTGAGAGGTTGGTAAGCGATGCAGAGAAACCATTGTATAATGGTTGCACTAAATTCACAAGATTGTTTGCGGTATTAAAGTTGTACAACGTAAAGGCGGGCAATGGATGGTCGGATAAAAGTTTCACAGAGTTATTAGCCCTTATGAAAGATATGCTTTTAGAGGATAATGTTCTTCCCAATCGAAAGATAAATCATGCATATTACTTTTAACTAAATCATGCATATTATGTTTTATTATGTAGTACTTTGATGAATACAAGTGTGCTCATTACTCGAAAGATAAATTGGAAGAAATCAAGGAGGAATTATGTGAATACTTTATTGAGAAAAGAATCATATAAGGTATGAAAGTTATTGTGTTGATTTATATCAAATGGTTTATGTGTTGAATTATAATGGTGTATATATTTTGGATTATAATGGTATATAATGCCTATGTTTGAATAAAAGCTTGTTTGTTGAAATAAAGGCTCAATGGTTGAAATATAAGGCCTATGTGTTGAAATAAAGGCTTGTTGAATGTCATATAATGCCTATGTGTTTGAAATAAAGGCTTGAATTATATAGGTTTATGGTATTATTTCCAAAAATATGCTTTCTAAAAAGAAAGAATAGGAAGCACATTTAAATAAAAAACGCTTCCAAAATTATGATTTTTAAAAAAGTGCTTTTAAAACGCATAATTTACCTGAAGAAAAGACAGCGCTTTTCAGAAAAAGCGCTGCCTATAGTTCACAATAGAAAGCGTTTTCCATTAAAAGCGCTGCCTTAAAGTGAAATAAAAAATACATTAGACAACACTTTAAAAAACGCTGTCTAAAGGGGGACAATAGAAAGCGCTTTTTCCTGAAAAAGCACTGCCTAAAGATGCCAATAGAAAGCATAAAAGGCCAGAAAAAACGCTGCTAAAGGCCCACTTTAGACAACGATTTTCCAGAAAAAGCGCTGCTAAAGGCCTACTTTAGAAAGCGCTTTTCCAGAAAAAGCGCTGCTAGAGGCCTACATAAGGCAGCGCTTTTGCATAAAACAAAAGTGTTGTCTTTACCTATAGCAGCGCCATCTTAGGCAGCGCTTTTAAGCGCTGTTAAAAGCCAAAAAAAGCGTTGTCTTTTCCCTTCCGTGGCATAGTGATGACTCAGAAGTTTCTTCCTTCGGATTCTGAATGGATGATGCAATTGAAGTCTAAATAGAATCCCATTTAGTAGAGTATGTTATAGGATCTGAGACAAAGGACTTATAAAGGGCCAGATTCTGAATATCATCCACTAAGACATTTTTTATTACAACAAGATACATTTGGATAGTCTGTGAGGTTAATGGATAAGTTATTTGAGAGGGACTAGGTTCATAGGATTGGTTTAACTGAACAGGTAAGTTAATGGCTATTTAAGGGTGAAAGTAAATAAAGGGAATCCATTCAGACTCAACACTAGAGTTAGAAGAAAACTAAACCCAAGATAGATCCTTAATAATTTGTTCAGTTTCACTTTGAATTTTAGATACAACTTCATTACGAGGTTAACTCTGAACCAGTGAGGTTCTCTTTGAGAGGATGCAGGGGGTGAAGGTTGAGGTGATGGTTGAGATGTTATGGGAGGAGGGGTGATTTTTGGTTGAACAAAAGTTACATGTTCAGCTTTAGAAGCAAAACATGTTTGTGTAAAGGGTTGATCTTTGGGAAAGAAGGTTCTGATGGGGATGACAGGAATAAGATTGATGATGATAAGTGTAGAGGTAAAGGACTTTATGTTAAGCTTAGTTATAAGACTTGTTTCATCATGAATTGATTCAAATCTAGATGAAGAAGTTTTACCACAAGAAATTTCAATGGGTGGTTCTCTCATGATATTAATGGGTGATGGTTAATCAGGCATGGTTTGAAGAACTAAGTGATTCTGATCTTCCATGGGTTCAGCAATGGGTGATGAATACTGTATAGGAGACTGAACATGTGAGGGAATTTGTGAAGGTGTTTGTGATTTTCTTTTAAGGGTGGAGTAATAAAAACACATCTTCTAATAAAATATTCATATTAATGCCCGTTCCACCAGTATTCACCGCTTCTAAAGTATCCACAGCTTCTAAGATAATTTCTCCAGGAACACTAGGAGCTTCAGGCACAACAGACTTCAAACTAGCCATAACCTATACAGCTTGAACTTCAGCAGATTCTAGCCACCAGCAGTAGCAGCCTCTTGATTCCCAAAATTAGTGAAATTAGTAGGTTTCAAAGACAGATCCAACATTAGAGATGTACCTTTGAAGAAACAATACTTCCTTTCTAGATAGTCAAGATTGGTACATCTAACATAGAGAGGTACCTTTGAAGAAACCATACTTCCTTTCTTCGAAAGTTTCATGTTGTCAAGAACAAAAGCTAATACGATATTTCCATAGGGCTCCTCCAGATCCCCATTGTCAGACACATTTTCATGGCATCAATTAGACGACCCTGAAAGAACAATTCTGATAAAAGTGTAGCATAAGGCTCATTCTTCTTATGAAGTTTTGTGTTATCTATGATTGCTTCACATAGATGATGGAAAGTGTAGGCAGCCAGATTTATCTTATCTTCATTCTTCAAGTAGAAAAGGAAGTGTTTGTGATCCCAAGAAATTTGATCAGTGCTTCTTTCTCTAGGAAACAAATAACAAATAAGAATCTTGAACAAAATATTGAATTCATTCTTCAAGTTCTTGAACTTTTCAAAGCCAGAGGAACAAAGTCTCTAAGAATTCTCAAACAGAATCCACTTGATTCCATCTACTTCAGGATTGTTGTCTTTGGTACCCACCACAAACCTTTCAGAGTTTGGAGCTCTCAAAAGTTTGGCAATTATATTTTTAGTGATGACTACATCAACATCCATCACAGCAGACCTGATTACAACAACTTCTTCAAATTTCTTCAAACCAACTTTTTCTCTACTCTTCCCTTACTAAGAATTGTTCTTCACCACCAGAAGTCTAAGTTCCACAGATGCAGCAGATTCATCAAATACTTCTGCCCTGACCCAGAATTCCTTCACAAGATGAGGATAGGTTGTTCCATTCAGCATTTCAAAGATAGGATCAAATTCTTGAACTCTGAAGAAACTCCACATATCATACCCATTCTAACTGAATGAATCAAAATCAACAATTTGTTCTACCAAAACCTTTAGATCATCTTGATTCAAGTCCATGGCCTTGGGCTTGATGGTCATATTTTTTCCAGAGTTGAAATTCTTATGTGCATGTTAGGCATTGGATGAGGATGCCATTGTTGAAGGGGTTTCTAGGGTTTTGGTTTTGAAAAAGGGTTTTTACAGAGAAGGTTAGAAAAAGCAAAGTGTATGTAGTGAGAAGTGAAGTGTGTGTTTCTGATATGAAGGTGTTTTTGAGTGAAAAAGGAATTTCAACCAACAAATAACATAAATGAAAACTAAATAGACAACAAAGAAGGAAATGCAAATCACCAAGAACAGAGGAGTTTTTTCTAAATAGTTACAATCCATGTGTCAAGAGACGTTTCAAATTTATGACACGTAAGAGAATAGATGCCATAGGCAGTTACCAGAGGATGTTCACTTGTGTGCATATCATAGGAAGCTAACCTTATTAATGGTATCAGAAGATGAGATGCTTCAGAGGCTATATATTCATCAGAAGTTGACTTAAAGCTTTCTGATCAAGGTAGCTTCTGAACATCATCAGACTCTGATATAGAGTAAGATTTTATGCCCTACTATTAGAAGTAGAATTATCACCGTAAAGTGTAAATCTTATTTCATAAATATGAATATCTTCTGACAGACATTAGCAAATGTTAGCATTAGAAAATATTTAATAAAAATAGAGAAAATCATGCCTCACAATTAGCAGTATAAGATATTGAGGTTGTCCAATGGGAACATTATTATTCCAACAATGCTCTTCCAACACCACCAAAAGTCATCTCATACTTCTAAAGACAAATGGTTAAGCTTCAGAGAGAAAGCTACAAGTTTGAAGCACCAACTCAGCATAGGAGGACACCAGTCTTCCCAGTACCAGTGATCTTGTCTTTCTAGTCTCTTCAGGATTCCACGTCTTCTTCCTCTTTTAAAGTTAGGATTTGGAATGTATGCCTTCTTTTTCTTTAAGGTTGTAAATAACCACTATGCTGGAATAGTTGTTGCCTTGTTCTTTCCTTTAAGCACATCTGCATAAAAAACAATTTCACTCTTTGGTACACATACTCTTATGGGTCCTCTGAGGTTAGTTCTGTAGGGTTTCTTCTTGCTTTGTGATTTATCCTTATAGTAAGATTTAGACTTATTCCTGACATCTTGTCTAGGATAATTTTTTACCATAATTTTTGAATTTCTCAAAACCTTAGAAACAACAGTCTTTGTTTCTGAGTTCTTCAAAACCTTATACTTGGGAGTCTTAGGTACTAATTTACTTAGTATACATCCCTAGAAATATGTTAACCATTCGATATATAAGCCCGGTAATGCTGAGCATAGTGAGAGTAACTAGTCGGAAGAGCCTATGCCTATTTATAAGTCAGACCCTCGTCAAGAGTAATCACACAAGACAAAAGAGGGGCCGACCACACATGAGTCGAGAAGTGTCTCGGTTATACAAGTCGGGGCGACAATAAGGCTCAGATGCCACACCAAAGGACATAAGAGACGATTATGAAAGAGCACATCATGACTAGAGAGTTATAATCATTGAAGAGGTGGATGTTATGGGACAATTATGGATGCGACAGATGTTTTAGGATGATGTATCAGCAAAATGAGACCTATAAATAAGTAGTGTTTGGAAAACAAAGAAGGAGGTCCAATACACAATAGGCATACACAAAACAGACACTTGAAATTATTCATCTAAGACTATCTTCGAGCAATAGTGAAGAATTTAATCTTTTAGTGTTTTAGCAAGAACACTTAGCACCTTTGATTCTTGAGTCTGAGGTCTTGGTTCTTTTAGGGCTAAAGAATTTCCTGTCATGGGTTTTGATTGATTCAAAATTTTATCTTTTTCAACAGCAAGCATAAAGTTAGCATACAACCTCTTTTGAGCAGTGCTTGAAGAAGAAGGGTTTGATGGTTTTATCAAACACCAGTCCTTGTATTATAAGGCTTTTGATAATATACAAGGCCTTGTCCTTTGCTCTTACTTACCCCATAGATCACAGAAGCAAGTTTGGTTCTTTCAAACCCAGATATAATGAAAGTTTGAAGAGCTAATGTATTCTTATCCAGAGTTTGTCAGACATGTCTTGTGCTAAAGCAATTTTATCTTTCTCAAATTTTTCAAAATTTTCTTTAGAAAGTTTTAACTCATCTTTCAAAAGATCATGTTGTTTTGTTAGTATTTTCACATGCCTGAATTTCTCCTGGCATTTTTCCATGAAATCATGACAAAGATCACCCAAATCAGATATAGAGAGTTTAGAAAGTACCTGATTTATGTCTTTTGAATCTGAATCAAAACCAACTTCAGGTTCTAAGTCTGAAAAGGTTTAAGCCATCAGGGGGAGGTTGGCTTCTTCATCTTCTCCTTCATTATCAAGTTCTTCCCATGTTGCCATGAGACTCTTCTTGAACTTGCCTTTGAAGTTGTTCTTCAGGAAGTTTTCCTTCTTTCTTTTATCTTTGTGGAGATTAGGACATTCAACAATGAAGTGATCAGGCTTGTTGTACCCAAAACAACCATCCTGATTTTTACTCCCAGATCCAGACCCTTTGAAGTTATCTCTCTTACCAGAGAATTTGTTCTTCCTTATGGGCAGTTGTCGAAATCTTCTGATGATAAAAGCTAGCTCATCATCATCATATTATTCATCAAAAGCTTCATCATGAGTGGATTCTTTGAGCTTTTAATTTGAGAAGATCTCTCAGATCTCTCAAAATAATTTAAAGCCAAGGTTTTAACTTGTTTTTCAGGCTCATCTCCATTTAACTCCATTTCATGACTTTGGAGATTACTAACAATGCTTTCAAGACTTGTAGAGTTTAAGTCTTTAGCTTCTTGAATAAATGTAACTTTAGGTCTATATTTGGCAGGAAGACTCCTAAGAATCTTCTTGACATAATCCACAGTAGTATAACTCTTGTTCAAGACCTGAAGTCCTATCACAAGAACTAGAAATCTTGAGAATATAGATTCAATGTTCTCATCCTCCTTCATTCTAAACAACTCATATTTCTGAACCTGAAGATTAACTTTAGCCTCTTACACTTGTTGATTACCTTCATATGTAGCACATAGAGATTTAAAGTTAGTCTGAGCATTAGACTCATCAATGATCTTTATATACTCAAAATAAGGTAAGGCATCAACAAGAATTCCTCTCACTCTATGATGTTTTCTATAGATTTTTTTCTGACCAGGAGTGAAAGACTTTCTACAACAACCATTCCAACACCATTGACCTGAAATCCAATGCCATCTTCAAGTATGTCCCATAAATCATCATCCAACCTAATGATACGAGTTTACATCTTGCTCTTCCACCATTCGAATTCAGTGGAATCACCACTGAATGTTCGTAATCTAGCACTATAACTAGATGTACTTTGGTTGTGGTTGTTGTTTCCACGAGGTGAATCCCCATCATTAACAGAGGAAGCTCTAAGCATGATGAGAATAGTAAATTTCTCAATATTTTTTTTGTACAAATTTAAGTGTTAATGCACAGGCTGTGCTCTGATGCCAACTGAAGGTGGGAAAAATAAACAAGAGGGGGGTGAACTATGTATTCCAAAATTCGTTTGCTTCTAAACTCAAAACTTCAGAGTCTGAACTACGTTCAGAGTCTATTAACAGAATGTGCAATAGCAGCTAAAAATAAAGTTCAGAAGTAAATGCAAGCAAAACACAAAGATTATCCTCGTTCCTGTACTCAACTGAGAGTAGTCCAGTCCCTCTTGCCTCAACAAGAGTTTTTCACTATAACCAAATTGATTACAAATGCTTAATCCACTGCTCAAGACTTCCTGCTTAATCAACCTTGAATGAGACTTCCTTGCCTAAGCCACTGCTCAAGATTTCCTGCTTAAACCCTTGGTTCATTACTTCCTTGCTCAATCAACCTTGAATTATACTTCTTATTTAAATCCTTGGTTCAAGACATCCTTTCTCAAGCATGCAGGCAAGATAATTTTTCTACTTTAATCAATTTTTTTAGTAGACAAGATAACTACTATAATTTGATACACAATCAAAAGTATAACAGTTGTGTAATAATCACAAAGGTTTACAACCTTTCTAAGATTTCTAAGATAAATATAAGATAAGAAATCTTAAGATCTTATGATATACAATTACAATAACAACTCAAAGTTATTCAAAGATCTTTCAATATGTTGTGATGTTGTAACCTTCCTTTGAGTCTTCAACTTCCTTTTATAGAGACAGAAAAAAGAGTCGTTAGAGGTTTGAATAACAATAAACTTAGTGAAGAAGTATGCCAAGAAAGACGTATGAGACTTGCATCTAGTCAGAAGCTTTTTCCACTGAATAATAGCATTTTCCATAACACCTTTTGAGTAACTAGGTATCTAATAAAAGGTAGTACATAATGAAGAGATAACATCACCATCCTTGAGCCTTGCAGAACTAAACTCTAGTTGACTCTGTCGAGAAATTTGGGGCTTTGATAAGACAAGTTTGCTTTGGTGCAATGTATGGATCAACTACTCTTAATATCTTTAGAAACTGAGTTGTCATCAGAAGCTAAGTCATGAGACCAGAGTGTGATTCCTTCAGAGTCTGATGAACATTATCAATTTCTAATCAACCATAATCTGAGTATTGCTTCTTCACTTATACTTTCAACTGGATTGATGAGGAATTCTTTAGTTCATGATCCTGCACACTTGAACATATGTTAGAAAATCCTATTATTCTTTCAATACTTTCTTATTATCAAAACCTTTTAAGGGCATTAACAAATCTTGTTCCAACAAATGAGAGTTTAATGTAATGAATTGGAAAACTACAAACATCTTCCTTATTGCAAATGATTAATTCCTTGTAGTTGGGATGATATTGCATCACTGAAAACATATAGAGAGTAAGATTATTTTATTCACTTCCTAAAGGTACTGAATGAGAATTTCACCTCCGCCAAATCACATATTAGGCTCATGACTCTCTTATATAGTATTGCCATTGTTTTCTCCTTGTAATTCAACAATAAATAGAGTTAGAAATTCCTCTCACTGATATTAGTACCAATGATGCCCCAAAATCATAAAGGATTTATTAGGTTAATAACATAAGCTGATTTTGTTATACGAAGGTCTTTCATTTGCTAAAATCATATCTACATTTTCTTTTCCATTAGTAATTTTTCTCAAAATTTAATTCAAGCTTTCAATCTCATTCTCAAAGATTTATATGTTTCACAACTATTTAATTTTAAGGATTGCTTTCTACTCGCATTTAACATGATTTTGAAATGCCAAGTCTATCATTATCACTTTCAAGAGCTTTAACATGATTTTAAAATGTTGAGATATTTCTTTCTAACTCATCATTTTTGTGACTAAGCTTAACATTTTAATCAAATATTTTCTTGTAAAAGAGAGTAGCTACCTCACCATCATCTTCATAAGTAGTCTTAAAACAAAAGTTTACCATTTCATTTGATTCCTTTGTCATTTCATTAGAGGACACTTCATAAAAATCTCAGGATGAATCTTCAGATGATGATTTAGACGTTTCTCCATCAAATTCTTTATATGATGTCACATACTTTTCATAAGATGCTACAAATTCTTCATATGATGATACAAACTCTTCATATGATTATTCTTCTAAAGATTCTTCACAAGACCCTGCATATATTGTTGTAGTCTTTTCATATGATGCTTTTGATTATGATCTTTCAAAAGCTTCTTCAATTGTTTATGAAGATGATGAAGATTCTTCGTGTTGAACAAGTGACTCCAAGCACAATAGGGGGAGGGGTGAATCGTGATATTTAAAATTCATTATTAAATAAAAAAGTTTTTACTTAAAACATCAAGTTATGTCAGTAAAATAATTAAATAGGGAAAATAAACACAAAATTGAAAGGAAATAATTGTAAAGGATAGAAAATTAAACAATAGGAAGTAATGAGAAAGAGTTAGAGAGATTACACCAGGATTTATATTTGACCAAACAGCTTGGCCTACTACTCTCCCAAAAAAAATCTTCTTGAGAATTCTCGCTTTTATAAGTTATGCCCACAAACCTTCTGACAAGAAAAATGAGAGATTTTACACAAGAAGATCCCCCAACAAAATATAGCTTTTATCGGGATGAGTTGACAAACTTGTCATACCCCAAGATTTAACCACTAAGATTCCCATCATTGTGCAAACCATCATCACAATATGGATGAACCATCATGCCTCATCAGTCTCCCCAAAGATGGGTGAGCACTCACTACAAACAACAATTAGGGTTTCAAACCCTCTCTGAGCTTTAGACAAAGGATCAATCAAGGAATGACATGGTCTTTAACATGTCTAAACCTATCAAACATCCACAAGGGATCAAGAGGGCTCCCATATCAAGGATCAAGCACCAGGCTGCAGCATTCTGGGTGGATTAAGCCTCAAGATCGCTAGTGTCACCAAATTAGGGTTTGGTCGACCAGGGCCTCCAGATGAAAATTTTCCTCTGGGCATGAGACAATGATTCAAAGCATAACCTAAGATACTCCATGGAACCTCATGGACCCAATCATCAAGTCAATTTTGACCTCAGGGGATGCATTCATCAAAAATCAGGAATTAGGGTTTCTTGACCTAATTAACCCCTAAGTTGACTTTTGGGACAAAGCATGAGCCAAGACCATAAGAGAGGATTTGAGGGTCTCTAATAAACCACATTGATCCATTTTCAACAATGGATTGATCCAAGAAGCTTGATTCCCAAGTTTCAGGTTCATCAGAACCACAATTAGGGTTTTGCAAAAAAAGTCAACTGTATCTTTGACTTTTGACCCGGACATGCTCCCAAACCCTAGGACATGATTCAACTAGGACTTAATTTCATAGAGGATCGCACCGTTTGGAATTCATCTGACAAAAAGTCAACTGGGCACAAAAGTCAACTTTGACTTTTTGAGATTTTTCATAATTATGGTTCCTTAACCCTAATATGATGTTAATGTGTGGTTGGAATCATAATTCATCAATAAAAATTAAGAAAAGTGGTAAACTTGTAAAAGGGGTAACCATAAAAACTTAGAAAATTTTCTAAGTTATGGAACAAAGTGGCTAGGGTACCAACTTTGGAGGATCATAACTCCTAAACCACAAGGCCATTTTCCCCATCCAAAGCTGGATTTGTAGCTGTCATGGCCCTCTAAAAAAGCTTCAAACACAACTCATTCCAATTCCTCATGGATTTTAAGTTATGGAATGATCAAAATCACAAAAAGTGAAAATGTCACTTTTCTCCAACACTTAGTGAAATTTTCACTAAGTCATAATCTGCCTTCACTTTTTTCAAAATGTAGGGGCATTTTTCACTTGGATCCAAAAAGTATCAAAACCAATTATGATCAAACAGTTGTTGTATCATATGAGGGCTTTCCAAAATGACCAAGAACTCCATCAAAGTCCACTTGAGCCATGAGATATGACCATGCCAATATGCCTTGCTGCAAACTGTCATGGCAAGGCAGATTTGGGAGTTTTGATCGATTTGCTCAAATTTTGCAAAGGGCAGATAACTCTATCCATCTGAACACCTTAGGGGGAGACCAAGGAGGGACAAACACTGATCCATAAGCCTCCCAAGTCTTTGGAACCAAAAGTAGCATGCCAAACCTAGAAATGCCTAAAAGAGGGACAAGACTCCAATTTTGGTTTGGAGCATTTAATGGATGCACCAAGGTGGCATGGACTGAGCCATTTCCAACTGAATTCAGTCAAGACATATCCAAGACCAAGGGAACCAGCAGCCTGTGCCCTAACCTCTAGTCAATGGCTATAGGAGACTTGAATTATCATTGATCAACATTGGCCAAACCTCTGCAGCAGTTGCCAATCACTATTGCTCCCAAAACAAACATGCTCTACTATAAATAGAGCTCAATTGTGTTCAGTTTAAGTACACCAAAGCCAACAAACAGATGCTTTCCTCAAAATCTCCTTATTCACTCTAAAATTACCTTCCAAAGCAAGTCACTATCGGGTTTTGAGTTTGAGAGCTATTCCAAACAAACCAATCACACACACACCTCATAAACATCATATAGAAGTGATCCAAACACTTAAACAACATCTGGAACACTGATTTCACAAAATCACCAGCCAACTGCTCAAGGTTTTAACCAAGTTGCAGTTGAGATACCATCTTCAGTTCCAGCTTGTTTCAAACCATTCCAAGCACTCAGACACATCACTTGGCACCTAGGGAAGCTATCCACATCATTGGAACCTAGCTGTACCGCCTATAACACAAAACACGATCACCAGCTGCAAGAGGTAAGCATAAGCTCTTCTAACTCTATGATCCAAGCATTTTTTGCTGCACAATAATCCGGCCATATGTTCATAATCATGCATGGAGCATTTTCCCTCAATCAATTGCTTTGTTTGAATCATGTATGGAATTTCTGAGCCTTCATGCAAATTTTAGGGTTCTTGAGGTTTCTCTTTGATTTCTTATTCCATGTTTAAAATAAATGAAATTAAAGACCATAGACATGATCGTGAGGTGAAAACGAGCAAATTGATATGTAGATTGCATGATATAATCAAGTATTCAGTGAGATTGGATAGAAAACGCAAATCTGCAGAAACAGAGGGTGGCGCGTGTTCTTGCCATTGTTCTTGGCGCCCTTTTTCAAAATTTGAATATTTGAATTTTGTGATTTTATTTAATTGATTCAAAAATTAATTTCTCTCTGAGTTTTAATGATTTTGAGTTGATTCTTTTTTTAATAATTCACAAAAAAATTTAAAATATTTTATTTTACCAAAAAATCCCAAAAATATTATTTATTTCATATATTTGATATTTTTGCAAAGAATTAATGTTTTATTTGTTTTTAGCATTTGAAATATTTTTTCTCCCTTGATTTTCCAAACTTGATTTATTTCCAATCATTTTGTGGATATAAACATGATTTTTCAAACATTAATCCAAGATCACAATTTGTTTTTCACACATGTTTTTAGGGTTTTGATCAATTAAACCCTCATCAAATCTTTTCAAACACTCATGGGCCTCTATTAGAGTGTAAGACCCACCCCCATTGTAAATACACCACTTTTTGGGCCTCAATCATTATATAAGTCCCACTGTATTTTCAAAAACAACGGCGCGATCGTCGCCTTTTTTAGCAAAATCATTTGGGCCTGACCTTGAGCTGTAAGCCCCATCACTTATACAAAAATAACTTTTTGGGCCTCTAATAGAGTGTAAGACCCAACCCCTTTTTAACCAAAACCTTTTTGGGCCTCAATGCATTGTATAAGACCCAGTATGTTAAAGAAATCTCGGCGCGATCGCCAATTCAAAAACAAATCATCTGGGCCTACCCTCGGGTTATAAGCCCCATTCTTTTTCTTTAAACACCTTTGGGCCTCTTGAGAGAGTGTAAGACCCATCCCTTGGTACAGAAAACCATTTTTAGGCCTCAGTCACTTGTATAAGTCCCTGTACAATTTTCAAAACAACAGTGCAATCACTGACAAAACCTTGGGCCTCTCCTTGATCTGTAAGCCCAAACAATCTTTTCAAAGTATTGTTTCCTTTGATTTAGAATATAATATTGTTATCAAAGCTTTCTTTGTTGAACAACTAACAAAACAACATGGAAGCTCTACAACCGAGTAAGTGTTTACCCGCTTTCTTTAGCCGCTTTCATATATATATATATATATATAACTGTCTTGTGGGGCTGCTCACTGTAAGTCTTCTTTCACAAACTTTTATATACTTGTCAAATATCAACTGTGTAATACTAGTATAGCTATTTAGAGTTTCCCCGGCAACTACGTCTAGCACTAGGTAAGGCCCTGTTGGTCACTCTTAAATACAAACAAAACTAGATCCCCAAAGGATTACCAGACACAGTCTTCCCTCCTCTTGGGGTTAAACAATATGGAGACGTGAAAGGCAGCATTTTCGGTGAACCCTTTCTCAGACTATCACCCTTAGACATTGTCAAAGAGACTCTACTCCCCAGAGATGATCTTTTCCCAGTGAATGGCATCTCTTGAGTTTCTTCCAAATTCTCGGACTTTCCTAGCTTGATCTATTCTCAGTGAATGGCATGTCTTGAACTTCTCAGGGTTTGGGGACCCACAGGCTTCCTAAAAGCATCCCCGCCTCCTCTTGGGCATTGTACAAGGACCCTTCGGCTTCTTAAAAGCTCTCATGCCTTCTCTTGGGCATAGTACAAGGACCCAGAGACCTCTGCAGGTATAGGAACAGAACCTAGTCATCAATTTGCTAGAGCTGTCTTTCTGAGTCAAGTGTCAGACCTGTTAATGGGTTGACCTTCATCCCTTAAATACCAGCCTTCTCTTGGGCATCATACAAAGATCATTCACTACCTGAGAATCAATTTCTCAAACACCAGTAGACTTGGACAGTCTCAATACCCTTTGGATTTTCCATTTCCTTAAAGAACAGGAAATAACACTGATCCTCTGATCAATCCCAAAGCACAACAATACCTTTAATCGTTCCCTTTATAAGAACTGATTTTCTCTTTTATCCAACATACTGGACCTGTCACTAAACTGAAACAATCACCAACATAATAGCCTCCTCTTGGGCTTTGAACAATGATTCACCCCAGCGGAGCTAACCTTTTCACACTCTTTTGTTGAGTATAAAAGACTCTCTTGTTGAGTCATTTCCCTTTTAGCCTCCATCCCGGGCTTCGTACGAGATAGAAAATCACTCTCTTGTTGAGTATAAAAGACTCTCTTGTTAAGTCAATCAACCTTTTAGCATCAAAATCAGTGCCTTGCTCACAGTATACAAACATCAATAACTCCTTTCCCTCCATCTAATTGCTGTAAGCGGCAAGCCTCTGGATTATTTACATCCATGCCACTGTCCCTCTTTTAGCATGAGAAATTCATAAGGAAGGATGACATTGCTCTAAACTGAGTTAGAGTCTTCTCCTTCAGGTTAAAAATCCCCTATAAAGGAAATTATGGCATTGCTGGATTCACATATCCCAGTTAAAGTAATTCTCCTTTATAATCAGTCACCCAATAGTTGTGACAAACAGACCAAATATTCCCCTTTAGAGATGACAAATTCTCTCTAAAGTCAAAACCCTTTAGCTTCACATCTTGGGCTTCGAACAAGATACAAATAGACCCTTCAGCTTCACATCTTGGGCTTTGAATAAGATACAAACCCATTTAGCTTCACGTCTTGGGCTTTGAACAAGACACCAAAACAACTTTTTTTTCCTTCCATAGAATAAGAGGAACTACGATCGCTCTGATTTCCCTGTTTCGTTAAATGGGAATACGTAGGCATAAGATTGAAAAAATCTTAGCGAGCATACTAATCAAAAACCCAAAATCCAGTACCTTCATCAATCAACCCAAAAGCATCAAATCTAAACACAGTATCAAAAACTTCACCAATAGTCCAAACACCGTGTTCTCAAGCGAAATAACCAAAGATTGGGCCCCACATCCACATAGCATCTGTAACCTAACAGACCGCTGTTCAAACTCAGTATGCAAGCAGGGTTAATTGGAGACATCTATTTCCCTTCCTTAATCAGCTCAATAGGATAAAAAATGAATCGAACTGTAGTACCCCAAGCGATAGTGACTCAGGACCACAAAAATCGCGCTACAAAACTTAATAGATATTTTAAGAGATTAACCTCAAGAACCAAACAAAGATTATCACATGGCAACGACGCCATTTTGATGGTTTGCGATAATCAACATCAAAAGTAAGTATTATTTTATCGTATCCACAAGGACTGATGCGATATTAAATGTCATTCAATAATTGATATAATTTAAGTGAAAAATTGTCGAGTTGTTTGTTTGCATAAAGTATATAATTTAAAAACGATGGTTTGATAACTAAAGTTTCACAGATAAAATAACTTGTTGCCATTGGGGTTCATCCATCGATTACACATGTATTCTTTTGATCAGTTATATAGAGATTAGTTGTTTGATCAATATTATCATGTATCGTTCGCTGACAGTGTTTATGTCTAAACCCCTGACGAGAGTTTAGCTGTATTGTTCAATCGACGATCTCTCGGCCTATTAAAAAATATGGTAGCATTAAGATTCAATACTCTAGTAAATGTTAAGCGTAAATATATGCTTAGAGTTTAGCATCTAACAAATGATTGTCCTAGATCGAGATTCGAATAGTATAATAACGGTTCGAATCTATAAGTCGAAAAGGTAAACTAGGATAAAATCAATATCAATAAACAAATAATTCATATATAACGCCATGATCATAACAAATACATACGGTACCAATGGATTACATCTAATCCAAGCAAGAAAGAGATTTAGCTATTCATGGTAGCTTTGATTACAAATGAGAAGAAATAAAGATGGATGAGCATCAATGGTGATTTCCCGATGATTAATGTGTATCCAACTTGTATTCTTCAAGTCCCACTTTTCTCTCTGTCTCTTTCTCTCTAATGATCTTTTTCTCTTAAAATCTCCAAGAGTCTCCAAATGAAATGTTTCTGAAACTATGTATAGTGGTTGTGTCTTGCTGCTCTTGCCTGGTGAGATGTTGTCTCACCTGACGAGTAACCTTTCTTCCCTCTGAAGTATCTACTAACTCATCATCTCAAACCACCTTGTCTCGCTATGCAAGCAAAAGGATCTCCTAGCGAGCTTTCTCGCTACAGTCTTGCCTGACGACAATGGGGCATTTTGATTCTGGAAAGTCTCTGGCTTGTCTCACCTGGCTTATGTTGTAACTTTGTTGGACGAGATGGCCCACTTGAGACTCGCCTAATGAGAAGGATAATTTTGTCTTCTGTTACTCCATGCTTGAGCCTCGTTGTTGACTTGTTGGGCAAGCTCTCGCCTTAGCCTCTCTAGATGCTTGCCTGGTGAACATGCAGGATCTCTTCTTTCTTGCTTGGTGCCAAGTTTTAATATGGTCAAGTACAATCTTTTGGCACTTACCAAACTCTCCCCAACTTGAATCTTTGTTTGTCCTAAATCAAAGTCTTACAAAATTTCAAAAGTAAGAGTTCTCACCAAGCTTCATGATCAAAAATACTTTTCAAAAATAAATGAAGAAAATGTATGGTTCAATAAAAGAATGCAAATGTGAGGTTACGTTATTTACTTTTCTAGATTCAAAACATTAATATGAAATAGATTCTAAACACAAATATCATGTCATACATTCTAAAGCAACAACATAATTCTACTTGAATCACCCTAACACACTTCTTCATAAACTGGATGAAGAACTTTGAATTCAATCATGCGGGAAATGAACTCTCATTAATAACCTTGCTAACATCCTGATCAATTCACAAATTCATCTAAACAATTAACTTTGAAATTATGGAAGCATAGATCACTAAGGACTTGTCCATGGTTGTAACTTGGTCATGTTTCACAAGCAAATGTCATTTTTAAGAATTTTGAAACAATAATGGTCTAACTTAATGACGAGCATATCAAAATTGTACATTATCCACACTTTAATTTTCTTATTTTCTTTTCCACCCTTCAAGATCTTTTAATGCAACAATCCTCGTTTATTTTATTTCTTTCCTTTCCTTTGTTTTTCTTTCTTCATTGCATCTTTCATTTTCTTTGTTCATTTTTCTTCTTTTTCTTTCCTATGAAACAACCTCTCCCCAACTTAAGTAATTCTCACATTTCTTTTAAGAAAAACACTCTTCATTCTTAGTTATTAATCAAGATTTCTTAAGGGTTTGCTTTCGAGGAAAAACTAGAATGGATCAATTCTGAACTTTTTGATTTTTGGATACAAGACAACAAATTCACCTAGTGGTTTACTTAGTGATTTTTTGAGTTCAATATTGATTCATTCATGACTTTTGGCTCAAAAGGGTTTTACAAATGCTCACTCATTCACCAGGTAGGATGAGGCTCTTTTAGCTCGGTGGTTTTGCTCACCATAAAAAATTGTCTTGATCCTTTCTATGCTTCCACAAACTTCAAAACAAATGCAAGATTTAACATGAATCGAATGAGTTAAAATAATATTTATCAGTCATCCTGAGCATATAAGTGAATAATGGATGGTTTCCTCATAATTTATGGTTGATACCTAACTGATTCAAGCATGAAACGTGTTTTGGCAAATTGATGCATGAAATGATTTTGTATATAAAAAAGTTCAAATTCATGCTAACATTATAAAAATCAATAAACATGTACCTTGATTGTATACAATTTGTCCAAAGTTCTCATCATCACCATTACATTTTGTGGATTTACTTGAAACTTGATTGAGTCTTCTTTGCTTCTCCAAGCAATTTTAAGAGACTAAATTGACACAAACACAAAAGTTGAAACATTTGGAAATTCTTGAGATCAAACTAACAAAACTAATTAATGTATAACCACCAGAGTGGTAAATAGCATTAAAGGCAATTATACTGATTATGCAAATCTCGCCTAGTGAGTCCAGAGCGAGAAATGGTCAAAAAAGCTTCGCCAAACGAAGGAATTGATCGCTGGGAGAGCATATCATAATGTAGTTTATCTGCAACATTTCCCAAGTGCATCCTTCATGCTATTTACCACTTTTACTTAAACCTACTATGCAAGATAACTTTAAATACTTACAAAGTTGGGTTGCCTCCCAACAAGCGCTTGTTTAACGTCATTATCTCGACGCCTGTTATCTGATTTAGAGATCTGTTGGTGGAGTTGTTCTGGTGAATTGATCCATATCACCACCTAGACATTGTTTTGAATTTTTTTATTTGAAATTCCAATCCTCCTTTGAAGCTGATTCTTTTAAATTATTTGCACCACACACTGTCATTTTGGTTAGCATGTTGCTTAATGACTTGGTAACTTTGGAGAACCCCTTGGTAACATGCTAGGAGGATTTTTTTTATTTATGTTTCCAATTTTTTTATTTATCTCTAAGAATAGGGACTTCTTTTAATGAACCTTGTTCATTCAAACATTCCTTAACCCTTGTTGTTTCCTTTGTACATCCATGATTGTTTCATGAGCTGCATCAAGGTTAAAGCAAACTCCCTTTTCTTTTGCACTCTGCATTGCTTCAAATAGGTTAAAACTTACTTCTTCCTCTTGGACTCGAACCTTCATTATTCCATCATCAACATCAATCATCATTATTGCGGTTTTCATGAATGGTCAACCCAAGATTTGAGGAGCATCATCATCCTCTTCAATATCAATCACCACAAAATCAATAGGAAACAAAAATTTATCCACCTTGACCAAAACATCTTCAGTTATGCCGGATGGATGTGTGATGGACGTGTGACACGTCCAAGATCTTTTTCCTTTTGTGGAAGAGTTATCTGAATAATTGCACTACAACTTGTATCTAAATGAATGGTTTCTCCATCTGTATACCTTCTTTTCTTCGTGAGGATCTCCTTCATAAACATGGCATATGTTGGCATTTGTTCAAGTGCTTCAGCAAATGGAATGTTTATTTATAATCGCTTAAAGATATCGAAAAACTTTGCACATTGCCTCTCCCTGTCTTTCTTGGCAGGAGCATGAGGATACGACAAATGTTGCACTGGCGAAATGTTCATTTTTCCCTTCTCTTCTCTTGTTTTCTGGTTTTTCTTCTTCCGCTCACCACTCGCTTTTCTCTCATTTTCGTCTTTTTTATTCTTTTAATTTTCAACTTAATTTTGCTACTTATTTTGGTCTTCCACCTCCTTCTGACTTACTTCTTGGTCTCCCTCTTGTTTTTCTCTTGCCTTAACAACAACTCTCTTTTTTTTTAGATTTTCACCGACTCCAGTTTCAAATGAGGAGAAGCCTCATTTATGTATGAAAAACTATAGCTCAAAAAGGAAAATGATCCATGGAATTTATAATGGTTATAATTAATTATCAATTAGGAATAATCAATTATACAAGCTTAGAAAATAAAGTTTTTACTCAGCACTGCACCAATCGATTATCCCATTAGGGTTTATCAATTATACCATGTAAAACCGCTTCTAATTGATTAAAACATGTCCCTAATCAATTTTCTTATGCGCAAAAAGTTTTTCTGGTTATTTGTAAAATCGTAAAGGCTTTAAAAACATTTTACGGTGTGTGTTTGTATGCGCACGCGTGTATGTGTGTGTGTGTGCGCGTGTGCGTGTGTGTGTGTGTGTGTGTGTGTGTGTGTTTGTGTGTGTCTGTGTCTGTGTCTGTGTCTGTGTCTGTGTGTGTGATGCCTTAGTAACTTATGATTTACTCTTATAATTTTTACAATACTCTGGTCACTCAAACAAAATCTAAGACACAACTAGACGAGCTTTCGGACGTTTTCTTTTTTTCACACTCTAAAGCTTCAAGTTCCTTTGTTAGATATGTCAATCTCTTATCATTTCAAATGGAACCTTGAATATTATTATTGATGAGACTTAAGATAACTTCAATTTGCTTTCCATCATTAGAGGAGTTTTGAACTTGTTACTATTAACTTGTCCAAACACTTGATGTTGTCATCATCAAAATCATCATGGTTAAGGGATAAATGTATACCTGCAAGCACATAGATCCACACTTAAAATGTATCTGAATATTCTTCTTTGATTTTTTTCTTCATCTCACTATTACAAATAAGACTTTTTATGACAAAGCTTTCACCTCGAACATTCAAAAATCGAGGGAATATGTCATGAGAATGCTATGTTATATTTTACTAAAAACCTTTTCTCTCGGTTTTAATTAAAAATCGAGGTAATATATTTATAAAGAGACCTCGCTTCGAATCCCAGGTACTAGATTTTATGTTATTTTTATTTTCTATTATTTATTTAGTATTTCTTACTTATCACCTTTTCAGCTACCTTTTTTCATTGTTAATCTTTTATTATTTTTTATTTCTATTAACCTTGGTTACATGTACCAACTGAGAGGTAATATATTGTGTCGATATTTGTTAATTACTTTTTTCAAAAGCTTCTTTTATTTTTTTTTATTTTATGACCTCATATACCTCAGTTTTCTTTGAAAACCAACGTGAAAGATCTTTTAATTGAGTTCCCGGAATATGGCGTTATAGCGCTTTTGCTCTAACTTCATCGTCATTCTCTACGTGGAAATCCTAGGCGATTTTCATCGTCACTCTCTCATCAAAACTCTTCCAACTGTTGGTGATTTTCATTGTCACTCTCATCAAAACACGAACATCATCTATATTTCCAACCTCAATTGAATCTTCGTCATCACATTTGAGGTATTTCTTTATCACGTTTTTGTTTATATTACTGAAATAATTTAGTATCACTGAAATTGTTTAGTATCACTGAAATGGTTTAGTATCCCTGAAATGGTTTCTCTTTATCATTATTTTTTAATTTTGTTTATATCTCATTAGTTATGGCCTAACTGCATTAGTTTTTTAGTTGCATTATTGTTAGTATCATTGAAATGGCAAACAACTCTCATACAACTTCAACGACTCACCCAGAAAATGTTGGTGTCTTAATGAATTCAACCTCCATGACTCATACAACTACCTCTATAAATACAAAACATAAAAAAAACTAGAGGTGCCACGATGTATACCAAGATGAAAAATGCCCACGAAAACGGTATTCGCTACCTGGTTAGAATTGATGTTGCAAACGACAAGGCTTATGGTGAACATGCTAAGGATTGTTACTTTGCATTAAAAGGTAGAAGTAAAGTGAGCATTTTGTTGGATAGTTGGCACGACATTGATGATGATTTGAAAAACAACTTATGGACCGATATTACAGTATTTGTATTGAATTTTATGATTTTTTTTACAAGTACCATTTATTTTTTGTTTAGTACGGATAACAACTCTATTATGTGAAAATAGAAAGTGTTTAATGTTATTCCGAATGATATTAAGGTGAAAAAGAAGGTGCTTACATATGCTGGTGAGCGTTGGATGGGCTTTAAGACATAACTCACCCATGATTATTTCACTCACCCAATAACTAAAAGTATAGAAAAGCCTCCATACCTAATGTATTCATATATTGATCAGGGTTGGGAGGAATTTGTAAAGTTTCGCACCACTCCCGAATTCTTGGCTAAAAGTAAAAAAGGAAAGCTTAATAGATCTAGAAACTCTATCCACATATATTGTCTTGTGGAGGATATGAAAAACTTGAAAAGAAGATAATTGAATAAAAAAGAAAACAAATGGAACAAGAGCTGGGTGATTCTATAAGCCTTGATCACACTTCATCTACACCTTCACGCCATGAGAAATGGAAGAGGGTACGTCAAAGGCTACACGCGAAGTGGCTGAAAAGATTTGTAGATTCTTTTTTCAACAATATTATTGATTTTGGTTAAATTAACTTGTTAAAGATGAATTTTATATGTGATGTAGGATATATTCTTTGAACAATCCAAATTCAGCCTTTTCGTTCCAGAAGATTGTTAAGACATCTTGAGTTAAGAGATTGGAACCGGGAAGCATCCTGGGCGTGTTCGTGGTCTTGAAAGATGCATTAGCTTCAAGATTTTTTTGGACGATCTCGATCAACTAGAGTAGTACACAATAAGGAAGAGATTGAAGAGATAGTTGCTGTTAAGTTGGTGGAGGAAAGGGGGAAGTGGAATCAGGAGGAACGTCAGAGGGTGCAGACGGAGGAGCTGGGGGGGGGGGGAGGGGGTGTTGTAGGAGGAGACTGAGAGGTTGTTACAGCAAGTGCGGGAGCAGGTCCAGAAGGAGAAAGAGGAGCGAGATAGGCTGGTTGAGGTGGAGCGAAAGAAGGTGAATGATGAGGAGTATGAGAGGTTATCCCAAAAATGTACCCGCGATGTGCTTGAGGTATAAGTATTAGTCAAAATTTGTGTCGTATGTTGTTGTTATTATTATTTGCGTTTTAATTTTTGTATTATATTTATGTTGTTTTTTTTATGCAGAGATTTGGTTCATTGGGATTACTCAACCAAACAAATTTAAATCAGTTGGACATTCAAGAGAAAGTAATGGGTGGTACAAGTACAAAAGAAAGTTGTTCTGCCCAGCATGACAAAATTGAAACCACGCCATAACAAGTAGATAACATTCAGAGACTAAAAATGATAGTAGAGAGTATTCCAAATATCTTCCTGAATATTCAATTAAGTCATGTTCCAGATCAGTTTTACGTACTTTCTATGTCTATTATTAAGGAATTTTTGAAGGGGGTGAATGGCTAGATGTTACCATAATACAATTGTGATGCTCATTAGTATAATTTTTACGTTGATAATTTCCATTTATATTCATACGTTCTTGGAATTTAACAATAAATATTTGACTCTTGTAGGTACTTGCACGATATGTGTGTTGAAATGGGTTTAAGAAAGTATGTTATCCTAGATCCAAATTCCATTAGCCTTCATGGTGGTACGGTAACAAACAATATCAAGCTTTACTTAGAAGACAAGTTGATAGAAGATAACAAAGAATGTTGTTTGGCCCCGTTTTTCCACGCGTAAATATATAATAAATTCTTTTTTATTTATAAATCAATTTTATACATATTATTAATTATTCTGAATGTTTATGCAATAATCATTGGCAATTAATTATTATATGCCTGAGGAAAAATATTGTGGTATTCCTTTGCTCTATGGACAATCTCATTAATGAAGCTATGTTAAACATTTTGTGTGGGTAACTGGTATTAGTTTTTATTCAATTTTTACCTATAGTTTGAATAGTTTTTATGTATGTTTAATTTTTACAGACATGTGTAGAGTGACGGAGGGATACAATGCAATCAAATGTAATTTTATTGGTAGAAGGCCAAGGATCATTTCTCCAAAAGTAAGTATTCCTTATGCTTTTTTATATTCTTTTATTTGCGTGTATTAATTAGTAACTATATGAACATTATTTGTAGTCGAGAAGACAACCCAATAACTATTCTTGTGGATACTATGTTATGAAACATATGCATGATATTGTCACCAGAGGCATTACAAATGGATAGACCAAGCGTAAGGTATTAGCTTAACTCATATACATGTAATGTATGTATATTTCTTAAGTTAATGTTGTTGTTATTATTGATCGGGACTTAGTATGTCTATAGATTCTGACTGCAAGTGCACAGTCCTATCGCGTAGTTTTAAAAGATATCGAACCCACAAGGACTTGATAATCAATCTAGCGCTATCTATAGTTACTGTGTTTAGCTAAGGCGGATAATGTCACGGTTTCAGTTTCTAAAGAATTAAAGCGGGAAACTAAATTAGATTAAGAAATATTAATAAAGCAGTCGGTATGTAATATAGTGAACCTATGCGGATTTAATCGAAACTAAGCATATGAAAATATTTCACTTAAGTTATTCTGTAGAGAGTATCAGTTTAAAAACCCTCAACTCACACTCTCGTGGTCTTGTATTAGATTATATCCCTAAAGCCCTATGTCTGCTCTCGCTAGCCCATAAGTGTTTAGAAATATTCTTTGAAAACTTAATAAAGTCTAATTGGTTTTAAAGCGCTCTCGCTGTATTTAAATCCAATGCCTAATCTTAGCTATCCGGTTAAAACCTCACACTCTCGTGGTCTCGATTTTATCCTATTTCACCTTTCTTACTCTCGTAATAAAAAGATTAATTTTAAGTATAAAAGATCTCAGCCAGAAAATTAAGTTAATTATTATTTTAGCTTAGAATAATTAAACCCGATCGGTTACTGTTATCACATACCGATCTATTAAATTAGCTAGACATTATAATTAAATCAAACAGAAAACAATTTATTATTAAAGACATTAAATCATGCATAATAATTGAATAGCAATTAATTAACATAAACAAAATGCGATTAATTATAACGTGATACAAATACCTGGAAAATAAATATTCCTTAGCTCCCTCTTCCACAAGTCGGCAAGATTGGAGCTTGGAACCGGAACGGAAAATACTAAATGCTGGGGCTGGAAATAAAATCTAACAATAATAATTTCCTAATGTTGGAAATTATTATAAAGGTTTGGAATAAAAGCAAAACAATGAAACAGCAAGAAAATGAAATGCTGGAAATAAATTCTGGTGAAATTTTGGCAGAGCTCTCGCAAATCAGTCGCTTCCAACTCTCCCCCCTTTTCTCTTCGTATGTTGGCATATTTATAGAGGAGGAGCTTGTAACAGTTGATCTTTGTTCGTGGGCTTTTTGCTGAGAAAGTGCCGGATACTGGGATTGAGTCGTGTGAGAGAATTTAGGAGTTGTTGAGGACTCCTTCTTTTATGGCCACGTCTCTTCTGTTTCTTCATAATATGTGTGTTGCGTGTTACGGTCGTGAGGATATGGTGACGATCACTAATATGCTTTCAGCGTGTTACGGTCGTAACACATTGCTTACGGTCGTTAGACATGAAATAGCGCGTTACGGTCGTGACTGTGGTGTGACGATCGTGAAACTCCCTTGAGCGCGTTACGGTCGTAAGGCATATGGTGACGACCGTCACTGTTACAAAATCTCAGATTTTGACAGTGTTTTCTTCTCATTTTCTGTCAATTTTTCTTCACTTCTTCTTTTTTACTATTTTGACTTGAGATGTATCGCACCTGCAAAAAGGCATAAAAACTCGGAATAATCGGGGATTAGTTGAGTCAATGCACAATAAAAATGTACTAAAAACCTAGTAATTATACGATACGATTTCTCTTCATCAATTATCTTACCATAATTTAAACTTTGTTCTAATTATAGGATTTTAGCGACAATACACCATTCTCACAAGAAGAAATAGATGATATCCGATCAATTTAGGCTGGTGTCTTCTTATCATCTTGTCATGAATTTCAACAATAGTTTTTCTTTTGTTATAAGAAGAATTTGTACATATAGAGGTTTTGACATTTTCATGTGCAAAACTCTAACTTTTGTATTATGTGTTGATGACAACAATGTAAATTTGTTCATTTGGTTTGTCCACAATGTAAAAAATGTATAAAAAAAGGAATACCAATTTTGTTATCTGTTTCTGATTTGGTATTCTGTAACAATTTTATAGTTTCTGCATGTGTACAAAATGATACAGACCTGCCATTAAAATGAGAATAAAAAAGAATTTATATAACAATAAAAATGATTTAGCCCCTCGCTTAATGTCAATAATCGGCATACAAACATATCTTATTATCTCGGTTATTTAATTCAACCGAGAGGTATATTGCGCATGCTAGTTAGTTTTGAAAATAAAAATATATTTTTGTTGGGGATTGAACCATTAACCTTTTGCATTTTAACCTCGGCTTTATAAACGAGTGGTAAAGTTCCCACTTTACATGTCATCATTCGTTACCTCGGCATTATAACCGAGGTGAAATCTATTTCGCGTCTGACATGACATGTGTTATTTGTATTAGTGTCTTTAAGCAATTTGATCAATTATTTAAGATTTAACATGATCTTCTTTTTATTTGATCTTTCATAAAAGTCATCAATATCTTTGGTATCTTTGGAGTCAATGACTAAATCAATTTTCTAATATTAGTTCTTGAATCTTAAATATTTGTTAGAAACATAATTTTTGAAATTATTTCTAAGAGGTTAAATATTTACAATCATCTTTGAAGATGATCTTCATTTTCACTTGGTTTCTCAACTTCTTGTATAAGTGTGTTTGTCCTCTCTTTCTTGATCTTAGTAGATCCTTCATAGATCAATTTAAGATTATTCCACAATTCTTTGGTAGTGCTACAACTATAAACATAGTTGTACTCTCTAGTGCTTAACACACCCAACATAAATTACTTATCTTTAAACCCTTGTTACATTTTTCTTTTTTCTTCTATGGTCCAATAAAAACTTTCATAAACTTTCATTATCAATGTCTTCCTTAAAAACTTTCATTATCGCTTTCCAAATAATAAACCTTTCACCATAAAACAGTTGATGTGTGTTCATAAAAAGCTTCTTATTAAAAGAAGTACTTGAAGTCATCATACTACATCCTGAGACGATTATTCCTATAACATGAGTTAGGCTATGAAGGTGAGAAAAATACATAATAGGGGGGGGGGGTTGAATTGTGTATTGCAAAAATTAGATTTACTTCTGAACCAGAGTTCAGATTCTAAAAATTGAGTTTAGAATCTGATAGGGTGCAGCGGAAATAGAAACAGAAGTAAAGTAAAAATAGCAAAGAACACACAATAGTTATCCAGGTTCCTCTCCCAACTGAGAGTACTCCAGTCCCATTGCCAAGCCGGAGACTTTCCACTATAATCAACCAGATTACACTTGCTTATACACACTTGTATAAGACTTTTCTTTTTGCTCATACCACTTGTCTAAGACTTCCCTTGCTTAGAGCTCGTGTCTAAGACTTCCTACTGCTCAATTAGCTCCTGACCGAGACTTATATTACTTAGACTACCTGCATAAGACTTTACCTTGCTTAGAACTCGTGTCTAAGACTTTCCTCTGCTTAGAGCTCGTGTCTAAGACTTAGAGCTCGTGTCTAACACTTGACCTTTCTTAAAGCTCGTGTCTAAGACTTTACTTTATTCAAGCCTGCAGCAAGAGACTTATATCTAAACAGATAGTTTAGAGAAGGAATAACTTACAACAACACTTGATAAATATAAGATGTTTTCAAAATAATACAACACACTTTTACAAAGATTATTAATCAACACAAGAATAAGAACTCTAAACGGACTCAGCTTTCTGATAGTAATGCGTGTATTTCTCAGTTGTATTTGCATCGTTATTTCTAAATTAATCTTCAAATCTGCAGCTGCTTTTATAGCCAAAGAAATAGAGATGTTGGAGCATCTTCTACGGCTACAAATATACCAAATCTTCTAGTACATCTTCTTTTCCAATAAAGCAAGAGTTGGAACTTTCAGTCACAAGAATATCTACGAAACAAGTCCTTTGTCCAGAGGATACAACTATGATTCAAGGACAACATAACCTGTAGAAGATAATGTAAATAAATCTTGAGTCCCGTGTTAGCAGAATTGACTTGACATTACTCAGCATCAGAGGAAGCATAACACACTTCTTAATTGGAGTTTACTAGCATGATCAAAATCGAACCAAAGTCGTTTTAGTGTCAGAGCCAGTTACATCAAGTAAATATAATTCTGCACACGCAAACTAGCTAGTTAGAAATCCTAATTGATTTTCAAATACTTTGTTATCATCAAAACCTTGGAGGATGCATGGTATGAACCAAACTTGTTTCAACAATCTCCCCCTTTTTGATGATGACAACATTAAGTATTTAGAAAAGCAATTAGAAGTAGATTAATTACTCAACAACTTTCAGGGTTTAAGGTTTGTAAGCTCCCTCAGAGTCAAACAGTCTAAGAGGTGAGGTTTGTAAGCTCCCTTTGAGTCATGTCTGTAAAGTCTAAGAGTTAAGGTTTGTAAGCTCCTTTCCATACAAAATAATAAATCTACTCCAAGGGTGAGGTGAGGTAAAACTCCCCCTAAATAGAATTACTAACCACATTTAGAACCATTATTAACCTAAAATACTTAATCCATTATCCCCCTTTGTCATCAATCAAAAAGAGAAGAGAAGGAAAAAGACTTTAGCAATGAGTAATGGTTTCTAAACTAGTCATAGCTGAACACCAATCAGGAACAAGTCTGCCAACGTTGAACTTAGAATTTGAGAAAGAATCCTACCAAAAGGAATGAGAAAAGGTAATTCCTCACGAGATGTAAGAATCTCTTCTTTAAGATACTAAAACATAGTCAGAGGTAAATTGATCTTGATCCTGAAGACTAGTGCCAAAATGAAGAGTTTATCTTCAGAAAAAGTCATCATGCCCCCTTTACTTCTTAGAATGTTCACCATAATTTGGTACCAGACTTTTGCCATATGAGTAAGAGTAGAAAGACTTTCAGAAGGGCCTTTGTTACCATAGATGATTTGTAAATCATTTTCTGAGTTGTTGTTATACCAGTAGCTTTCAACAGTGACTCCATCTACCTCACAAATAATTACTTTGACAGATGATTTTAAAGTTGATTACAACAGAAAAAACAACAGATAGAATCAGACAATCATTTTGCTCATTCTGATGAATATGAGCATTGGCCCAAAATCTCTTTCACAAGATCTGGAAAGATGAGTCCAGAGAGTATTACAAAATATTCATCTCATTTTTGAAAATGAATATCTGAAACAATTTGTGAAAGATTATTCGCCCTCAATTCGTTGAAGTCAGCTGTATATTCCTTTAGAAAATCTAAATAAAAATCTCTTCTTTAATGAATTACGAGGACATTTTTGTAAGAAGAAATACTAACATGAAGAAAATTGACTTCACAGAATTATCTTATGTAGAAGATAACCTATGAGATCATAAAGAAAAAAAATAGCTTAGCAACTTAACACATATAATGCTTAGAATATAAGCAAGTATACATTAAAATGTTTGGACAGTGATGAGTCTGAATAAAAACAAGTTAGAATCTCTGTCAGAACACTCCTTTTTAATGAACCAAACTTTTAGATTTTGAAAATAGAAGTGGTAATCATGTCTTTTTAAGTCTTTATAGAACTTTCATAGACAACTGACTATCATATCAGAATTTCAAAAAAAAAAAATTGATCAGAGTGTAAGACAAGGATTCTTATTTTATCAGAACTCAAGGAATATTCCAATTGTTAACTCAAAGCACATAGCAAAGAATTAACTTATTACTGTATGCTTTAAATAAAATAGTCAAGGAAGAGAGAGATCATATAACCCCTATTCAGACTTAAAGACCATACTTAAGGAACTATCATAAATAATTCAACTGACTACAAGTAGATTCCAACGAACATTCCAATACACCATTCAGAGAACAAGCATTTCTTCTGCTACATAAATCATGTTTAAAATTTTCTTGTTGAAATCAAATTGGGCAATGGCCAGGGGCTTTGTAAATACATCACCCCTTTAATGTTCAGAATCATTTGATATCAGGTCTAGAAGCGGTGAGATAGAGTAAGGAACCTATCATACCTCGATATTTTGTTGGATCCACTTTAGAACTGCATTCTTCAATACAAATATTACATGTAGGATGAATAAGAGTGGACATGACTTTGCAATTATCAAGATTGAACTTTTTCAAAAGCTCTTTTGTATACTTAGACTGGTGAATGTAAATACCTTCAGACTTTTGACTGATCTGAATTCCAAGAAAGTATTTTAATTCACCCATCATGCTCATATCAAATCAGCCTGGATAATCTTGGAAAGTTCTTGACAGAGAGATGCATTAGTGGAACCAAAAATTATGTCATCAACATAAATTTGAACAATCAAGATTTCTTCTTTCAAAGTTTTCCCGAATAGTGTAGTGTCAACCTTTTCTTTAACAAAACCATTTTCAAGCAGAAAATTACTCAATATTTCATACCAAGCTCTTGGAGCTTATTTAAGACCATAGAGTGATTTTTTAAGCTTGTAGACATGGTCTGGATGATTTGAATCTATAAATCTTAGAGGTTGTTTGACATACACTTCTTCAGTAATAACTTCATTCAGAAAAGCACTTTTCACGTCCATTTGATATAAAATGATATCATGGTCGATGGCATAAGAGAGAAGTAGTCTTATGGCTTTTAACCTTGCAACAGGAGCAAAAGTTTCAAAGAAGTCTATTCCCTCTTGCTGACTATAGCCTTGAGCTACAAGTCTAGCTTTATTCCTAACAACTTCACCAAGTTCGTTAAGTTTGTTTCTGAAGACCCACTTGGTCCCAATGATATTTTTCTTTTGTGGTCTTAGAACAAGATCCTACACATCATTTCTTTGAAACCGATTTAGTTCATCTTGCATAGCCATGATCCAACCATTATCAGTTAAGGCATCATTAATAGAAGAAGACTCAAGTAGTGAAATAAGTCTGATCATTGAGTAATCATTTCTAAAAGTAAATCTGGTCCTCAATGGCTCATCTTTATTACCAATGATCTGCTACTCTGGATGAGATGCTTTATACTTAAACGATCTCTTAGGTTGAACAGAGGCTTTTGTGCCATTGTGAGCAATCACTGAATCAGTAGTAGTAGGACCAGTTAGAGTAACTTCTGTTTCTGGAGCATCGTTCTCTACGTCCTTTTCTTTCGGGATACACACCACGGATTGTTCTTCATGATTCTAAAAACCTGCAGAGAAATCATTCTGAACCAAAGACTCTGACTTGTTATGGTCAAGTAAACTGTCATTAAATTTAACGTGCATAGACTCTTCAACCATTCTAGTTTCTGAGTTATACACTCTGTATGCTTTTGAGCATTCAGAGTATCCTAAAAAGACACCCTTCTGAGCTTTAGCATCAAATTTCTTTTGGTAGACCTTATTATTCAAGATGTAATAGGTACATCCGAATTGATGAAAATAAGAGATAGTAGGTCTTCTACCTTTGAATAACACATATGATGTTTTATCCAGAATTGGACTGATATAGATGTTGTTCTGAATACAACAAGTAGTATTAACAGCTTCTCCCCACAAGTACTTAGGGATTTTATTTTCACGAATCATTGTCCTTGTCACTTCTTGCAGAGATCTGTTCTTTCTCTCAACAACTCCATTTTGCTGTGGAGTTTTGGGAGAAGAGAACTCATGGATAATTCAATATTTTTCACAAAAAGATTCAAATGATTCATTTTCAAACTCACCCTCATGGTCACTTCTAACCTTTAGAATTTTCAATTCCTTCTCAAATTGTACTTGAATGCAGAAGTTGCTAAACATTTCGTATGTTTCATCTTTAGATATGAGAAACTTCACTCAAGTCCATATGCTAAAATCATCAACTATGACCAAACCATATTTCTTTCCATTGATTGAGGCAGTCCCAATAAGACCAAATAAATCAATGTGAAGCAATTCCAAGGGTCTAGAAGAAGAGATAATGTTTTTTAAAAGAAGTTTTTACAATCTTTCCAACTTGACATGCTCCACAAAGAGCATCTGAGTGATAATCAATATCTGGCAGCCCTTTAACAAGTTTTAGCTTGGAAAGTTTAGAGATTAATCTCCAGTTAGCATGACCTAAACTTTTGTGCCAGACCCATTTTTCATCACTCACTGTCATTAGGAAAACGACCTTCTGAACATCCAATTCAGAAAGATTGATTTTATAAGCATTCTCTTTTCTTTTCCCTTTGAATACCACACTTTTATCATAATCGATAACAGAACAGAAGCCCTTGTTAAACAATACCTTGCAACCATTATCACACAACTGGCTTATACTGAGTATATTGTGCTTCAGGCCATCTACAACCTATACCTTATTAATAAGAGTTTGAAAATTACCTATGGTACCTGTACCGATGATCCTTCCCTTTTGGCCCCTTCTAAAACCCACATTTCCTTCCTCTTTCAGATTCAGGGTTTGGAACATACGCCTTTCTCCAGTAATATGTCGTGAGCAGCCATTGTCCAAGTACCAGGATTGGCATTCCATCTGTTCCTTTGGGCATATCTGCAACAAAGAATATTTGAGATTTAGGTACCCATACACGTATGGGTCCTTTTGGGTTAGTTTTAACAGATTTTCTCCTATTTTGTCATTTTACTTTGTAAGAAGGTTTAGCTTTACTCCAATCATTTTGATTCAAAATGTTTTGACTGGAGTTATTCTTAACCTTAGCAGCAGAATTAATCTTATCCTGTGATTCAGAAGTGTTGAATATTGATGTCATCAGAACATCTAATTTATCATGTTCTGTTATAGCAATGCCTTTTAACTTCTGATCAATAGGTTCAGTTAAATTCATTGCTTTAGCAGCAGGAACAAAATGGTTACTTAACACAGTTTGAGCAATGCTAGATAAGTAGGAATTTTGAAGCACTTTTAAAAAGTCATTAGTATTAGAGCAACCTTCATCATACCCTAATCCTTCTTTATTATATTTTTCGATTCCATAAATTATAGATGCAACTTTGGTACGGTCAATGTAAGATGTAATAAATTTATGAAAAGCTTGATCATGTTTACCCAGAGATGAACACTCATTTTGAAATAAACTGACTTCTTTTAATTCTTCTTTTAAAATAGAGTTATCTCTTTTAAGAACCTTAATCTGACTAGTTTGATTCTTGTAATGATCTAGAAGATTGTTAGCACATGAAATAAAGTTAGAGTAAGAGAATGCGTCATCTTCGTTTTCAGACTCAGATAGGAGTCCTTCATCAAATGAGTGAGCCATTAGTGCTAGATTGGCATTATCTTCCTTTTCTGACTCTTCTTCTTCCAACTCTTCCCATGTTGCCTTGAAATTCTTGTTGAACCTGTTTCTGAAATTATCTTTTTTATAACTTCCTTTTCTCTGGCTTTCCTTCATAGGTTCAGGACAATCACTTCTGAAGTGACCTGGTTTATTGTAGTTGTAGCAAGTCATGTCTTCATCTTTAAAGTTAATCCTTTTGTTGCTTTTAGGAAATCTTCTGCTTCTTCTGGCCATCTGTTGAATCCCTATGATGAAGCACACCATGTCTTCATCATCAGATGTTCCATCAGATTCTTCTTCAGATGATTCATCAGCTTTATTGATTTTATAAGATCTTTTGGACTTGTCACCAGATTTTTCAGAGGCATATCTTAGTGCGAGAGATTTAAACTTCTTATAAGTTTCATCTCCATTGATTTCCATCTCATGACTTTGAAGATTTCTGATTAGACTTTCAAGGCACAGGTTATCCAAATCTTTAGCTTCCTGAATAACTGTTACTTTAGGTCTAAACTTCTGAGGGAGACTTCTCATAATTTTCTTCACATGATCAGCTATTGAGTAGCTTTTGTTCAGCACTTGAAGCATGCGACGAGAATCTGAAACCTAGAAAACATGGTCTCAATATCCTCATCTTCCTTAATTTTGAATAACTCATACTTCTGTATCAACAAGTCAGCTTTGGCTTCCTTTACTTGTTGATTCCCTTTGATAAGTAGAACACAGAGATTAAAAGATAGTCTTTGCAGAAGACTTACAATTATTTTCAAGAATATCCCATAGCTCATCATCGAGTCGAATGATATACATATACATCATGTTTTTCCATCATTCAAATTCAGTAGAGTCACCATTGAATACAAGAGGTTTAGCAGTGTAATGATTTCTCTCAGAGCTATTGTAATCATAGGGAATCCCCCCTTTAGGTACTAGGATTAGTAACCTCAGGATCCATATTTTTCTCGTTGGATCTTTGAATGTACCACTATTAAGTGTTACGCACATACCTTGCTCTGATGCCAGTTGATGGTGAGAAAAATACACAAGAATGGGGGTTGAATTGTGTATTGCAAAAATTAGATTTACTTCCGAACCAGAGTTCAAATTCTAAAAATTGAGTTCAGAATCTGATAGGGTGCAGCGGAAATAGAAACAGAAGTAAAGTAAAAACAACAAAGAACACACAATAGTTATCCTGGTTCCTTTCCCAACTGAGAGTACTCCAGTCCCCTTACCAAGAAAGAGATTTTCCACTATAATCAACCAGATTACACTTGCTTATACACACTTGTATAAGACTTTTCTTTTTGCTTAGACCACTTTTCTAAGACTTCCCTTGCTTAGAGCTCATGTCTAAGACTTCCCACTGCTCAATCAGCTCCTGACCGATACTTGTCTTTCTTAGACAACCTGTCTAAGACTTTACCTTGCTTAGAGCTCGTGTCTAAGACTTTCCTCTGCTTAGAGCTCATGTCTAAGACTTTCCCTTACTTAGAGGTCGTATCTAAGACTTTACCTTTCTTAGAGCTCGGGTCTAAGACTTTACTTTGCTCAAGCCTACAACAAAAGACTTATATCTAAACAAGTAGTTTAGAGAAGGAACAACTTACAACAACACTTGATACATATCAGAGGTGTTCAAAATAATACAACACACTTTTACAAAGATTCTTAATCAACACAAGAATAAAAACTTTAAGCAGACTCAACTTTCTGATAGTAGTGCATGTATTTCTCAGTTGTATTTGCAGCGTTATTTATTAATTGATCTTCAAATCTTCAGTTACTTTTATAGCCAAAGAAATAAAGACGTTGGAGCATCTTCAACGGCTACAAACATACCAAATCTTCTAGTACATCTTCTTTCCAAATAAAGCAAGTGTTGGAACTTTCAGTCACAAGAATATCCACGAAATAAGGCCTTTGTCTAGAGGATACAACTATGATTCAAGTACAACACAACCTGTAGAAGATAATGTCAATAAATCTTGAGTCTCGTGTTAGCAGAACTGACTTGACATTACTCAGCATTAGAGGCAGCATAGCACGCTTCTGAATTGGAGTGTACTAGCATGATCAGAACCGAACCAAAGTCGTTTCAGTGTCAGAATCAGTTCCATCAAGTAAATATAATTTTGTACACACTAACTAGCTAGTTAGAAATCCTAATTGATTTTCAAATACTTTGATATCATCAAAACCTTGGAGGATGCATGGTATGAACCAAACTTGTTTCAACAGGCTTTGCTTCCACTTGGTGACCAAGTAACTCCAAAAATAAGAGAAAGGGTGATAAGTGGTCTTTCCATCGTTCTTTCTAGTCGTTTCCTTTAGTATTTTACCATATTTTGTTCAATTTGCTTTCATTTGTCATGTTTTATACTTTGGTCTGTGTTTTCTTGTGAATTCCAGGGTCTAATGAGTATCCAAGACAAAGAGGGATCAAAGGCATGCGAAACGGAGAAAAACGACATTTTGGAAATTTCTCGCATACAAAAACTAGGGAGCTGCTACGGCCACCCGTAGTAGCTGCTACGGGCCATAGCTGCATGATGCCCTAGCCCTCCATTTGAAGCCCTTTTGATTAGGGGTGGCAAACGGGCATGCCCACCCCGTTTAGGCCTGCCCCGCAAATGCCCGCAAAAAAACGGGGCGGGGCAGGGCGATCATAGTTGAGGATGCGGGCCTAAAACCTAGGCTCACCCCACAAAAAAAGTGAGGGTGGGGCCGGAAAGCCCGCGGGCACTGTACCTTTTAAGCCTAAAAATGCAAAATTTTATGTAAATGCTTGTGCCCGCAAAAGGCCGCAAAGAAAACGGGGCGGGGCGGGGCGGACATATTAGAGGGTGAGGGCCTAAACCCTTGGCCCACCCCGCACTAAAGTGCGGGTAAAACGGGCATGCCCAATGGGCCGGGCCCTTTTTGCCACCCCTACTTTTGATATAAGAAACGGTGACCTGCTACGGCCACCCGTAGAGGGGAGGCAAGAGAAAAGTCAAAGGTTTGTTTTGCTTCCATAAATAGAATGATTCACTCTTAATTGTGGCTCTTAAGCATGATTGAATATGTATCAAATCTGAATATTTTGCATTGAACCAAGGATATTTTACACTTGTATTATTTCCCTATAAAACTCATAGCCTGTTATGAGTTTAGGATTCCCAACTTTTGTCACTTCATATTCCTAGTTTTTGTTCTACTTTTCTTTGTAACTCAAGTCACCAAGGGAGCAATTCGTGGAACAAGGTTTATACATATTTTAGGTTTTATAATTCATTCTCATTATATTATTCACCACTTATTTTTTATTGTTATGAGTTTGATGATGAATACCTCTGTGATTGTGTTTGCCTTCACTATGAGTGACTAGTTTCCTAGGGACTAGGGGTTATGGGGATTGTTTCATGACCTATCGTATGATCCGTTACTATTGATTGCGAGAATTTTAATTAAGCTTATTTTATAATCTGAGTTCATGCATTCCAACTTCGTTACGAAAGTAAGTGGTTCTCACATATTGAATGTAGCCTGAAAGAATATGTGTTGATACTGGAACGTAGATTTTAAAACAATCTAATTCGGATGGTGCGAAAGCCAACGAACGAATTTGAGAAAACATATAGCTAGGAAAAATGTAATGACTCATGAATAATAATCCAGACGATGTAAAAGCTGACAGATTATTCGTTGATGATAGGGGTAATGCGCTAACGAAAGCAGGTAGTGCCCAATTTTATCTATTTTCTATAATTTATGAAAAAGTTCTCGTAATAGATATGGAAAAGATCATATGATTGTGTTAGATACATGAACTATAACCCTGCGTCCTGTTTGCCCCAATTTGACATTTAACTGATTTTTTCGTTAAGCTATTTTCATTTAATCTATTTTTATTTTAAGTTGTTTACTAAAATCCCTACTTTTAATTTCTCTAGATATACACTGTTCGAACAAGAATTTGGTACTTGAACCATTGGTCTTTGTGGTTCGATATCTATTTTATTAATTCGCGATACTAAAAAATATCAAACAATTTATAAAAACTTCGAGTTTGAAAAATGTTTATATTAGTACCAATAGTCAAACAGAGAAATTGTAGTCGAATAATGAAAAGAGGAAACAAATACAATAGAAAGAACATAAATAAAGAGGTTGCACTAGAGATTTATACAGATTTCGCTTAACCACTTGGCCAACTCCTATCCCCAGGAGTCCCCTTTTGAGATTTCCACTAAAATTAACTTGAGATTTTACACTTTCTCTCTTTTACAACTTTCAGATATTCAAGTTCCTTTCCTAGATTCAACGTAGACTACCTCTTCAATTTAAACTTAAAACATTTGACTGATGAGGCTTGAGATAAACTCCTCTAGTTAGATTCCATCATCAGAATCCATTGGAAGTTGTAAAAACTACCCCTTTCAGAATTGTCTCTAAGAACTTATTGAATAAACACCATATGTCGTTCAACTTTTTGAGTCGACAACATTTGTACAACTTGATAGTTGTCATCATAACTTGACAGTTGAACTGACTTGACAAATATCATCATAACTTGATAGTTGAATCGACTTGAAAATTTGTCATCATAACTTGTCAGTTAAATCGACTTGACAGTTGCCATCACAAAACCAAATGACGATTACAAATGCTTATACTTGCAACATCACAGAGTTCCATGTTTTATTTATTCCTACGAATACAACTACAAAAATTTCTATCATTGATGAAATACCCTTAGAGGACCCTTTTTCTTATTGAAGGCTTATTGGAAGGTTAAATTACATACCAACATGAAGCCTAATGTATCATTTTATATTCATCATGTGACTAAACTCATATTAAAGCATGTTATTCCCCAATATGTTACAACCATTTATATTCTAAGGTATTTTGAATCCTCTTCTGGTACATATGTATTCCTTCCTAGTTATGCTCAACTCTATCTACATGGATTTGCATACTCATATTGGGCACAATGCCCAGAAACAAGAAAATTTATCACAACTTTTTTGTATTTTCCTTGATTTTACATGATTTCTTGGAAATATAAAAAAACAAAACACCATGTATAGATCATTCACTAAAGATTAATATCAGGCATTGGCTTCCCTAACATGTGAAATTCAATGGTTGCATTAAATACTTAAAGATCTTAGTAGTCCAGTTGACAATTCTACTTCTATCTATAGTGATAGAAAATCTACTATCAATTTTGCTCATAATTCAACCTTCCATGAAAGAATCATACACATCGAAATAGACCGCCATGTCATAAGGGAGTAAATTCAAAAATATCACATTCCTCTTCTTCCTTTAAGCAATTTTGCTCAATTGGCCGATGCATTTTGAAAAACTTTTTTATTATACATCATTTCTTTTCAATTATTTCAAGTTGGTCTATGTGATATGCATAGTCCCAGCTGAGGGGAGATTTTAGCGTTGAAATTATTTGTTACTTGGTGAACAAGTTAGTTGGTTTGGCTTTGTAATGATTAGCTATTTAGTTAGGTTTTTCTTCCAACAAACAATTAGTTAGTTAGTTAACTATTTTGTTTAAGATATATAGAGAACGCTATAATCATGTATGTAATTCATTCATTTATTCTTACTTTTAAATGATGACGATCTTTTTCAATGGCAAATTACCAAGTTTAATAGTCGAGAATGATTATTTGACATTTCCCAGCCCTCAAAGGAACGGGTTTCTCTGCCCCAATAAGCGATGAATTTTTCATCAAAAATCAATACTAAAATGAAATAGTGTTTTTTTTAATATAAAAAAACTTAATAAATACAAGGAAAATCTAGTAATTTTAAGTAGGTAGGATGAATTGGGAGTGAAAATAAACATCGTATCTCAATTTTAAGTTTAGGTTTCACTGCACCCCACCCATGTTCCCTTTTGATTGTAATATATTTTCTCCATTAAACTAGTAACAAACTCGTGCATACGTGACACGCGCGGGAGTATGTTTTTGGGTGGGTTATGGTTTAAGACGCGTATTTGTTTGCAGACTATCACAAAAATAGAAAGTTTATTTGTTTGTAGACTGTCATAAAAATAAAAAGTTTAAAAAAGAAAAAAAACTTAAGAATGATAGTATATTTAAATTGAAATATTAATACATATAGAATATGAAATATAAACAACAATATTATCAATAATATGACTAAAATAAAAATTATTGAAAGATAAATCAGTCGTTTTAACTTTTTTATAAATAAAGTAATTATTTTATAAGAGAAATACAATTTTAAAATACCTACTCAATTTTTTAATAAGATCTCTTAATATTTTCACATTTTTGAAATAAAGGTTGATAAATTTCTATTACTCAATATTTCTATCAATAGTAAAATTGTTTCCGTTTATAACAGTAATATATTTTGTCTGTTTATCAAAATATTTTAATCAATAATGTATTTTTTTTGTATATAATATATTTTTTTTACATTATTTATAAAAAAATTTGAGTCAATAGTAAAGGTATTTCCATAAATGCATTTATGCAATTATTATTTTAGTTTTAATTAGAAACATACATTTTTAGTTTTAGTTTTATATTAGTAACATACAATTTATTGTTTTAGTTTTATCTCAATAGTTTATTTGTTTTTCTCGTGTAATTTCATATATTTGTATCAATTACACAAAAATAATAATTTAGTAATTTTTAATATTTCTCCCACTAACTACTTAATCTGCTAATTTAGTAATTTAGTAATTTTATTATTTAAATCAAGGATAATTTAGTAATTTTAAAATGTTCTTGCTACTTAAAACAATGTCGATAATTTATCATTTTTCAAAACTTAAATCAATAGTTTCATTTGTCATGTTTCATATTTGAATCAATATAAAATTGTTTTTGTATATAAATAATATTTTTATTTTGATATTATTTATAAAAATATTTGAATCAATAGTAAATTTGTTGCCATATATAAAAATATTTGAATCAACAATGTATTTTTTTTATATATAAATATAATGTTCATTTTTAACAATATTTATAAAAATATTTAAATCAATAATAATTTTTTTTGTTTATGCCAATAACACAATTTATAAAAAACATTTGGATCAAGACTATATATATTTATAAAAAAAACGTTTGGATGAAGACAACGTATATTAATGAATTAGTGATATATTTTCCCCATAATTACATTAGTGAAACACATTTATGATAAATAAATTCATCTATTTATTTAAAATTTTTATCACTTTTTTAATTCGTATTATTTTTTATTAGATAAATAAATGATGTATTTATTAGCTTTGGTACAGTGTATGTGGCGACAGATGGAAAATTTATTACTGTCATTTAATAGAAACAAATGAATAATTGTCCTTTTGATTAATATTCTAAAAAAATTTGGTTGTTGAAAAAAAAGTTAATTTTGGAGGAGATTCAAATATATATATATATATATATATATATATATATATATATATATATATATATATATATATATATACTATATAATATAGTTTTATGTGAGAATAATGATTCTGAAACATTATATTTTAAATTAAATGGTAGAGATTATATGTAATTATTTTTTTTTCTCTTAAAATCTAATGATTCAGATTCATTATCTTATTCTCACATAAAAATGACATTCTCATATAATACGTTAAATATATATATATATATATATATATATATATATATATATATATAGGAAACATATCATATGAGAATACCATTTTTGATCATATCTGGATCAGACAGTTATTCAGTGGCCAGCAACGTCGTGTGGACTTCAGCTCCGGT